>JAQMYF010000014.1:17876345-17912523 GCA_030014195.1 Neosilurus mollespiculum | reverse complement strand
ATATATGTAGAGATTGAGAGAAGATCAGGGGGCTTACCATGTGTACCATATTTTGCATATACCCCCCTCCCCCACCCAAACATACATACACACACACACACACACACACACGCACGCCCGCATACATGCACATGCACACACACACACACACACACACACACACACACACAGTACAATGGCGTGCACATTACGCTAACTGGATATTCTCGTTTGCCCCTCGGTGTGGATGTGAGTGTGAGTGGTTATAAGTCTATATTGCCCAGAGATGGTCTGATGAGCTGTTAAGGGTGTATCCTGTCTTTGTAGCTGAGATGGACTCCAGCCTCACCATGACCTTAATAAAAGGATAAATGGCTCAGAATATGGGATGGTATGAGACAAATAAAGAAAATCTGGTTGTTTCAAAGACCCATTGTCCCACTGGGAAAATATCTAGTATGCCAGGTAGCTAGTCCGGCATATCAGTTTATGTGGCAGTCTTAAGGAGACTGGCAGTGAAGCTTTAACAGTAAATGCATAATTTACAGTAACTGCAAATGCCTGATAAACTTAATGAAATGTTTAAAAGCAATGTTCCAAATTATATGACCTTTAAAATTCCTCAGACAATACTGTATCAAAAGCAGTCATTCATTTACAGATGATGTGACTACATGGGGTTTGTGATTACGTTGAAAATGTTTATCAAGCAATTAAACAATACAGATTTACAAATATTTACAAATGCCATTAAACCTGAAATTGTGTTTAAAAAAAGGAGAAGATTCTTGTTAACTGTACCCAGTTACAGCATTTGGCATATGGTCTTATCCAGAGCGAATTACAATTATCATTTTTATACAACTGAGCAGTTGAGGATTAAGGACCTTGCTCAAGGGATCAACAGTGGTGATAGTGGGGACTGAACTGCTGACCTTCGGATCAGTAACTCATCGCCTTATCCACTAAGCCACCACTGCCCGATGTGGCCGGGTGTACTGTCGACTTCTCTTTGCTTATGGGTGCTCTTGGAATGGGATTGCAAGAAACAGTTACTGATGAGGGAGAATGAATTAACCATTGAGCTGGGAGTTGGTGTGTGATCCCTTATAATTAAGAATATCTTTATCTAAGCCTCTTAGAGCAGTAATAGGTCAAAAGGAGGTCAAGTTAACTCAAGCATATTATAAAGAGAATAGCTCATTCATTCATTTATTTCCTGAACCACTTAATCCTAATTAGGATCACGGGGAGGCTATATCACACCCTCTGCTTGCATCAGAAACTCCTTGACCGGCAAACAGAATAAACTCACCTATAGAGATGTGGAGGAATGATTAAAAATAATAATAAAAACACTGGTAGAAGCCCTGTGGGAAAAAATGACAGTGCCATTAGTTGTGAAACAGGTCACATAGGGGACATGAGACACAGCCAGTGACTGTGCATATAATAGGACTTTGCAAGAATCAGCAGCTAGAGCTTTATAACCCAGCTCATTCTTATGCTCATGAATGGAAGACGTTTCAAAGTTTCCATTTCTACAAATTCTTTTTATTTTTAAGTTCATTTGACATTGATTTCACCCCTCACTCTACAATACTTCCTTACTTTAAACATGATTTAACTGAAAGGGTGTGGTTGCTTAAGTGCGTGACGTAGTTGACAGGTTTGGGGTAACTAAAATAATAGTGTAGTCTTATTTACATGAATACACTTTCCCACAAGCACCTATAGCTCTTACTGAGACTGCATCCCAGTTAACTTCATTTATTATGTACCAATGATTTAAAGTGTCTTATTCTGTTGTAAAACACTCTAACAACTTTTTTTTTTTTTTTTTTTACATTTTATTTCAGTGTATGGCTAATTTTAATGCTCACTTCAATACCATCTCATTAACTACCTGACTGCTAAAATAAAACTGAAATATCTTAGAGCAAAGATAAAAGATATCCTTGCTAGCTAGCTATGAATAATATAATCGTATTACTAACTCAATGAGAATACTAAAAGCCATGTTATACTGAAATATATTATGTGAAAAATGGCAAGAGGAGAAAGGAAGAAAACATTAGGCTCCTCTGCAATAAGTGTCTTTTTTATTAGATGCTGGCTACATGCCAAGCAACTTTTATTTCAGTAATATATAGATGTAGACATTTAATTTTCAACTAATGACAGATCATTCAAAACACTCTTTCTGGCTTGTGATGTGATGGTGTTGCTTTTATATGAACAGCAGATGGCACCCCACTCTACTTATTATGTATCTGAAAACATAGACTTGAAAAGAAATAATGGAGTATTTTAATGGTATTTTAAAGTACAGTAATCATATATACAGTATGCCCCTGTGCCGAGCCCTTGAAACCAACTCCCTGGACCCAGTTGTCTCCAAAAACAGAGTTAAGTTGGTTTGAACTGACAGGTAACGTGTGAGGATTTTCACCTGTTTTGTTTATTCTGGGAATCTATGCTGTAAAGCAGTGAGTGAGACCTGAGTGGGTTAAGCTGAACTGTGTGTTTGTGTACGCATATTTTATATTTCTCTAAAGATAAAAATATAAGCTCTAAGCAATGTTTTTTTTTTCTCAGCTGGCACAAACGAGTACAATCAGCAAGCATCCCATTAAATTCAAACTTGTTTTTATCTGTGACCAGAAAAAGACTGTGACGCCGTTCCAGTTAGCAAAAAGGTTAAATGTTATTAATGAGACACATACTGAGTACACATTGGGGTGTAGAGTTGAGTTATGTGCACATGGTTGCATGCCAAGGTATTCTGGGCTGTGCTACTCAGACAGTTGCACGGAATTAAAAGCACAATAAAATAAATTACACCCAATGCAAATGCTCTGGTTGAATTGCCTATTTTTATATATATATATATATTGCTGTTGTCTTGGTGCTAAGACTTGCAAGCTTAAATAAAGTTAAAAAACTAAATAATTAAAAGATAAATAGTCAATAATCAAAATAGGGGTATATGTTGGTATTTTGGTGGTTAATACCTCTGCCTCACAGCAAGAAGGTCCTTTCATGGGTTTCCTCCCTCAGTCCAAAAACATGCACATTTGAATACCTCATTCATTCATTTTCTGAACCGCTTAATCCATGGCACCAATCTCTGGGTGAGGACAGAGTACACCCTGGACAGCTCACCAGGCCATCACAGAGCAGAAACATGCTGATTGCTGATGGCAATGCAGCCTACTCTTTATGCAATGATTCTTTTACATGCCTTTCATTATAGACAGTGAGACACACGGCTGGCCTTTGATAACCCAGTTAGCTGCACTGGGGGACAGCAGTGACAACCCGTTGATAGTGGGGTTTGAACCCCTGACCTTCGGATCAGTAAGCCAGCACCCTACCAGCAGGCCGCCGCTGCCCCCATTTGGCTAATTGGCTGTTCCAAATTCCCCCTAGATGAGAGTTCAAGTCAACTTGCTGCTGCATAACCCACTCTGAATACATGTTGGATTTAAGGTACCAGATTAGAATACAGCCCATAGATTTTTTTTCCTTAGTTGAATACAGTCTAAACGGTCTATGTTTTGCCCTGCAGCCATCTCTATGAGTCCATGCTTCAAACATCATGCCTACATGAGGATCATAAAGGAAGCTAGGTATAGTCCTAGCTGAATTCAGGTGAGAGGTAGGGTACACACTGAGCAGTTCCCCGGTTTGTTACAGGGCTAACTGGGAGTCGAAAGTTTAATAGTCTGGCCTGTTGGGTAAAAAGTATATGTTAATGGGTGTGTAATCAAAAACTTTGCAGCATATCCTGCACAATTCAACTGCCAACTAGTATTTATATTTTGACTCTGGGTCCATGTCTGTGTTCCCCAGTGCCTATGTTCCCCAGTCCTATACTCTTCAGTACCTATGTGCCCCAGGAAGCCTAATCCTAACCCTAACTCTCTCTCAATCGTTGTAGTTTACTTCTATAAAGTACACAGTAAAATGGTATTATCCATTAATTGATATGGTAGATCCATTAATTTAATAAGGACAGGGGAACATAGGGTCTGGGGAACATCAGGTCTGGGGAACATGGGGGCTGAGGAACATGGGGCTGATCCCTCTGACTCTTTGTCTGCTTACATAGCAACATGGTGCATTGTCTACTAATGAAAGAGTCAATAAAGTCCTTGATGTGGCACATGAAGAAACAAGTTAAGGATCGATGTGTGCCGTGGGAGCAGATGTGCTTTAATAAGGCCAAGTAGAGACCCACACTTGGCACACACTCACAGTAATAACGTCAAGCCTCCAGACACTGGCAGTAAACTAGTCTGATGCTGCAGTTTTTACTCGTTCTAAATAATACGAAATATCTGACACGGAGAACTTGACAACTGGTTACTGCATTCATTTTATTAAAGACATTCTTTCGCATAATTAGCATGTTGTGCTTTTCTTGATTTGTTTATGTCCACTTACATGTTTAGTTAATCTAAAAGGAACATTTGGGTAACAATTAAAATTTACACTTCTGGCAGCGCTTCAGCATCAGTGTATCAGCTGTGGGCGGACAGGAGTCAGAAAGAACTGGTGTGATGAGTTTCACCTGTCTCTTATTACTGGCAGTCTATTAATGTGTGTCGCTTGTGTGCTTATGGAGCAACTGGTAAGCAGAGAGAGAGAGAAAGAGATGAGGTCTAGATCCAGCACTGAGCTGTGTATGTTTCTCTTTGTGTAAATGTGTCTCACGGAAAACACCGAAGATGATAAAGAGCGCATGTTGGACCAATCCAATATAAACACAACACAGTTATCCACTTACGCCAAAATGTAAATCAAAAAATGCAGGGTATTTGTTGCTTCCTAGTGCTGCATTGGCTAGGAAGCTAATCTAGGCCTTGAAGTCTACCGTCTGTAATATGTGTGTTTCTCTCTGTACAAATTTCTTTTTAGTTTTTTAGTTAGCCACACAATTACCCAAGCAAGCAACAAGACAAATTGCATGACTGGGAACTCAATTCAAGTAGGAATTAAATTTGCATGTGGAGACCTCAGGACAATTGGGAAAAAAATTACAGAAATGCTGTTTATTAATATTAATGGTATATAATAATATTAAGTATTATTTTTTTTTAACTGAAGTGAGTCATAATTTAGAGACTGTGATGATGGTTCTGAGTTTTCCAGTGTTTCTGAGGTCTTAGTGGTCACATTTAATTATATAGACAGACTGACAGACAGATAGATAAATAGAGTATATTCTGCTTTAAAAGGAAATACAGATAGTAATACAGATATTTAGGGCCAGATCCCAATTTGCGTTTACTAATTTGCATGCGCAATCCAGAATTTTGCGTGTGGGGTGGAACCGTGGTTTGCAGGTGATTTACTAAGAGTGGTTGCGTAAATGACAAGAAGTGCAAACGTGTTGGAGACACGCCCATTTAAATGAGGGTTTCGCGTGTTTTGTTTTTTGCACCATGGTGAGTTTGGAGCGCAAAATGAAATTCGACCTTACAGAATTAGAGGTGTTGGTAGATGAAGCCAATAAACACTTAAATGATCTACAGGAAAGAAATCTGACGATAACACAAAAGAATGCTATATGGAAGAAAATCTGAAATCTGAAAAAGTAAATCCTGTTGGTGCTGATGCGAACAGTGGATGAAGAGTGAATAGAAGACATTAAGACATCAGAAGAAGAACAAAAGAAAAATTAGCGTGTAATAAAACTTCGGCAAATAAAAGTAACACTTTTTTTCTGAGAAGATATTTATTTAATAAATGAAAAATGAATGTACCTCCTATGGCAACATTTTACAGTCTTTCAAGTCAAATCCTCAGCAAAAAACTTTTTTTATATGTATATGGATAACTTCATCAGAAGTTCAGCCACCTCCCTCAAATCCCCCAAAAGCACAGGAGATGCGTGCAGCCTCATCGTTGGCACGGGCGGTCAGGCGCAACATTCAGGCCATTGCCACGCACTGCAGACAGTTGGTCAGTGCAGTATCTGCCCTGACGATGGCCATCAGTTATGTGATGTAAACACAAATACTGTCATTACAATGCAGCCTTAATGCATTCATTTATTCATTCATTCATTTATTCATTTTCCAAACTGCTTAATCCTACTAATGTTGTGGGGAACTGAATCTTATCTCTGCTGACTCTGGGCGAAGACAAGCTACATCCTGAACAGCTCGCCAGTCCATCATAGAGCCAACACAGACGCACAACTATTCACACTCACACCTCGGAGCAATTTGGAACTGCTGGTTAGCCTAATGTGCATGTATTGGACTGTGGGATGAAACTGAGGTACCCAGAAGAAACCTATGTAAGCTCTGGGAGAACATGCTCAACAGAACTCCACACAGAAACCGAGCCCGGGACTCAAACCCAGGACCTTTTATTTCTGTGTATACATTGTGTTTGACATCGTATCATTTCTTTAACCAGACTGTTATTATACAGTATATCATTTACAGTAAAGGGTGAAATTCTGGCACATTTCCAAATAAACAAAACTTTAAGGGTGGAACTCACAGTAGTATTGAAACATTTTTATTAAAGGTTTGAATGTGGCTGAGAAATGGTGCAGTGCTGCAGAGAGACTTATCCTCCCACACACTTAAAGAATGAGACGAATGCCTGCTAGGCCAACATCCTCCTGTCACAAAGGTTTTAGAAGATTTTTAATGACAGGAAACACACCAGTGACTATGGATCAAACTTTACCCAATCCATAACTTGCTTATAGCAAACTAGTGAGACAAATCTAACACACCAACTAATACAAAAAACAACACATACTTTAATTTTTTTCTCTTGCAGACAGTAATACAAAATGGACTTGAAGGTGCTACAGGCTGCAGCTGTTATTGCTTGTCTTTATTCTGGCTTTAGACATGTTTATTATTTCAGTCTATTTCCTGTGGAAAAATTGACTTCCATGAAATTAGATTCACAAAAATATTTATATTTTTACATATTTATACAATATTTATACATAAATAAATAAATATTAAAGATTAATAAAAGAGATAGATAAATAGATAGATAACCACGCATTGGTTAGCATTTCCACCCCACAGCAAGAAGGTCCTGGGTTCGAGCCCTGTGCCCCGCGAGTGTATTCCTGTGTGCAGTTTGCATGTTTTACATGGGTTTTCTGTATGTGCTCTGGTTTCCTCCTATAGTCCAAAGACATGCACATTAGGCTAATTTTATATTTTCAATTGTCCCCAGGTATGACTGTGAGGGTGAATTGTGTCTTTGTTGGCCACACATTGATTTGGCGATCTGGAAAAAGTATTTAAGGGGCATTTAGATTTAGCAGGGTGGGCAGCAAACAGTCTTTGTCATGATTTGTTTAATTTAACCATATATTAATTTGGGTTAATTAAGTCATGATAGATTCAATAGCTATCCTAATATAAACTTTAGGCACTGCCTAAAAGTGGAGCTTTTTTCCTGATACATGACCTGGCATGATATCATGTAGCATAAAATTGCTTTGCACGACAAACATGTATGCTAACGCCGCAGCATCGTATTTTCACTCATTTCGATGACGCCATCAATGATGTAATGTCATGTAACCATCATGTTATGACCACCCCCTCCCCAAAGTTTTTATGTCTAAAAGTGCTACCCTACAGAGATAAGATTCCTTTAATGGAAACCCAATATTACCACAGGGTTCCCACGTTTATGGGGATGGCGGATGGGAAAATACATGTTCCTCATAAGAACTTCTTTTTTTTGACATTCTTACTCAGGAAAAAGGATTTGAGGAGGCTAGTTGTGTCTAGTCAGTCTCTAGTTGTTTTAATTGTATTTGCACACCTAAATCAATAATCTACTGTGCAGGGGCACTTCCCAGACATGTGTACATGCCAGTGTTGCTACCACTAAGTTGCTAAGCAACAAATATTCACACAAATATGTCTTGTATCACTTCTAGCCATATTATGTACAAACTCCATCAGTCAGTGGCAATGAGAAGGAATGAACATTGAATCTTGAGAGATCACCAGCTATGGAACCAAAATAAAATCAGCGTTCCACCGACATGGCTTTATTTTTAAAAGCAATAAAAAACAGAGTGCTTTTTCTACCTCCAGCACCACGAAACTATAAACCACAAAGATGGAAATATACTAAATCTTGAGCAGAATATGATAAGCATCGCGAAGTTGTTCTTTTACTGTGTTATTTTTGTGCGGCACAGTGGTGAAGTGGTTAGCACATCCATAAGGTCCTGGGTTCTAGTCCCGAGCTCTCTGTGGAGTTTGCATGTTCTCTTAGTGCTGGCGTGGGCTTCCTCTGGGTTCTCCGGTTTCCTCCCACAGTCCAAAGACATGCACATTAAGCTAATTGGCCAAATTGTTCCAAATTGCCCCTAGTTGGTGTAAGTGTGAATGGTTGTGTGTATGTTAGCCCTGCAATGCTCTGGCAAGCTGTTCAGGGTGTACCCCGCCTTCGCAGAGTGTTGGCTGGGATGGACTCAGCCTCAATGCGACCATGATAACGAGTGAGTGTGTGAGTGATTGCACAATGAAAAACCGTTCTAAAGATCTAGCATCATGCAAAGTTAATCTGTTGTATTCATATTCACCTGCTGCTAAGGGGCCTGATTATCCTGATAAAGCATGTTCAACTAAATTAAACTCTACAGGAAGACACTCAGTTTACGATCTCTTATTAAGTATTACATTATTACATATTATTTTGATCAAACTGTTGTTTATTATTTAGAATTAGACCACTTTTTATGCAGTGTGTAAGACAAATGATAACATCCCACCAATGGGACAAATATGACTCTCAGTGCATTAAGCATTTAATATATGTGGAAGTGCCACACAGTGTCATTAGGAAATATCATTACCACAAAGCTGTGTACTTGGTCTGCAAGAATGTTTAGGTGGGTAATACAAAGTTAGTGTCCGGGCTGCATTAAAGGTTTTAAGGTTAACTGCAGTTCAACTCAACTCAAGTCAGATGAAAAGCTCGTCACTCCACTGCAGGGTTATTAAATTCAGTCAACTTAAAATTTGAATGCAGCCCAGACACTACATTTTTTAAGTTAAAACTATATATATATTTTGAAATTTCATTTACAGTGTATATATCCACATGTAACATCCACATGAATGCCAAGGATGCAAAGTCTCATAGCAGAACATCACACTGTTTCAGCCAGTGCCTTATTTTCATGGTGCATCCTGATACCATCTCTTTCCTGGGTTAGTGGCATGCACAGACCTAAACGTCCACATGATGTAAAAAAGTGATTCTACATAATGATTAACAAAGGAGGTTATCCTTTCTGGACTGATCCCACAGAAGAGCTACTGCAGTACAAATTGCTGAAAATGGAGGTTATGTTAAAGGCCCAATGGTGGCAACTTGGTGGTACTGGAGCTTGAACCCATGATCTGGTCAGCAACCCAGATCCAACACTACTAAACCACCATTGACCCACTAACTGCCTCCATTCCACCACCACAAGCACCACCAATGGTTATATGAGCATCAAAACTGAGAATTGAGAATATCCAACTAGCCTAATGTGCATGTCTTTGGACTGTGGGAAGAAACCAGAGCACCCAGAGGAAACCCATAAAAGTACGGGGAGAACATGCACACAGAAATGTCCTTGCTGGGCACAGGTCTTGCCACTATAGCACTGTGGCACCCAATTAACACTTTTATATCCTAAAATGGGTGTAATAAAAATAAAAAATAAAAACTAAAACTGTTATGCCTATTTTCACTTTTATTTTGAATACAATACAAATTTTGCTGCATCAACAGATGCAGATACAAATATAAATACCAGGTTCTCTGCACATTCCGACACGCCACTTATCAGCACATTGCTGCAGACCAAATGCACTCCCTAATGATAGCATTCTTCCCTAATGGCAGTGGCTTCTTTCAGCAGGATAATGTACCCTGCCACACTGCAGAAATTGTTCAGAAATAGTCAACGATGATTCCTAACATCTGGATCTGATCAAGCATCTGCTGGATGTTCAATCCACCATGACCCTACTTTGCAACTTACAGGGCTCGATTTAACTCTGTACCACTTGTCTAGCAGTCAATCACCATTGCTAATACATTATATCTTCCAACTATTGCCACGTTGGTCATTTCTCATAGTTTTGCTCTTATAATTTTATTTAATTTAGCTGAGATGTTGTGCAAGGTGTTAAGATGGAGGCCACCATCCTTCCTGCTTTATAGAAATTTGTTGTACTTAATTTCTATATACAATATATCACAGAACACCCAATACCAAAGATACAAGGATCTGCTGTATCTGGTTTTCCTGCATTAGTTAAAAACCACATAGATACAGGTACTACATAGAGTATGAGTGTGGGCTGAAAAGTTCATAGGCTGACTAAGAAGGGAAAATGCCAGAACATTTTGTACCAAGGGGATCCAAGCACTGCAACACTGATGGAAGAAATGTGTAGACCGCAGGGGAGACTATGTTGAAAAATAAATCACATTTGGTCAAATTTGACCACTGGATAAGGGCCAGCCTATTAGCTTTTCAGCCAACCCTCATACAGCATAGCCCCAGCGTAAAAAAGTATATCAGACATCAAACGTTTTGGCTGATACAGATTAATGTAAGAAGAAGAAGAAGAAAAAATGATACATTACTATAAAAGCTGTGATTTTATTAAGTATATTGTAACCGACCAGTAAAAAGCTTGCTCTTATCCTTCTTATTTAATGCTTGTAGAAATTGTTTTTACTTTTCTTTTTTTTTGTTATAATACCAATCTTTCTTAAAACAACTTTGTTTTAAAATGTAGTTGCTCTCAACATGCATTGCATTTTCTATTAGCTTGTGTGATGTCCTGATCTACAGCCATAAAACAAATTAAGAGCTTTAATGGGGAAGTGGCATAGTAATTAGTGGTATAGTAATTAGCCTTTCCGCCACACAGCAAGAAGGTCATGAGTTCGAGCCCCATGCCTGGTGAGGGTATTTTTCTGTGGAGTTTGAATGTTCTTCCTGTGCTTGCGTAGGTTTCTTTCAGGTAAACCGGTTTCCTCCAACAGTATAAAGACATGCACAATAGGCTAAATTGCCCTTAAATGTGAGTGTGAATGGTTTTGTGTGTGTTGACTTGTGTTGGTAAGGGTGCACCATGCCTTTGCCTGGAGTCAGCTGGGAAGGGCTCCAGCTTCCCTGCGACCAAAATAAAGGATAAAGTGGTTCAGAAATCGACATAATACGACTTTTACTATGGGATCCCCATTTAAAGTGGTCTCTTAATTTTTTCCATGGCTGTACATCATGTAAAATGCATATATAATGTTCTGGTATACCGTCATAGCCTTACTACAAAGTGGGTTATTTTTCAGACAGTGATTGAGAACTGAACGTAAACTTATGGATTTTATTACCATTTTAGCATTAATTATATATTCATTCATTTGCTGAACCACTTAATCCTACTAGGGTTGCAAGGAGGGTGAAGCCTATCACAACCAACAATGGGTGAAAGCAGGGGTACACCCTGAACAGCTCGCCAGTCCATTACAGGGCCAACACACACACCATTCACATTCACACTCACACCTAGGGGCAATTTGGAACGACCAATTAGCCTAGCCTGCATGTCTTTTAAATGTGGGAGGAAACCAGCGTACCCTGAAGAAACCCATGCAAGCATGGGAAGAAGATGCAAACTCAACACAGAAATGCCCTCACCGAGACTGGCGAACCCAGAACCTTTTTGTTGTGAGGCGAGCATGCTAACAGCTACACCATCATGGTGCCCTAGGAATAATTAATAATCTGCAAATCCTCAATGTCTATAACCTTAATCTTGTGTGGATGTCATTTACAAATCGTAATTAATTTCTTTTTTCTTTATTTTTTTGGAATGGGGAATGGGGGAAGGGAGAAGGGAGGGGTCAAAAGGTTATCGTTTGTAGCGTATAACATGGTTGGAGCATAATTATCTCAGACCATGAAGATGCATACAGAGACATTTTTCTTTGTAAATTTTGCTTTTAATCTCACTGTTATATGGTTGGGAGTATTGAGGTAAGGAGTATCACATACCTAAGCAAATGCCACACACACACACACACACACACACACACACACACACTCACACACACACACAGTTGGAGAGAGAGAGGCTTCATTCTAAGCCATGCTGTGCCTTTTTTTTTTTTGAAAGCAGTAACTGCAGCAGTAATAGGGTTTCTTCACAATACAGAGACACATAAAGGTTTATAGCAAGGTTTATTTAATACAGCGTCCTCGGAGATTGCATAAAAAATAAATACATCTGTAAATCCACAGCAAGCAGTATAGGGAGCACTTTTCTGCTGCTTTGGTTCTTCTTTGCAGAAGCCTCACCTATATTTCTTTCTCCAACCACCAAACAAGAGAAAGAATCAAATCCCGTAAAACATCCTGATGATTTATGTCGTAGAAACTTCTGACTTGCTTCCCACTCATATATTCTAGTTATCCCTTTCTAATTAAACATATCTCAATGACCAGAAAACGAGAAAGAATTAAGGATGTTCAGAAATGACACAATCTCCAGTGCAATAATTTCTTTTGAGCTTGTAGAAATCAAAACGAATTGCACCGTGCTGAGATCTAGAAGGATTTCTTCCAGGGTGAGCAGAGGATCTTGTGGAAAGCTCTTCTGAAGTCTTGGTTGAAGATGGTGTAGATGACAGGATTCAGCGAGCTGTTGCAGTAACCGATCCAGAAGAAGAACTTAAAGAGGAGGTCAGGAATGTGGCACGCCTGACGGCATACACCGTACAAGCTGTAACTGAAGAAGAAGGGGAACCAGCAGAGCACGAAAACACCCATGACTACAGCCAGGACAAAGGTGAAGCGCTTTTCACGCATCTGGGATGCCCTCCTCCTCCTTAAACTGCTGCCACCACTGCCCTTCCTTCGTCCGCTTGACATCCTCCGAGACGAGAACATCTCCCTTGTCTTGCTGCTGGCACGGGATGCCCGTCTGCTGGTCTCTGATGCCAGCGATACCAAGGATGACCCACGTTTTGAGCCCTCACCTTGGCTTTTGCTTGGCGTTGTATCTTTTTCCTTCCAGCTTCTGGCCTCGAAAGTTGAAGTGGGATCTGGCTCTGTCTGAACTGAAGGTCGCGAATCAGCATTTACGCCTGGGGTTCCTGGGCAGTGCCCATTCTCTCTCTCTTCATTTATCCTCACTACTGATGTTGCAATGCTGACACCGTTCTCAGTGTCCAGGCTCGGCTTCTTCTCAGACGCAGTCCTTGTTCTTGTCTTGGCCACCCTGTAAATGCGTACGTAGACAAGGATCATGATGATGCACGGTACGAAGAAGGATGCAGAACTGGACGCTAAAATGTACCAGGTGTCATCATTGATCTGGCACTGCGGGAGCTGCCCTGTGTCCTCAACCAGGCCATTATCCATCAACGAGAGGAGTGGTGGCGAAGATATGACGGCGGAGATGAGCCAGACGGCCAATATGGCGGCCTTGATACGACGAGGTGTGCGCTTCAGGTTGTACTGGACAGCACTTGTGACTGACCAATAGCGGTCCAGGCTGATGGCACACAGGTGCCCAATGGAGGCGGTGCAGAAGAGCACATCAAGTGCCAGGTATGCACCACACCACACACGCCCAAAGTGCCAGTATCCCATCAGCTCGTTGGCGAGCGAGAAAGGCATGACCAGCGCCGCCACCAGGATGTCGGCGGCAGCCAGAGACACCAGGAACAGATTCTGGGGTGCACGGAGCGCACGGCTCGTCAACACCGCGAGCATCACCAGCGAATTTCCGACCACCGTGAACACGATGAGGAAGGCGACCAGAGCTGCAAGTCCGGCTGCTGCTGTCCGTGAATAGCGCGTCCCCGACTCCGACGAGGAGTTTGCGGTTGAAGATGAGTAGGAGACCGCGGGCGCGTCCATGCCACCCGGCGCATCCATGCTGCTGCGCACAGACTTTTATTTCCCCTTATCCTCTTTATCCTACATCATCACCCGCATCAAGAGTTTAACATCCATCTCTAAAGCCACGCACGTCTACAAAACAACTAAACAGATGATTACAGCATGAGAAAAAGTTTCAAGTAGAAATGCACCACAAAGCATCTGAAATCCTTGTTCCATGGAACCTGGCTGCTCTCAACTCAGCTCTCTGCTCCGTCTCCAAAGCGCCTCTGTGCGCAACACCAGGGTTGCCAGATTGAACAGTTCAACTGTGTCCAGATTCACGCTTTAAACCCCGCCCGACCTCACTAGAAACCGACTCAAACTAACTTAATGATACCCTAACAACAAAATATTATATAATACCATTTCAAAACAACAGCCCTCAGAGTAAAGAAGGTCCTAGGTTCCAGGTCCAGGCTTGGCTTGGAGAGGCTTTTCTTCCTTCAGTCCTAAGATATGCATAATATGCTAAATGGCTGTTCCAAATTGCCCCTGTGTGTGAGGGAATGGTCATGTCATGTGTGAGAGTTGGCCCTCGGATGGACTGGTGAGCTGTACATGCTGTCCCCGCCTTCAACCCAGAGTAGGCTGTGATAGGCTCCAAAGGGGGACAATGTGCTTATTAGAATGAAAAGATTTCGAGGTGGTTTGTCTTTATTTTTATAAGTACCAACAGCCGAGAAGAGGAACAAAATAATAATAATAATAATAATAATAATAATAATAATAATAATAATAATAATAATAACAACAACAACAACAACAACAACAATAATAATAATAATAATAATAATAATAATTAACGTTGAATATTTTATTTGGAAATCATTCATCTTACACGATTAGCATATAAATGTATACAATAAAACATGCTTGCTGTTTTTCATGATGCCAAAATTATGATAAATTGAAAGAAGAATGGTGACATATATATATACAACACTTTCACACATAAAATAGCTAGGTGTCCTGGTAAATATAGGATAAAGTTCCTGCAGTAGCATGAAAATAGAAAGTAACTAAAAATAACAATAAAAAAAAAATAATAAAAATAAAAAAACAATACTGAAAACTTATAATAGTATGTAAAAACCTAATGAGAGTTATAAGCAAAAATGTGAACAATCTATATCACAGAAACAAGCATAGAATAGATTACCATAAGTGAATAACAAAAATAGAGTAAGAAAAAAGAATAAAACTACATTATTATGAAAATAGAGCTAAAAAAGTGTAATAACTGAATTAATATAAACATAAGAAATAAGATAATCAGTCATGCCATACACTCATATTATTAATATATTAATTCCTCTTATACATTTATTAGCTAAATTAAAATAAAGCAATAAATGATTAATTCTGAAAACAAGTTTGGAGCGTAATTTCTTGAAGCTCTGTTAGGAGGTAGTGTTTCTAATGTGCAGAGGTTGACTCTTCCATATGTTTGTTCCAATTTTGACTAAAGAGTGTCTGAGACCATGTCTCACAAATAATGCCTACTTCTAAAGCCTGATTGATGGCTAGCCAAAATATTATTGTGAGTCATATACAGTATGAACAGACTTGACTGTGTACAGCTCTTTCTTATAATTTTGAGATGACTGGATGGATTGAAATTGGTCTATAGTTGCCACAATTTAATTTTTAACCTTTTTTGAAAATAGCTGTAACTCGAGCTTGTTTCCAGTCAGTAGGTACTGCTGTACTGGTCAAAGACAAATTTAGAAGGTATGTAATGCTATATGAAATAGTAGGAGCTGATAGTTTCAAGACACATGCTGAAATTTTACCTAATCCAGTGGCCTTGTTTGATTCCAAATTGTTTAGATTTTTCATCATTCATTCATTTTCTGAACCGCTTAATCCTTATTAGGGTCACGGGGAGGCTGGTGCCCATCTCAGCTGACTCTGGGCGATGGCAGAGTACACCCTGGACAGCTCGCCAGGCCATCACAGAGCAGAAACACGCTGATGGCTATGAAGCCTACTCTTAACGAAATGTTTAGATTTTTTAGAACAAAATTTTCATCTATGGGTGTAAAGATAAACTATGAATCTGGTTTTCCCTCATTTTCCGCAAGGAGGTCACTAGCACTCTTGGAAGTTTCTGGAATTGACCTAGCCAATTCCTCACCTACAGAAATTAAAAACGAGCTGAACTTGTTTGCAATTTCTGTTTTATCAATTATAAGTTTATCATTTAATTCTAAACTGGGGATTATTGTATTTTTATCTTTAGTGGGTAAGAGGTTTTTCAAGATATGCCATGTGTTTTTGGAGTCACCCTCATTTGCCTTAAGTTCTAATTGGAAGTACTCTGCCTTGGCTATATTTCATAGCTTTCTGTTTACCTACCAATCAGATGCAATGTTGTATCTAATGGTCTGTAAATGGTAATCGTCCCTCATTTTCTTAACCTCGTCAATGCGGGGTGAGTACCATTTACCAGCCTGCTTACATGGTCTGAACCTTCTCGTTGGAAAATGTTTATCAACAATTTGATTGAATAGTTTTCCAGTGATTCCATGCATCATCTATATGATCAGATGTTTCTATAGTATGCCATGGTACCTGGTTTAAGTCCTCTAAAAATCTGTCCAGATTTAAATTAAAAAAATTTGAGCCTTAGTGAACTTATGGTCAAAATGTTTTTTATTATTATGTACGAGAAAATTCACAAGATGATTCACTATGGTCACCACGGTAACACCAGGAGAGATCTTGCTTTTCTCTATGTTGGTGAATGTTAAGTCTAACACAGTTTCAGTACTATCAGTAATTCTTGTAGTAAAATCTATTACTTGCATAAAATCATACATTGTAGCGATATCATCAAGCTTGTTGGCTAAAGACCCTTCATTTAATACCCTTCATATCCCATGGGATATGCACATTCAAACAGACAGGCACATCCTTGCAAATAAGATGGACATTGTAATTAAAGATACGAAAGAAAAACATGTTTATTAATTGATATTGCAGTACTATCTAACAGCAATGTCTCAACAAAAACAGCAGAGAAAATAAGAAAATACAAAGACCTGGAACTGGAAACAAGAATGTGGGCATTAAAAACAGACATCATTTCAGTAGTGGTAGGAGCTCTCAGCATCAAGCAGGAAGAATTGCAGAAGATCGTCCCTCTTTGATCTGCCCATATAATATGTATAATACTCTCCATCACTTAAACTTAATGTATTCCTAAGCTTAATGGTTGGGCTCAAATGCATTCAGTAAAAGACTATTAAAAAAAAGATAATAATAATAAAACAACAAACAAACAATAATAACAATAATAACAATAATAATAATATAGAAAAACAATATAAAAGTATAATATATGTATAACATTAAAGGGTTAAATACTTCCAACAGCTTCTTTTTTAATATGGAACATTTCATGAGGATCATTTTTTTTTATACTTTAAAGAAATATGAGATAAATATTTGCCTGGAACCTATAAAAGCAAACTAGGTATGACTTGTCATACTTCAAAGAAGTCGTTTGCCTATTAAAATAGTTAAACATTAAAAAAACCCACCCATATTGTTAAATTGTAAGGTTTATCTGTTAATAACATAACTGATAATTGTTGGGACCTATAATTTAGAGGCGTAAGCCAAAATTCCCTTTTACACAGTTTCTGTGGGTCCCTACCACTGGGCCACAATTGCCCCATACATCTGCTGATATGTTATATCTTTCTATTCTTAACATTGTGTTTGTAGTGCTCACCTTTCTTTTTAAACTATTTTGTCAGCAGTTCTTTTTCCCTTAGTTTGCTTTTTTCCTTCTGTTTTATTTTCTGGAATCCAGATTTCATTTTCTTGGGGAAAGACATAACTAAACAGTGCTCCAGCATCAGCAGACACTCTGCTCAGTTAACTGCATGTTTACCTGTATTTAGCTGAGATGAATCCAACTGCAGGTGTGGACTAAACCATTTCATGCCACAGCAATGCGTAAGAGGGGCAACTGATTTATAAGTTCAGTCTAGCCACAGATTTATTCAACCAATTTCAATTAAGTTGATACTAACTCTTAAAAAACATCTGAAACAAAAACATACTCGGAGGCAGGGTGGTTTAGTGGTTAGCGAAGGTTTAAAGAAGGTTTGGATCGAGGCCGAGGGCTTTTCTGTGTGGAGATGGTATGTTCATCCATGTGCTTGCATGGGTTACATCTACGTACCCCCCCCAAACCAAAGACACCCACATTGGGATACTCGACTACTCTAATTGCCCGTATGTGTGAATGTGAGTGTGAATGGATGTTTGTGTCATTATTAGCGCTCCAATAGTCTGGTGACCTGTTCAGGGTGGGGACTTTGCTTTTCAATGTCAGCTGGGATTGGCTCCAGCTTCCTCTGTATCCTTGACAGATAAGTCATAAAGCTAATCGGTAGATGGTTGGATGGAGCATGAATGGATGGATGGATGGATGCATCATGTTTCGATGTTTGGATGGTTAAATGGATCAAGGATGAATGGGTGGATGAATGAATCAAAGATGAATGAATCATGAATGAATGGATGTATCTTAGATGGATGGAAGGATCATGGTTGGATGGATGGACGGATCACAGATGTATGGATGGATGGACAAAAAACAACTTTTCTCAATTTGAATCCAACCTGGCAACCCTGCTGTTGAACCACTGGCTCTAAAATGTAAAGTTTTACTGAGTGGAAAAAGGTACTTTACTCTGAAAAGGATGTGGCTTGTTGTTATGAAAATAAATATCCATCTGATGAGCTTGGAATATAAATTACAGATTGACCACTCTGTGTGTGTGTGTGTGTGTGTGTGTGTGTGTGTGTGTGTGCGTGCGTGTGTGTGTGTGTGTGTGTTTAAGAGTCTATGGATATGAGGACACTTAAGATGGGAGCCTTGGCTTTTATTTTTGCTGCAATAAAAGGTTTATTAATTGTTCACTCATTGTTTGGAGTGGATTAGGGCATACTTGTTTATATAAACATTAAATGTGAAAGTGCACTTTTACACAATTGGGGCCTATCTAATTTGTTTAAGCTACTTTGATATTCAATTTTGGGCAGCACAGTCACGTAGTGGCTAGCACGTCTGCTTCACAACAAGAAGGTCCTGGGTTCGAGTCCCGGGCTTGAGCGTTTCTGTGTGGAGTTTACATGTTCTTTCCATATTTGTGTGGGATTCCTCCAGGTTCTCCGGTTTCCTCCCACAGTCAAAAGTCATGCACGGTAGGCTAAACGGCTGTTCCAAATCACCCCTAGGTGTAAGTGTAAGTGTAAATGGTGGTGTGTGTTGTCTTAAAATGGTCTGACAAGCTGTTCAGGGTGTACCCCGCCTTTGCCAAGTGTCGGGTGAGATAGGCACCAGTCTCATCACAATTATAATAGTAGGATTAAGCAGTTCAGTAAATGAGTCAGATATATTTAATTTTTGATTTATTGTTGCTTAGCCATAAGATTAATTTTAATTTATGTAACAACAAAGTAACTGAACTAAACTAAACTGAACACACATGTGCATGCACATTTCAGGCTGCACCATACCTGATAAAAAATGTGGGACTTTTTAATAGCCTGAAATAAGAGTGTGCTTGTGTGCTCCACTAAGCAGTTGTTTATGTCAGTGATGCCAGTGAAGAGGTTGAAAAAATATGACCTCTGTGTGTTGTTGTTGGTGTGTGTGTGTGAGTGTGTGTGTATGTGTGTGTTCGACGCCATGAAAAGGAGACAAGTCGAGGGCACTGACCCTTTGGGGAATTAAAAAAAACACCCATTAAATTTAAATATACCGAGACCTCAGTTAATATGCTAAATATGGTCTGTGATATCTCACAGAAATCACAACAAAAACTTTTAAGTGTTGAGGTGGTGATAGAAAATGATAATTAGGGGAAAAAAAGACAACCTTCAAAGAAAACAGCCAGGCAGCGGTGCCTGTGGGGAAACCTATTGAGTTACTGATACATAATATTGTTACAAAGTTTTCAGGAAAAAAAAAAAAAAACAATTCAATCCAAGGCCAAGTCTATATCTGAGTTTTTGGAAATTACAATAAGAAAATCATCGCCTCCGGGTCATGAATCATGACCAGCAGGCTAGCATAAGAACAAATACAGTATGAGACATGAGTACTGTAAGGAAAGTAAGACAACTAGTGAAGAACTAAGAAACATGATGATTTTCAACTGCAACTGACATGGACAGAGGACACACCCCCTTAACTCCAACTGAAAGGGTCAGAGGATTCACCCCCTTAACTGCCACTGACAGGGATAGAGGACACACCCTTTCAACTGCAACTGACAGGGACAGAAGACACACCCCCTTAACTGCAACTGATAGGGACATAGGACATGCCCTTTCAACTGCAACTGACAGGGACCAATGGGCATGCCCCCTTACCAGATGCTGGCAGGAACTCGAGGACACACCTGCTTAAATGAACCTGACTGAGGGCATGCCCAATAACTTAGGACTGCTGGCAATGGCGGTACAGAGGTTATGGCTGTCTCCCTCCTTCACCCCATCCATCAATCTCTTTGGCCTTTCTCTTCTCCTCTTACCAGGTATTTTGTTCCTCAACATTCTTCTACCAATATACACTTTATCCCTCCTGTGCACATGCCCAAACCATCTCATTCTGGCCTCTCTCATTTATTCCCAAACACTCCTACCTGTGCTGTCCCTGTAACATATTTGTTTCTAATTCTTTCCGTTCTCGTCACACCCAGAGAATATTTGTGTGACACCATCAGGCCACTCCAGCAGTACGCCTGCATTACACTACACTTCCAGGTAGCCTTTGCACTGATACTCACATAACTACTGACACGTTACATGTTCACACCCACCTGATTCTCATCCACCTGATCACAATGCAAACCACTTAAGAACCTCTGTTTTGCTTTGTTACCTTACTAATACTGACATGCTGCTGTTGTATTTGTATCAAGCCTTTGTAGATGTTGATATCTAATGGTCTTTATCTTTTTTCTTTGCTGTCAACTTTGCTTTAACCCTTGCTTATGATTTTGCCCTGTCTATGACACTCGCCTTTGGCATTTCTGTTTACTATACTCAGACCTTGCTTGTTGATGTTGACCTTGATCTTTACATTGTCTCCATGGCTCTGTTTGACCATTCTAATATGTATATGCCTGTTTGAGGTTTTGCCTCTGACATACAGTAGTGTGCAGTGAAGATTATAAACTTTTGTCTAAAAGGGCACCTAATAAAAAGAAGTAAAAAATTACTTCTCTATAATTTTTTGGTGAAAATGTATTGAACAATATTGTAGGCAATAAGAACCAAAAAATTCATCCTGAAAAGTATATTAAGGTAAAAGTATGGCTAATAAACAAAAACATTGAAAATACCAATTTTTCAGAAAAATCGAAAGGTGTTGCAAATTTTTTATTTTATTTTATTTTTTACTTTTGCATAGCATGAATGAACTTCAAACCATATGGAATCGTTTAGCGAGTGAAGAAGCTAAAAAATACAGTAGTTTGCAGTGATGATTGTACACTTAACAAATGAAGATAAATCAGAAACTAAATACTATATTATTAAGTATGTATTGCATGTAATATTGGATCATATTGATGAGAATAAGTAAACAAACAACAAAATACAGTAATAACAACAATAACAGTTTCTTTTTTGAGAGAAAAAAAAGTTAATATTTAGTGTGGCCACCCTTTACTTTGAATACAGCATTTAACCTTTCAGGCATAGTTTTTACATATTTTTAATTTCTTCATTTGCTAAACCATTCCATATGATGATTTGTTTGAAGTTCATTCATGATATGCAAAAGTTAAAAAAAAATTTTTTTTTTAATTTTTATGAACATTTGTTATTTTCAGTGTTTTTGTTTATTAGCCATACTTTTACCTCAATATATAGTATGAGTGAAACACACACACACACACACACACACACACACACACACACACACAGAGAGAGAGAGAGAGAGAGAGAGAGAGAGAAGAAACAAATAAGTGAGATATAAGGGATAGAAAAAAAAAAAAGGAGGACATGTTTTCCCTGTGTTTGTCTGGGTTTCCTCCTGGCGCTCTGGTTTCCTCCCGCAGTCCAAAGACATGCATATCAGACTGTTCCAATTACTGGCTGTTCCCAACTGACCCCAACAATACTTGAACTCCTCCTCTTGGGGCAGGACCTCATTGCAGACCCGGAGGGTGCATTCCACCCTTTTCCGGATGAGAACCATGGCCTCGGACTTGGAGGTGTTGATTCTTATCCCGGCCGCTTTACACTCGGTTGCGAATCGCTCCAGCGAGAGCTGAAGTTCGGCTTGATGAAGGTCTGTGTGTTGCCGAAGCCAGAGCCTGATCCGCATTGGTAACATGTCGAATTCATTTCGTATACATAACATATAAATTCAAATAAATATAGAAATGATCTGAATTTTGACAGCTTGTATGTATATATATATTTATTATATGTATAAATATTATACTAATAACACGGAGACTGATGAAAACGATGCAATAAGGAAAACGGCAGTGGTATAAGAAGGGCAAGAAGAATAGGAGTGATGAACAATAAAGTCCCGATCTCATTCGGGCGATAATAATCAATAGTGTTCACGATTCGATCCATTTTTAGGCCGAGAGTGAGCGTGAGGGGTCGGAGACCGATATCGTCAATCGTTATATACTGTTTTTTTGAAACCTGTTTCCCTATCCCTGATTATACTGCTGACAGTCTGAGACCGTCGTAGTCGATCACAGATAGTCTGGGACTTAGATGCAGACAGTCTCAGACCTAGTTGCCGACCATCAGAGACTTTCATCTGAGCATTATTTTACTGGAGTCATTTAGGACATCACATACACAGTTGCTGTTGGTCTGAGACAGACGCCATCTCAAAAAAAAAAAAAAAAAAAAAAAAAAAATCACGGGCAGCCGACAAAGAAGCGCCCAAATGAGATCGGGCCTCAAGTGTGGTGGTGGCTTAGTGGTTAAGGTAATGGGTTTCTGAGCCGAAGGTTGGGCTAAAAAAGTTTTAACTGTACAACCCCTATATCATATAACAGGCGGGCAAAAATGTGATGAAAGTCTGTGGTGAAGGAGCCCAAATAGCTATTAAATTGCTAACTCTGTGCACGTACACGAAACAGGACAACGAATTCCCGCATTTCAAGCTGTGGGTCCCTGAAATTTCACCCAAATGGCTGCTGGAAATGTTTCAAGATCATTTTACCTACTCACTAAAATATTATGCATAAAAACAGGTCGGTGAAATCTGGCAAATGAAATGAGTCTTGACTCTGCCTGACAGGATGTGATTTTGTGTTTAAATCTCACGCCATGACATAAAATATACCCTTTGCGCATCACTTAAAACCAAAGGCGTCCCAGTTCACCCTAACACATTCCTGAGTGTACAATCAACCTGTCAGCGTCAATGCGCTGTTACTCGCGTGTGCACATTTGTGTGTGTGTGTGTGTGTGTGTGTGTGTGTGTGTGCGCGCGCACTAACCTGAGCATCTCTAAAGTACATCTCATATTGCTGCAGCATCTGGCGGCTGAGCGCGCTGCCGTGATAGACGATCACGTTGAGGTGGGTCCACGTGCGAAACTCACGCTCCCAGTTAGCGATAGTGGAGAGCGGTGCGATGATCAAGAACGGCCCTTTGATCCCTGTGGAGTGGATCTCGTCCAGGAACGTGATGGACTGGATGGTTTTCCCCAAACCCATCTCATCAGCCAAGATACAGTTACGCCTGAGAGGGGGAGGGAGAGAGAGAGAGAGGGAGAGAGAGGTTTTAGATGACTTAAAGGGGCCATGAACATGTTTACTTTATCTAAATGCTTGAGGGAAATAAATAAATATAAAAAAAACTGCCCATATGCAGAAAAATACCACAAGGAAAAAATATATAACTTTTAATCAAAATACAATAATATATGTAGCATGCCTTGTGTAACTTCTTTAATCAGAAAAGAACAAAAATTCCTTTCAGTTCGTTTGGAAGCTAATTATATTTTATACTTTTCTATAATCTGCTTCCATGTGCATGAACATCACACGCAAAATGAATAAGTACGAAATAAAACACTTGCGGACGTGTAGTTCTAGGAAAACAAACAGCAACAAGTGCTATGATGAAGCGAAGCCACTGTTCACAATCTCTCATCACCGAGTGGTCTGGACAGAGAATCAGAGACGCTAGAGTCCCCAAGGTTCCCTCTGTCACCGCAGTCCCTACCTAACCGAGATTTTCGACTTTTCGGCTGTTGATCCTAGGTGGGTTCTTTCACCACATATCTGTCCCAAATACCATTAGAACACCTATGAGGGTTTTATTCATCTCATACCGCCACAGTTCACCAGTGATGGCTGATGATGTCCAAAGTTCACAAAACACAAATCGGCACTGAGCTATAAACCGTTACAGTCTCTCTCCCTCTCCCTCTTTAAATCTTTTTACAAAGGACAGGAAGAACTTTCACGTTAAGGTGCAGAAATCCACAAATGAATTTGTTTCGCTTTTAACGAAAACGAATACCCTCGGCACCTTTGCCAAAATAAACACTGGCTGCGAAATCTCATTGTGTTCGTGTCTCTGCTTCTCTGAGCATGTGCGTTTGAAATAAGATGGGTGTGTGTGCGCGCATGTCCATGCGGTTGGGTGTGTGTGTGGTTGGCATGTGGGCTCAGACATGCCGTCAGCTGCACGCGCTACTGGACTCTACTTCCGCACTACTGAACCTGGCACCCAGATCCAGATCTATCTGTGTGTGTGTGAGAGACTGAAAACTTGGTCGGGGAATATTTTAACATTAAAATATCACCCAATGCTCGACCCTCGAAGATAAATCCTCCATGCTTTTATTTCTAAAATCTTGGCAGGAGAAAAATCCTGACAATCACTCGTTTTAAAAAAAATAACTGATTACACTGGTTAAAGGTTCTATTTTGTTACCTGCTGCTAGATGGGAAATATATGAGGCGTTATATGAGGTTATATACGATCAGAGGTCATAAAATCAATGTTAACCCCCTAATAACCAGCGTAGCATATCTGCTACATGAAGTGAAAGGGTTAACAGCCTAGAATTTAACACAATTAGAAAGGGATTTGGTTAAGAGAGGGTTAAATAATGATCAAGTCTCAGGGACTATTTAGCGATATCCATCTCACCTTGAATGACTGTTGAATATACACACACACACACACACGCAAAAAACAAAAATAAACCACTACATTCTTTCAGCAAAACTTTGCTGTATTTCCTGACGTCACGAACCAACAACACGAAAGTCCTCATGTCCTTACACTCAAAATAAAAGTGTTATAGTCTTATAATAACAGTACATATGCACTGTACTAACTCCAGAATAGCCTTAATAACTTCACAGTCAGGCTCTCAGATGTTTTTCACCTCTGAATTTGTTTTACATTTTTTTATGAAAATACTTTAACAAGTCCGGACAATTAACCTGTACATTCCCCCGGTACATTTCTGTTAAAGTGTAATCAGGATACAGAGACATACAGTCACACCCTTTTTTTTTTTTTTTTTTTTTTTTTTTAGGAGACTGACCTGTTGTACCAGTTGAAGAGCAGCCAGTTAACGCCCTCCAGCTGGTATTCCCTGAGACTGTTCCCGTTCCGGTACTCCCTCGACTGCTCCAGCTTCTTCCAGTGACTTGCTGGGGGGCGTTCCTGATAACACGGTAGAGTAGGGGGTTTAATCAAAGTGTTGTTACAGCTGAAGCGACTCGGAGAGAGATGTTGCACAATCAAAAAGGCATGCTGTTTATATATTAGGATACGTTTAACAAAAACAAACAAAAAAACATCGACCCCAGTAAGGTGACTGATTGCTAATAAACTGAGGGAGAAACAAAAAAAAGAATTTAAATAAAAAATTAACAGACAGAAAGAGAGAGAAAGGAGGAAAAAAAAAAAATCTCACCATCCTTCTGGAGTCTGGTCGCACTGCCTGCAGCTGCTCAAACTCCACAATCTTACTCTGATCCACGTCTTCCTTTAGCTCCCACGTGCTGTCTTCATATGGCAACGAACACCATTTCACCAGGTAATACACCACCGGCTACAATACACACACACACACACACACACATACACACATAAACAAACTTTATTTTTATTTATTTATTTTACAATTTAATTAAAAATTACCATGTTTTATAAATCACCCAATCAAAAGTAAGGGCTGATGCACATCTCATTGGATGTTAAGATTCCTTTTTATTTATTGAAACCGCTGACTGCACACCAGCATAGGCTCTGCAAGGTTCGTAACCATTTTAACCAATAGCTGGTGTATCGAGCAACTTTCAGCCCAAGAAATGTAAAATTTTTACACATTCTGCAAATATTAACAGCACGGATGTGCTATCATTGTGCAACAGTGTTAAAAAACATGAAGAACCTCCAAAAAGTTACAAATTCTTACTCATTTCTGTAAAACTGTTATTTATTTATTTATTCATTCATTCATTCATTCATTTGTTGCACCATTTAATCCTGCAAGGGCCGCAGGGAGGCTAGAGCCTATCTCTGCCAACACTGGGCGAAAGGGGGGGTCCACCGTGGACACCTTGCCAGTCCATCGCAGGACCAAAACACACAAACACACACCTAGAAGCAATTTAGAACTGTCAGTTACCCTAATGTGTATGTCTTTGGACTGTGCAAGGAAACCGGAGTACATGGAGGAAACCTGCAGAAGCACAAGGAGAACATGCAAACTCCACACAGAAACGCCCTCGCCGAGGCCAGAACTCGAAACACAGAAACTTCTTGTTGTGAGACGGATGTGCTAACCTCCACCACACCACCATGCCACCCCATTAATTATTTCATTCATTCATTCTCTGAACCGCTTAATCTTAAATTAGTTTTGCGAGGAGGCTTGCGCCCATCTCAGCTGACTCTAGGAGAGGTACCCCCTGGACGGCTCGCCAGGCCATTGCAGGGCAGAAACACGCTGACGTCTACGCAGCTTCCTCTTTACTAACAGCAGCAGTGGTTCTGTTATATTCCTCTCACCACAGACAGTGAGAGACATGGCTGGCCTTTGATAACCCAGTTAGCTGCACTGGGGGGGGGCAGCAGTGACTACCCGGCGATAGAGGGGCTTAAACCCTCGGCCTTCAGATCACATTAATTATTTA
This sequence comes from Neosilurus mollespiculum, assembly GCA_030014195.1. Classification (NCBI taxonomy): domain Eukaryota; kingdom Metazoa; phylum Chordata; class Actinopteri; order Siluriformes; family Plotosidae; genus Neosilurus; species Neosilurus mollespiculum. Next base: position 17,885,400 of record JAQMYF010000014.1, on the reverse strand, counting down.
ACACATCAGAGGTTGCTGCTGATGGCCCGGGCCCAGATGCTGGACTGGACAGGTTAAAAAAAGAAAAGAAAAGAAAAAAAAAAGAAAAGAAAAAAAAATTATTTAACACATTAAATCGGCAGAGATAAATGATATGGGGGGGGGTGTTTTGTGAACTGCACCTTCTCTTCCAGGCCCTTGAGCAAGGCACCTAACCCCAAACTGCCCTCCGGGCACCCCCCCCCCAATGTGTGGCAGCCCACTGCTCCGAGAGTGTGTGCGCACACTTTGGACAGGTTATATGCAGCGGCAATAATTTCCCTTGCAGGATTAATACAGTATATAAAAATAAATAAATAAAACGCCCGTAGAAGGCATCTAAATGATTTGAACTGAAAAGCGTTTCGAGAATAAAGAGTAAAAAAAAAAATTTTAAGTCACAGCCCGCTCCTGTTGCAAGAGTGTGGATTTGCTGCGGGGTGTTGACAACATTTCTGAGACTCCTAATGTAGCTCCTAATGTGACTTAATACCTTACTGACAGCAATGATGTACTAAATCTGACAGTTAAGGGACACTGGGCCACATTTCATCAATCTGAGAGTAATACTGCAAGTAAATGTATGTGAGCCACCCAAACTAAAAACCTCCCGTGGATTCCAGGAACGCTTGTGAAAATGTGGGCATGTTAGTGACTGCCAATCATAAATTACCAGATCCATGTGTTACTTGACGGATTAATAAGAAGCAGCTTGGTTTTACAAAACTCACTTTAAATGTGTGTGTGTGTGTGTGTGTGTGTGTGTGTGTGTGTGTGATGACGTTACCTCCCCAGTGTCCTTGTCCTCACAATACGAGACCTCCAGGACTCTGTCCACCTCAACATAATCAGGATTAAACGGATCCTCCTCCATCTACAAGACACACAGAATTATCACAGGATGTTTGAAACACTGTGACACGCTATCGCACACCATCACACCCCTCTTCCTGCAGCGTTTACATTGTACTACCAGGTGCTGAAATAGCCCCCTACTCACTGTTTTCTGTGACGCACAAAATGCTACGATTATCATACAGGACAAAATGAGTCAAAATTTGCAGTCGCCTTAGAGTTCTCGTTAGGCAACCTACTCAATTTTGGGGGAAGTACTCCTTTTTCTCACAATCTGTTCACTATTGCAATAACTTATTACTTCGGGGAACAGGCCAGGTGCATATCTGAGCTCACCGACACTGAAGCAAGAACAATCAGACTCTCTGATTAGAATTAGTTGTGATTCAGATCGCTTGAGTTGGGAGCCTAGCTGTGGCCATAATAAGCACGTTATCGGTTGTCAGCTGTGGCTCAATGGTCAACGCTTTGGGTTACTGATCAGAAGGCTGGGGTTCAAGCCCCAGTACCACCAATCTACCACTGCGGGGCCATTAAACCCAAACTTAATAAACGCTTGCATACGTTGTATTTGTCTTTGAACGTCAACAAGCAGTAATACATTACAATCTTCGTTGTGAAGGGGAAAAAAAGGTAACTCAAAAGTAATAAATCTGCATACGGGGGATGGGGGAAGGGGGTTGGGCGATATAGTACTGGGAAGTCATGTGATTATCCTATGCATTCATCAGCAATACAGAACCAATTTGCATATACTCTCCCTTCCTATATAGGAAGGTCTATTTACTCAGAAGTTGACTACTTTATATCTGATTTGTTAGTTTAATACCTGTATACTGTTATTATTGCCATTATCTTGCCTTTTCTGAACTGACAAATCCACGTCCTACTCTCGCACACACACACACGCGTGCGGAAAATGGCTTTTTAATCTTTTTAAACAGGCTGTAGCAAACCACCAAATGGATTTTTAGCCAATTCTAACTTCAAAATTGTAAATAAAAACCACCTGATGATGAAAATATGCACATGTTCTTGTGCAACAGGAGTTTGGAGAGCTTTCCTTTCATTTCACTTTAACTCTCAAAAGCTCTGGGTGAGATAAAAAAAAAAATTTAGCTTAAAAGCATCACTCTGGATAAGGGCGCCTGTCAAAAGCTACACATGCTAATTTATAATAGGTCAGCATGATAGATCCTGAAATGAACACAGTTTAGGGTATTATACACGGGAATGAAGCGATCTGATTGGTTGGCTATATCGGGATAAACCTCCAAGATCAGGGATGGGGACTGCTATACGAGCACAAAAAATGTAATAATTATTCAGCTGTAAATAAAACTACTTTTTTTTTTTCCATCAATAAACTAAGTATCAAGAGACTACACACAAACACACATGCTTACATCGGCAAAGAAGTGCGCTCTCTGGGCCTGTTTAATCTTAAAGCGCTTGATTTTCTGCTGGATCCTCTTGTCCTTCTCCAACTGCTGCTCTGTAGCCCACTCGCAATGCAGATAAGAGCTACACACACACACAAAAATTTTTAAAAAGACATAATTTGCATTTTTCATGCATAAACATGCCAACTCACATTCAACAGCTTTCTGATCCCACCTTAAACATCACCCAGTAAGCAGATTACACGTTATTAGCATTAAACAGGGAATTTTATTCGCTTTAATTAGGAGAGAGCTAATCAGCGCTGAGAAAATGCAAAACGTTAACTAGCAATTTCGATACGAGAGCACGGCTTCTGAGTTTCCACAGAGCCGCTGCCTGGATTCTTCGTTTCTTAAAGGAAAATTCATTTTTTTCCACATAAAAACGTGCGATTACTACAGACTTCTTTACAATGTGGGGGTAAAAAAAGTAATAAATCCTCACGGTTCTTGGCACGGCAGCAATGCGAAAAGCTGCACACGACTCACATATAAGACTCTGCAAATAACAAAGTGTCGTGCATGTGAATGCATTTTCCCTTCGTTCATGTATACGAGCAGATGCTTGTCTGATGTATATAAGCGTAATGCAGTATTATGTACAGAAGTTTCTATTTTATTTATTTTATTCAGAAGTTCACCAGTTTATATCTGATTTGTTAGTTTAATATCAGTATACTGTTATTTTTTTCCGTTAGCACAGATAAAAAAAAAAAATCCCGGTTTGTCATTAGAACTTTTTGAACACCTAAATGCCGCACACTTTTTTTTTTTTTTTTAAATAGAGAAATGAGGTGACTGTCGAAGCCCTTTTGCTTTTAAAGCTAAATGAGGTAAAGTGACTGAAGCTATACAATATACCCTAGATAAGGAATCTTTTACACGAACATTTAAAGTGGATTAAACCCTGAAACTCTGGACAACTGTCTACAGAACAGAACTATTTCAAACAGCACTAAACCTCAGAATCACAATCACAGCACCTCTGTGTAATTTTTACGTTGTCTGAGGCATTTTCTGAGGTTTTGAGCGTGTTTTTTTCGAGGAAAACACACACACACACACACACACACACACACACACACACACACACACACACACACACACACACACACACACACACACACGGCGCCAAATTCCAGGTGCACATTTTCCGAGGTTCAGGAGCATTTGGAAGCTTTTCCTTTACTTTAGTTTTAATAACAAAGCAAGGAACAGATTACAGAATTATTGTTTAAAGGACAAAAAGGTGAGTTTTTGAAACTTACTAGTTTTTGTATTTTACAAAAAACTCCTCCACTTCAATCACAACCCCTGGAGACACCTGTTGAACAAAGAACATAAATAAATTATTTATATAAAACAAAATCTTTAGGCGCCTTTATAAAAAATACAAAGAGCTACATATATATTTTTTTAAAGGCAGTTCATGCTACACGTCTGACAGTACCTCCTTCTTCACTATGCGAGACGCCATGATTTTATCCACCACAGCTCCTTCTTCCTCACTGGGATTCTCCTTGGCGGGAAAGAAAAACCTCACTGATTATTAAAACACTGAAAATGGTTTTGCATATACATGGTCAGTTACAGAACTGCAATGTTATTTTATGCACACAAGTAGACAATGTGGTCAGAACACCTCTTGACCAATGAGAATGAAGCCCTAGTAAACCTTCTGTGGAATAAGTAAGTAATAAAACACTTGGGGGAGGAGCTATAACAGGAAAACATCAGATAAAGCCAGAAACTGAAATGTCACGGTTGCCATGGCAACGAAATGCTGCTTATTTTCCTGTAACAGCAGTCCTGAGGTGCTCCTTTCCCCTCCCACCACAGCCATGACTCCAATGACTCCAAACAGGAAGTTCAGGGTGTATGAATAATCAGAAACTATAATTTTCGGAGTAATGAAAAGTTCCCATCCTTCCCTGACGATGTCACACCAGTCCACGGACGCGATCTCAAAGAGCGGGAGGGGTGCCATACCCTTTAAATCACAGCAACACTAGCCAATCATGGGCATCCGTGAGCTCATGCATACAGAAGTGTAAGGTTAACCCTTTCCTCCAAGCGTGATACACCACCGCTGATGCACGAGTTCACGCTTGGAGGAAAGAGCTATCCTTCCACTTCTGTATGCATGAGCTCACGGATGCCCATGATTGGTTACTTCACGATAGTAAAATGTATCCATGAGGCAGGATTTCTCAGACACTATTAGTGAAACGTTCAGCAAGATATACGGGAAGCACTCGTCATTAAATGTGTGTGGGAGTGTGTGTGTTCTCACCACAAACAGCTGGACTGCAGGCTCTTTGTGAGTGTTCGCATTGATCTTCTTGGCTTTGGCGATGACCTTCATTTCTTCATCAGACAGCCGGGCTTCCTGCTCCTCGGCATACCTCTTCCTCTTGATCTGTCGGTTTGATCGACGCTTCTGTAACAAGCCCACAAAAAAAAATTCTACGTGAACAAACTATGTACGCCAATCATATCATAACATCTACTGTAACTAGAAATGTGTTCGTCACAGAGCACTAGATGCATCACCCACGTGATCTACTGCAGCCTCTAGAGTGTTACCGATGAATTGACCTCTGTGACCTTGAAAAATAAGTCAAGGTGACCCAGGTTCATAGGCTTGTAGTGCGTGCCATAGGGACAATAAATCCATAAAGAACCGGCCCTGCTAGAGTGATAACAAGAAGTGTCGGTGTCGGCGGTGGATGCGGATAGCCTTTGCGGTGGATACCATTAATCATGACAAGGCTGCAAAGACTATGAATGTGTCCTGATCACCGAAATTTTCAAAGTACCACCTCGAGGACTGGGACGACAGTCGCTGAAAATGTGCCATCTAGTGGGCTAGCTTTAAGGGTACCTGTGGTGAATTTGTATTACTAGATCTTCAAAAAAAAAAAAAAACAGGTATGACATCAGCAATTCCATCAGGCAATCTCAGTCCTTGCGCGAGTCCTGCCACACTACAACTACTACTAGGCATGCGCAGCGACATTGGCTGTTCCAGCCCTGGTAGCGACCCGGATTTGTTGTTTTGTCCTATTGGCTGGGCTGTGTGCGGCAGACACCAGTTTAAGATTACATGTTATCTGAGCCGTGTCACCAGGAAAATGATGGCGTGCAAAGCATACGGTTGCACAAACAACAAGCGCAGAAATCACGGAAAATATAACAACATCGGCCCAGGCTGTATTCTAAAAAACGTTTCCTATAGGATGCAAATAAGTAGCCTGCGAAGACCACTTGACCCCATCCTGCTATCGGCGTGACCTCCAGGCAGAAACACTCAGCACGAAGCTCGAGCTTTTACGTCTAAAACCAGACGCTGTTCCTCCAAAATTCCTTCATAAAAAGTCAAAGCATGACAAGACGGGAGCAGCGCCTCGCCGAATTGAACCAGTAAAAGGTAAGAGCCCCGCCCCCGAACAGCAGTTCAGATGATAAACAGAGTAACTTAAGGACACTGGGATCACTGCTGCTCTTCCCCACACAGCACAAGCGGAGTTTATTAAAATTTTATGGATGGGCTCAGTTATTCCTAATTACCCTGCTAGGATTATTTACAGTGCAGTTTCGCAGAATTTCTGACCTTGTTATAGGGAAAATAAATCCTAAAAAAAATAATAAAATCCTCCGAATGCTAATGCTGGCTAGCAGTTATGGCTGAATCATAACCAGACCCTTTTTCTCTTTATTATAAACTCGTATATCTGCTATAATTGTGGTCCAAATTGGCAGCTGGTGAAGCAAGTCACCAGGTGGGGGTTGTGAATTTCTGACCTGTCATACTACAGTTAGATAGGACATGTTTGTGGGTCTATATTTGGCAACACCAGCAAGAGTGTGACTCTGTGATACCCCATCTTATCATGTCTGCTGCGAAGCCTGTTCAGCTGCACCCAGGGCTTTCCGGGGAGGTTGGAGCTGCTAAACGTCCTTGCCATCCACCATGAGCATCTCCTTAAAGCTGGCTAAATCTGCAGCAAACTGAAAACTACAGGATTCCATCTTTAATTAACAAGCATGTACATCACATGTTCGGCCCACACCCCCTTCTTTCCACGCCATCGCCAAGCTGTGATTGTTAGGAGCCCTAACAGGACAATAGACAAGATTATACATGTAACCGAACACGCCTAAACACCAGAATAATTCTGAAAGTGTCACAGCAGAGATGTTTTTCACTGAATTAATAACATCTGTGCTTTTACTTCCTGAACAGTTCATCGGTGCGCTATAGAAGATTAAAAGGATTAGTGTAAATGAATATGCATGCATATTACCATGCAGCGTGGCATTTAAAACTCCTCGTGACAGACCACACTTGATCGGTATTTAAGTGCAATAAATCATGGGTATAAATTCGCAAGTCTGCCGTTCATTCGGCGTGTTTCACCTCACAGTCCACCTGATTCACACAAAATGATCGAGACAGTGAGCGCAAACACAGTCCTCGACATTCGAGGCATGGTGGGATCTGTTACAGTCCAAACTCTCCGGCTCAAATATAATGGATATGGGCTAAATCAAAAGAGGACAAGAGTTTAGTCTGGTTTTCTTCAGCTTCTGCTCCTGCATCATTAGATTCTTTCTACTTTCATCCTGGTAGAGAACATCACAGCCCCGCCCACCAAAACATGCAGTTTTACTTAAAAATACAGTACAGTTTAGGAAGAAATGGTCTTTAAATCTGCATTTCTTCAAGTGATATTCATTATTTTGGTAGCTTGTGGTTTCCATCCTGGCTGCAGCACCCTCGACCAGCTCTACACACTCTACAGGATCCTGGAGGAGGCGTGGGAGTTTGCCCAATGAGGTCCTGCACCAAGTGGAGGAGTTCAAGAATCTCGAGTTCTTGTTTCACGAGTGAGGGAAGGATGGAGCGCGAGGCGGACCGGTGCAGCCTCTGCTGTAATGCGGAGCTCATACCGGTCCGTCGTGGTGAAGAGGGAGCTGAGCCGGAAGGCAAAGTTCTCAATTTACCAGTCGATCTACACTCCTACCCTCACCTAGGGTCATGAGCTTTGGGTAGTGAATGAAAGAACAAGACCACGGATGCAAGCCGCCGAAATGAGCTTCCTTCGCAGGGTGGCAGGGCTCTTGCTTAGAGATAGGAGGGGAAGCTCGGTCATCCAGGAGCAGTTCGGAGTAGAACCGCTGCTCCTCCGCGTTGAGAGGAGCCGGTTGAGGCGTTTCGGGCATCTGATGAGAACGCCTCCCAAACACCTCCCTGGTGTGGTGTTTCAGGCATGTCCAACCGGGAAGAGACCCCGGGGTCGACCCAGAACACGCTGGAGGGACCACATCTCTCGGCTGGTCTGGGAACGCCTCGGTGTCCCCACCCCAACCCCCCCCGGCTGGAGGAAGTGGCTGGGGAGAGGGACGTCTGGACCTCATTGCTTAGGCCGCTGCCCAGATCAAGCGGGAGATGATGATGATGATGTTTTATACATTATTTTAAGATGTGTAGAAAAATGATTTCCAATCATAAAGACTCTAAATCCAAACTGTGTGTGAGATTGTGAGCATCTGCTGCTCTTATACACCTCAGACAGAGAGAGAGAGAACACACACGCGCGAGAGAGAAAGAGAACAATTTATATGTACACATCAGCCAATCAAGCTTGAGCACCCGAAGAGGCCTCTCTAATAAACTAGTACAGTGTGCCTGAGTGCCCTAAATATATCTGTGGCCTAAATGTCAGAGTGAGCGATAATAAAGAGAAAATGAATCTCTCAGTATGACCAACTCGGACCTTAATGAGTCAGTCGCGCTGATGACAATATGACCAATAAGGACCTCGACGCTATCGCCATCAGGCCTTGATGGTTTCCAGAACACAGCAGAGCGACACGGCCAGCGCTTTATCTCCAGCAGGCTAAACTGAGTCATCAGCAGCACACTGTCTTAATTAACACTCAGGGCTTTAACATGGATAATTAGATCTGGAGTGTGTGTGTGTGTGTGTGTGTGTGTTTTTGTGTGTCTGCGCACATTTGTTTGTGTCTAAGTGAGAGCACATGACAGTGCACTAGGCAGACCGCTAGGGAAAGACCAAGACAGAAAACAATGATTAGATCAGTAAAGGAAAAGACAAGAGACGGACAGAGAGAAGGAGATGCAAATACAGAGACAGACAGACAAATAGACAGAGAGAAGGATAAAGATGCAGACAGAAGGAGAGACAGATATACAGACAGAGATAAACACACAGGACACATGGATGGACTTTTGAGCCGGATAGACAGATGAAGGATATACAAACAGAAGAACAGATAGATGGATAGGCAGATACACACAAACAGATATAATGAGAAAGAGAGAGAGATGGAGAAAAACAGGTAGAGAGATGGAGATGAAAGACGACAGAAATAGATGGAGAAAGAGAGAGAATCAGGGAGAGAGTTACAGAGAAACAGAGGGAGGGACAGAGAGAAAGAGAGAGAGGAAACAGAGGGAAAGAGAAAGAGTTACAGAGAGATAGAGGGAGAGAGAAAAAGAGTGTTAGAGAGACAAAGAGAGAGAGAGAGTTAGAGAGAAACAGAGGGAGGGACAGAGAGTGTTAGAAAGACACTGTAACAGAGATTGTTAGAGTGAGAAAGAGAATTACAGACAGAGGGAGGGAGAAAGAACGAGTGTTAGACGGAGAAAGAGAGAGAATAAGACAGACAGAGAGAGAGAGAGAGAGAGGGGGGGGGGGAGAATGGATAGGGGA
>JAQMYF010000014.1:17830533-17850836 GCA_030014195.1 Neosilurus mollespiculum | reverse complement strand
GAACATGGGAAAGACAAACAGGAAAAGACAGGAAAGACAAAGAACATGGACATGGAGGGGACAGGAAAGGGACAAGGCCAGAACATGGGAAAGACAAACGAGATGGAGAGGACAGGAAAGACAAACAGGAAAAGACAGGAAAGACAAAGAACATGGACATGGAGGGGACAGGAAAGGGACAAGGACAGAACATGGGAAAGACAAACGACATGGAGAGAACAGGAAAGGGACAAGGACAGAACATGGGAAAGACAAACAGGAAAAGACAGGAAAGGCAAAGGACATGGACATGGAGGGGACAGGAAAGGGACAAGGCCAGAACATGGGAAAGTCAAACAGGAAAGGCAAAGGAAAGAATGTGGACCGGAAAGGAGAAGGAAAAAGGCATGTTATGAAATGAAAAAGAATAAGAAAAGCTTTAAAAAAAGAAAGGTAAAAAAAAAATTTAAGACAAAAAGAAAGGAAAATGCTGCTTTAATGTATAAAACTTATTTTTGTAGATGTTTCTCATTCTACTTTTACCTCCATGAACTCTTGTGCATGTACAGCTCACCAGTTTCAGATATTATATAAGCCGGCACTGCTCACTTCTGAAAGGACGTGCCTGAGTGGTGCACTTTAATTTTTATACGGAGGTGAGTAATACAGGTTCTGATCGCCGCTTAAAAGAAAAACGAATAAACCTGCTCCGGAACACGGCTCACTTTTGATCACTCCGGTGTCTGAGACTGCAAGGACTGACTGATTAGTAATTAAATCTCGAGAACGCTGATGTTTACATCTGGAGAGTGTGACCAGCTGAGGGAAATTAAACCTGATGAATGTGCAGCTGGAACCTTTGGACAGGTTTATGGTTTTAAATACTTTTTTTTTTTTTAATGTGTTGAGTGACAACCTCAACCCAATCTGTCATGAGTACATGCACGGGATGATGGGAAGAAAAGAAAAGAATTGAAAATATTAATAATCACACAGATTCTCTCTCTCTCGTTCAGAACAGCAACCAGGCAGCGAGTTTACAGACAGTAAATAGATCTGAACTTTGCTTCCACCACCTTGGCAACAACAGTGGCTCTTAACCCGGACTCCTGAATAACTGTAAACCAAATTTGGAAGGAAAAAAAAAAAGCCTAATCTCTGATTTGACCCCAGACAGCCTTCACTTCCTATTATTTACCCATGCAAAACCTAAACAGCTGTGTACGAGTTTCCTGTTATTTGGCACATTTGGCTGAAACTTGCTACAAACATGTGAGAGAGAGAGAGAGAGAGAGAGAGAGAGAGAGAGAGAGAGAGAGAGAGAGAGAGAGAGAACACAGCAGTATAGCTAGATGAAAGAGGAGGAAAAAAAATAAAAGCACCTAAACAAACCAGTTGGAAAATATCAGAAGTCTGACAAATAAGAGGCAGGATGCAAATTCAGTCACAGTGCCTTCAGTCCCTGAATCGAACCCTGGAGCGTTCCTGCTCTTTGCCGTGTTTCACTCAGGAGTCACACTGCTTTAGAAACACAGCAGCTTCTTCAGAACCTCTCAACGATGTGCTATTAGACCGGGTCTAACCCGATCGGGTAAACTGTGGTGTCTGGATGCTGTCACATGCTTCGCTCTTCTTCTCACATGCTCATCCGAGTCTCTCGACAGTGGAGTGGCTGATTGCCTCGTGTTACAGGGTGCCCTCATAACGGTCTTCCTTCTGGTTCTCTTTTTAGTTATAGCGGCATGGTCTGTCATGCCAGAGTCCCTGCTTACACACAGCATTAACACTTTTCTCTTTTTAACCATTACACTGATATAAGCAGACCTAACAACCTCTCTCTCCCTCTCTCTGTGTTTTTGCTGAGGTACACATGCTACTTCTGAGATACCAGCGATCCTGATCCTTCTGCTTTCTGAATCCTGTGATCCATCCTGATGTGCTACTACCGGTCGGAGTTCTCATCTTAGAAGCCCTTCACTTCTGCTGATGATCCACATGGACCTAAATATACAATCAGAAACTGTGAAGATGACCTTCCACTACTGGTAAATAAACTCTTTTACTGAAATGATTTAGGACATCAATTCCTATTACAGTTATAAGATAACCAACTAGACTCCATGTTAAACTACAGTGAAGTTTCTGCTACATGGTTTGTATTTTTATCTGGTTTCACCCAAATGAGGATGGGTTTCCCTTTTGAATCTGGTTCCGGCCAAGGTTTCTTCCTCGTGTCGACTGAGGGAGGTTTTCTTTGCCACCATCGCCACAGGCTTGTTCACTGAGGATGTTTAGGGTTTATAGAGAAAAGTTTAAATTCTTTATCCTTTTTTTACTATGTAAAGTTGTAAAAAGCGCTATCCAAATAAAACTGAACTGAATTGAACAGAATAGTTCTCTAGGTTGGTTTCATTTCTCAGAGATGAATGAACTGACTCACCTGCAAGAAGTGAATCAACCGTTGATGGGATACACAATGCACAATGGGTTAGAGAATGATATAATAAGCTAATTATTATATCTCAAGGCTCGGGTGATTTTTCTGATATTCCTGCATGCTTGGAAAGGATTTTGTCCCTCTTTTCCCGGCTTTGCGCATTTCATTAAAGGATCAAACACTTTTACAGGCGTGTTTGCATTGTACAAGTCAACCAATTCTTTTATTTATTTATTTATTTATTTTTAAACCAATTAAATTTTTTGTCTTCAGCGTGAAACTCAAGCAAACCAAACAGCGCACGAATGACAAAGATCTTTTATTTAGAGTTAGGACTACTAATATCTAGATTAACATACGTGAAGAAACAACGACCTTGAAAAAAAAAAGGAACTGATACAGATGCCACAGAGAAGTAAAAAGGAGCAGCTCTTACTTGATCAGACTCTTCTGCTTTTCTCGGGGAGACTTGATGATGCGAGCGCTCTTGCAGCCCTTCTTCGCTTTGGATTTCGAGGATCCCGCTCTGTGCTTGTGCAGCTCGGAGGAGCTGGGGAAGCTCTCTGGGCTCATGACTCGCGGGATGTTCTTCTCGCCCCGCTCGCGCGCCCTGGCGATGGCCTCCGAGATGATGCGGTTGGCTTTCTGCTGTTTGTCTTCCAGCGACGACGCCTCCATCTGCTGCAGCCGCTTGGGGATGCGTTTCTCCGAGGAGGACGAGTGAGAGGACGAAGACGAGGAAGACGAAGATGAGGAGGAGGAAGACGAGGAGCTGCTCTTCATCGGCGGACTGAGCAGTCGGGCCTGGCTGCTCGAACCATTAGTGTTTTTCGGAGGCTTGAGGGAGGTGGAAAAAGAGAGGAAAAGAAACTGAGTCAATGTGTTTCCAATGCACCTTAAACACAGTGGTCTGTTAGGAGGAAAGAACGTTTTGTTAAATACATGACATTACATTTATTTTTAAATGCGGACGATTAGTGCGTGCAAGTGAGCACAGCATCAACAAAACCATCCTCCACATGCGCTTACAAAACTTATTATTATTTTTTTTTAATAAAGCAGGACGATGAAATTGTATGCTTATTTCTCTGTTTATGTGAGGAGAAGGAAAGAGAACAGGAAATGAAAGGGAAGTTAAGAGAAAAATGTGCAAAGAACAGAAGGATACGGAAATAGGAAGGGTGAGGATAAGAGAATATAAAGAGAAGGATAAGGAAAGGGAAATAGGAAGGGAAAGATCAAGAAAGGGAAATAGGAAGAGAAAGATAAAGAAAGGGAAATAGGAAGAGAAAGATAAAGAAAGGGAAATAGGAAGGGAAGGATAAGGAAATATCAAGAAAAGGATAAGAGAATATCAAGAGAATAATAAGTTAAGGGAAATAGGAAAGGAAGGATAAGAGAATATCAAGGAAAGGGAAACAGGAAGGGAAGGATAAGGAAATATTAAGACAAGGATAAGGAAAGGGAAATAGGAAGGGAAGGATAAGAGAATACCAAGATAAGGAAGGATAAGAAAAGGGAAAAAGGAAGGGAAAGATAAGGAAATATTAAGAGAAGGATAAGAAAATATCAAGAGAAGGATAAGGAAAGGGAAATAGGAAGGGAAGGATAAGGAAGGGTAAGGAAAGGGAAGGGAAATAGGAAGGGAAGGATAAGGAAGAATAAGGAAAGGGAAATAGGAAGGGAAGGATAAGAGAATATCAAGGGAAGGATAAGGAAGAATAAGGAAAGGGAAATAGGAAGGGAAGGATAAGAGAATATCAAGAGAAGGATAAGGAAAGAGAAATAGGAAGTGAAGGATAAGGAAGGATAAAAGAATATCAAGAGAAGAGAATATCAAGAGAAGGATAAGAAAAGGGAAATAGGAAAGGAGGGCTAAGTGTATGGCTTCGCAAACTGAAAAAAGAAATGGCTCCCGAATGGGACAAATCCGGAAATTATATTTTTATAGGCTAGTTTTATACTTACATTTTATAGTTTCACAGACTACTGTTGTGGGTCGGTTTCATTAAATAAACCACCTGGTATTTACAAGTGTTATTTCAATCATTAATGCATGAAAGCTTTACAATAAATCCAAACAGGAAGTGAATCGTGCGTTTCATTTTTGTGTCCGCTCATCGAGACATTAAAGTGGGCATGCCTTTACGATTCCTCACAGACTTCCACTGTTGTTTAGTTTCGTAAACATGAAAATAGACTCTCGTTTAAAACATTACTTACATAATGATCATAAGGTTTTGTGGGAAATTTTGAAATATAAATACTGTGTAGACGAAGTTGGCGTTGAAACTCACAGATGTTTGCCATTGGTTGTGGTGTAAAGCATAAAATCATAATATCACTTCCATGTACTTCCATCACCTCCATGCACTTATTAAAATACCACAACAATATTCAGGCAATACACGCAGTGTTTGAGTTTCGATGTCCGTACAAAAACACCCTCTAAATCTTTTTTTTTGCACGTGCTACAGAATACTAGCAGACTGAACAAATTTCAATCTGTTCCACACTTACATGTCCCAAAATGATGTGATCTCCAAAAACATTTGTGCAGCAGTTAGACAACATGAAACTCTCAAAAATCTCTGAGCAGACAAACTTACAAAGTTAGGCCATAAAACCTACGTATCATTCAGAGGGACGGTTCTGACTATATAATGGCATGATTAAGATTTTGTTTTATTCAACTTGAACATTCAGACTAGGTGCACCAATTTGTGGTTCCATTAGCAAAGCCATACACGTAAGGAATTCGGAAAAGGGAAGAAGGGGACGGAGAAGAGAAGAATAAGGGAATAAAAAAAGAGAAGAACGGAATATGAATGGGAGGATAAGGAAATGGGAAGGGAAGAAGCGAACAGAAAGAAGGATAAGGGAATAAAAAGGGAAGAACGGAACAGGAAGGGAAGGAGGTATGAAGCAAAGAAGGAAATGTGAGAGATGTCAAGGGAAAGGAAAAAAATGGGAAAAGGAAGTGAACAAAAGAATACAAATTATAGGCCAACGCTAACGTCACACATAGCTATCTGATACACAACCGGTAGGCGGTTGGAAGAAACGATGTGGAGTTTTGAGAAACGGCAAATTTCGATAAGACCAAAAAAATATCCAGAAACGGAAGCCACGTCCATCTGGGTCTCAAGGTAGCTTCCCGGCTCCAAAGTATTCCTGACAGAAGGGCATGGAACACTTACAGTATAACGTAGATTAACACCCACCAGGTGCCCGAAACAAAAAAAAAACAAACAAAAAAATACCATGAAGTAATTCTGGCTGTGTGAGACTGAGGTTTAAGGTAAGTGTAAAGGAAGGAAATGGGAAGGGAAATGAAAGCGGTGTGAAAAGAAGGGAAAGGGATAGAAAAAGAAATTAAAGGAAACAGGACGGAAAGCAAACTGGAGAAGAAAAATGTAAAGGAATCGCAGGGCAAAAAAAAAAAAAAGAAAGAAACTATACCACCACCACGACTATATTTTAATGTCCACAGAAAAAAAACAAAAAGACACACACACACTCTACATTATAATAACCATAATACTGCCGAGGCATGAGCTGTGACGTCATTTCTGATGATATCTGTATGAAACCATTATAATCCCCAGCATGAACACTGCAACCATACAGAGCACTTTGCCAAGTTCCCACCTGCAGTGAACAGCCTCGAAGGAACACGGTGTTCCTTCCCACTATTCAAATTCAGCGTAAGCCTGCCGTAACGTACACGCGCTAGGTTTACAACACAACACACCCGTTCTCCAAAAGGAATTTGATCCAGGTACGTCTACGACGATGTACAGCAGCAGAGAGAAAAGACAGTCCCAGTCGGGTACACTTCATACGTCATACTGTGAATTTAATACCTGTAATATGTTCGTTTTCTCTACATGTAGTCCGAGCAACAGGCTCTTGTTGCGTCGCCGGAGCTCACACAGCCTGAGGACAAAACCTCAATCCACAGGATTTAACTCGGAGACTTCTCTGCGATTCTAGACTCGATCTGACTCCCACTGAGACGGGAGTTTAAACCCGGGTCCTCGCTCACTCAGGCAGCGGTGCGCCGTGGAGCCTGGAGCAGCCACCCACGCACTCCGTTTGAAAACAAGGGAAATCCTCTCTGTTTTTCCCCCCCTCTCAGATTCCCTTGGCTAAGTGATAGAGCTCTTTCTTAGTGGAACCACACGTTCAGCCCGTTGCACGTTGGTGAGCGGGAATAACGTGTACGCACATGCTTGCTGTGGGGTGGTGGGGATTTTCACAGAGCGCTAACTAAAAATATTATGGTTTTACGCCATCACTGGGTCAGGCAAACCGTATTAAAAAAAAAAAAAGACACACAAGCTGGAGATGAGAATTAAAGCTAATGTCGTCTTTACACCTTCCTACACGTCTAATATATACATGCATAAGAAAAACAGACCGTCACATCTGCTACATGTGTTCTTTTCTTCTCAGCTGCAACTTAAGTTGTGCTATGAAACACACACACACACAAAAAACCCTAGCAAGCAAATGTATAACTGCGATTAACCAAAATTAGATAGGGGTTTCCTTAGTCTTGGTCACCCAGGCTGCTTCTCGTAAGTGTTTACTACAGCAGTGGGTTAAACAACAGTCCTATCCAGCGAGATTAAATGTATATACATTCCTGGGGCCAGTGGTATAGTAGTAAGGCTGCTGGGCTCAATGATAGAGAAATCATGGGTTTGAATCCCCATTAGACCGCCTCCAACCTAAGGTCTTAACCACAAGTGTGCCTCGCTCCACCCAGGTAACCCATGGCAGACTGGCGTCCCATGCACGACGAGTTGAGCTCCAGGTTGCTTTACGCTGCAGAAACCGGGATAAGCTCGGACTTTTTAATGTTCCTGGGACACGTTCTTATTTTCAAGATGTTCCCCATTTTCCCGGGTCAGTGTGTAGTGCCCCCCCCAAAAAAATCCTACTCCTCAGAGAAAATTTTAGGCCAAGTTTCTACATTTTTCGCCAAACCCACAGCTCGTCTGATTATTTCAGTGCCAAACAAATGACACCTGATGGCAGGGAAATACACTTTGGCCACTGCTACTTGCCGTATTTTGTCTCGAAGCATGCATCACACCCCCCCTCCTCCCCCTTCCCCATGTTAAGTGACATCTTTTTTTAAAACATTGAAACACAGTTCACCCCAAACTGAACTAATGAGCGGCGTTTCTGCTCTACGCCAGCGTCTTCATTGACTGCTCAGACGCCAAGGTATGCACTGCAAAAAAGGATTAGTTAAATAAAGTCTAAGAAACAAACATTAAACTTAAGGGATAAACGGCTTGTTCAATACCAACGAAACGATCTTTCTGCAAATATAAGATGACGAAACTCATACCTAGCAGGAAATCATCTTCTCGACAGGAAGCATTAGATCACTTTAACTACATGCAAAGGTGTCATTTTTGCTGCATGACTCGATCACGTGACCGCCACATAAACATTCGGGCCTGTTGAAAACACTACGTTCCTGACTACCACTCCTTCTGTGGTCACGTTAGGGCTGCATGACGTGAGAGTTTTATCACTGAGGAGACGTGTAAACTGTTTAGTACAGACGTCACGCTAATAAACAAATCCAAACTGAACAGGGCTCAAAGAAGAGATGGGATGTTCTAGCATGATTTAGGGGGACTTTAAGAAAAGGGGGCGCAGAGTGTCGAATGTGTAATTCCATACACTAGGGGATGGTGACAGAACAATAATTATAACTGACAAAAAATAAACAGATAAACAAACAAATAAAACTGCAGGACTTTAAAAAAACATTCATAATAAAAACCACATATACTCAAATTGCCTAATCCTACTAGGGTCACAGTGAGACCAGCGCCGATCTCGTCCGACACCGGGCGGAGGTGGGGAACACTCTGAACAGCTCGCCAGACCTTTTCAAGTCAACAGGCACGCAACCATCTACACTCACACCTAGGGTCAATCTGAAACAGCCAGTCAGCCTAATGTGCATGTTTCTGGACTGTGGGAGGAAATCAGGGTACCCGAAAGAAAACCCGCGGAAGCACCGAAGGTACATGCAGACTCCACACAGAAACACCCGGGATTTACACGTTTGTGAATTATTTATCCAGGTGGATGAAAAAAAATAAAGCAACAGGTAAAACAATAACATCCAATCAGCTACTTATTACCTGAGGGATCAGCGTAGCTACTGAACCGTCCACGTAACAAAACTCCCGAGGCGGTGGATTTTTATTCCGATATCTGCTTTATCCGGTCATACCAGACATTTTCAAGAACAAAACTAAAACCGTGGATCAAATTTTAGTGGCTCCACCCGGATCATTCTACAGCTTCACACACATGAGAAATGAACAGCGAATTAATTTAATAGGGAACACAACCCAGAGAGATGATGGGGCCATCCATCGTTACGAGATGTGGTGAAACGTTCTCGTGTGTGTGTGTGTGTGTGTACAGAAGCCAAGAACACTACCAGGACATATTTTTAAGTGAGAAATCAACAATAGAAAAATAAGAAGAGCGAGAGAAACAACATTTGTATAATATACTGATTTTTCCCGTGTGTGTGGGGGGGCATATATATATGATGAATACATTCATATTGAGTGCAATGTGAATGCTCTAAATATGCTCACTTTTGACATTTAACATACCTAGCTGTGTGTGTGTGTGTGTTGGGTTGTGTTGGTTGAGAGGTGCGAGAGACGAAAAGAAGATATAGAAAGGAAAAAGATAAAAACAGATGAACAGACGGCACATCAGCCGTTCCGGCATGAATAATACAGTCGGCAGCATGCCCCAGCCTGCTACACGATCATAATGTGAATTATACATGACTGCCTTTATTTCATTACACACACACACACACACACACACATATCCAGAGCTTAGTGAAGGAAAAAGAGACCAGGGGAGCACCTATAAACACACACAGCAAGATAGATAGATAGATAGATAGAGAGAGAGAGAGAGAGAGAGAGAGAGAGAGAGAGAGGGATCTGCACCGTGGCCTGGTTCTAACAAGTGCTTTTATTTTTGCATGTTAACATAAAGGGAATAATCTAGAAGCAGAGAAACAATAAGAGGGGGAGGAGGAGGAGAGGGAATAAACACTAATTCATGTGGAGGATAAACATGGCCTGCATAATGCGAGTCACGTGACAGAGAGACACACACAGAGAGAGAGAGAGAGAGAGAGAGAGAGAGATCCATTTTAGGGAAAATTTGAGCAGGGAAGAAAGGATAAAACGGGATATGAAATAACAGGAGAAGGAGGGAGGGAGGGAGGAAGTGAGGGAGTGAACTGGAAAATGGAAAAGGGGGACTGGGACAGAGATAGAGAGAATGCACCAAAGTCGGAGCACTGCAGCTGTGTATGTAACACATCTATAAATAACTGAAATTACAGCCTGCCAACACTGCAGTGATTTCAACCTCTCTCCTTCTCTTTTCCTAGCGCGGCCTCCGAAAGAGAGATGAAGGGAGAGAAAAAAAAAAACACACACACGAAACCCTTCTATCGCCTCTATAACGCGTTATAAGACACGGAACTGTAAACGCACGCGGCAGTCGGTCTGTGGAGAATGATACACACCGCTCAAACACAGCGTTAGCATGCTAGCTAGCAGAGACTGACGGATAGAGAGAGAGGGGAAAAAGGATGAGAAGGAAAGAGAGACGGAAAGACAAGAGGGAGAGGAAGGAGAACAGAAGAAGAGATGAGGGAGGGGGTCATAACTCACCCCGTGCACCCTAGCCTGCCACCCCGAGGCCTGGCTAACGCTAATGCTAACGCTAACATGCTAACGCTAAGGCTAGTTTTACGAGGCGCCATGCTAACCCCGATGCGGCCGCGCGAAGCGGAACAGTTTAGCGCAAGATGGCGGCCGTCGAGCGAGTCCTGCAGCGCGAGCCCGGCGCTTTTCCCCTCTCTTATTTCACTCCTCTAACCATCTATCCATCCATACAACCGTTAACGTTTACCGTACAAACACTCACCCGTCCTCTCGGTCTCTTCACCGCCGACATCTTGTTATCTTTCCCGGGTTTTTTTCCCTTTTCTCCCCCCTTCCTCTGTCTTCCAGGCGCCTCACACACACAAAAAAAAAAAAACTCGTGTCCTTCCGCCGGGTTTTTTTTTTGTGTGTGTGTGTGTGTCGCTCGCTCGCGCCCTCTCTCTTTCTGTTTCTCCCTCCCCCCAGCAGGTCTCCACCTCCTCCTCCTTCTTGTCGTCTCCTAACCGGCCTTCGTGCCCTCACACCTCGAAAACCGAGGAAGCGACGGAATTAAAAGAGGAGAAGAGGAAGACTGATAACGGCGCCGTACTCATCCGCCGCGCTTTCATTCTGCCGCCGCGCGCGGCTCCGCTCCGTCTCGTGCTCCTTTCTCTTTCTTTTCTCTCTCTCCCCCCCCTCCCTCCTTCCTCTGTTTTTCTTCGCCCTTACACACGGCCTGCACTTTTACACTCCTCCACTTCTTCCTCCTTTTTTCCCCACATCTCGGATAAGAAAAAAAAAATCCTGCTCCACCTTTTATACACAAAGAAACCTTTTTTTTGTTGTTGTTGTTTTTTTTTTAAATATATGTTTTATGCAGGTCTTTTTTTTTCTTTCTTCTCCTCTTCCGTCGTTCCTGTTCTCTCTGTGGCGCGCGCGGAAAAGGCGACGCATCAAAATGCATCAGCGTGAATATTAGAGATGTCGTTAAAAATACCGTCTCTCTCTCTCTCTCTCTCTCTCTCTCTCTCTGTGAGCGCGTGGGCCAGCAGAGGGGGCTAGCATTGCCGTTATGACATTAACGTCCATGAATTAACCCTACACATACCAGGGTCCATCTTATACATGTCATATCCTGCGTTATTTAGTATTATTATTATTTTACATATGCATGCAAGTCTCCACCCCTCATCTTCCATAAATGCATTACTATTATAGTTCATCTGTTCCTCTGTTGCTGTGCAAAACCCATCAAGCCCTCTCCACTCTGTCCGTCGGACCACCTCTGACCTGGAAAAATATGCAGTTGCACTTTCTGTACAAAGTAAACCCTTTTTTTTTTTTTATGGGTGGGACGTGGACAAACAGCTGCCGCGTGCCGTGTTAAAACTGATTATCGTACATGTAGGCCACAGGTGTCAAACTCGAGGCCCGTGGGCCAAATCCGGCCCGCCGACTCGTATCATGTGGCCCGCGAGTGCTTTCAAAGTATATGATTATCGTGCATTCTTCACCATCCGTTACCATGAGACGTAATTCATCCTCCATCCACTAGGTGGCGGCAAACCTATTTCAAAGTGCATGTTGCTTGCATGTTGCTGCCCACCACGGCCGGAAGAGGAAAGTAGATAATGTTAAAGAGGACAAATCCTGAACTAAACTAAACGTTTTGCCACGCAGGTTTCGTGGATGCTCTTTCAGAACAGATTATCCGGCCCTTGACGATCTCGAAATTTAGAGATGTGGCCCTCAGTGAAAACGAGTTTCACACCCCTGATGTGGGCTCTTGTGCATACACACAGGTCATGCAGGTGGACTACGTCGTTCTAAGTGTTCACCGTGTATACTGGTGCACCCACGTTGCCATGCAGTCACACCACCGGACCACTAGTCGGCGAGAGTTTCTATACCGCCCGGTCGATTCCGAGGACTCTTTGTGGACTTACAGCAACGGCGGCGGAAGCCGATTTAAAATGGACCGTATTGGAGTCGGAGGCGACGACACGTGTTGAACGGTTTTCACGGAACGGAGTCGGCGCAGCACAGGGGCGACGTACCGAGGAGACGGCGTGCTTGGAAAATAGTGGCGAGAAAGGAGCGGGTGGAGACGCGGAGGAGGAGAAGTTCGGCAAGTTAACTGCTTTCGATCGGCAAGTTAACTGCTTTCGGTTAACGAAAGGCGACGAGAGGCGGAATTTTGTCGAGCGACGAGAAATGTGAAGTTCAGCTGACATGAGCTTTCGTGTGAGTGATTTCAACGATAACCAATCAGCTTCAAAATACCACTGATTGACTGACAGATGGCTCTAAAAACCCAGAGTTCCCCAAAACCTTTTCGTATTCGCCTCTATAGACCGTGTAAAACAGGCTGTTTCGTGGGCAATATAGAACGTCTTACTATACTTGCACGTCACTTCCTGTGTGAATCCGGTTTATGCCGCTCGCATGTTTCCCTCTCCAAATGTTTCCCAGTGAACAGCTAGTCCTCTACATGAAGTGTGGATCCGTGAGCAGCTCAATTATAAATAGCTTATTATCATTGTTATCACACGGCAGGGATAAAACAGAGACTCTTGTGCGTCGTGAACCAAGAAAAGTTAAACGTTTATAAATATATACTCACGGGAAATGCCAGACTTTTCAGAAATGTGCACCCCAGCATCGTGTTTCTGGTTATTATTCTGGAAAAACATTTCGTTGCAGTCGCGGAGAGCAGGATATTTATGCACGGCAGCAATGAGCTACTCTTCCATGTTGATGTAGGTGGAGCAATTAAGCTCGGGTTCATTGTTTCCCTACTAAAAATGTTTCGGGGGAAACTTGGTGTTTGGCGGCATCTGTCAATGAGCTGGATCTTTAAGATCTGATTGGTTATCGTTCGGATCGCGTCACCTGAAAGTTCAGCTCGGTTAAACGCTGTGCGTCAGGCTACGGCGCAAGGTAGCCTTTAGTAAAGACGAGGGCTGGATGAAATTATGATGTCGGTTTCATGATTAATTTTAACAAAATTCTTTTCTGAGATATCTTTTCTTATGTTTGTTCTCTTTTACATAACTGGAAGCAGGAAAAAAAAGCCAGATTACATCCATCCATCCATCCATTTTCTGAACCGCTTAAACCAAATACGGTCGCAGGGAGGCTGGAGCCTATCTTCGCCGACTCTGGGCAAAGGTACACCCCGGACAGTTTATCGCAGGGTCAACACGCACAACCACTCACACCTAGAGGAAATCTGGAGCAGCCAGTTAACCTAACATGAATGTCTTTGGACTGTGGGAGGAAACCGAAGTATGTAGAGGAAACCTGCACAAGCACGGCGAGGACATGCAAACTCCACACCAAAAACGCCCACGCCGAGCATGACACTCGAACCCAGGACCTTTTTGTATGAAGCGGACGTGCTGATCACTATGCCACCGGACTGGACTGTGGGAGGAAACCGGAGTACCCTCAAGTGTGCAAACTCCACACAGAAACATCCGAGCCCAGGACCTCGGACTTTTTTCGCAGTGAGGCAGACGTGCTAACCGCTACACCACCATGCCGCCCGAAGTGTATATTTTTAATTATTATTTTTTTTTTTTTACGTTTTCTCTCCTCATGGATACAACGACATAAAAAAATCACCATCGCACTGTTGTACCTGATCCTAGCTGCCAACAATCTGAGCGTTGTGCTTTAACAAAGTACATGGTATCTTTATACAAGCTCCCAAAGACCCATAAGTGATATTCGTCAGAATGAATCCTAGTAAAGCTATTTTAGTACGAGACGCCAGCATCTGGGCTACACTATAGACCCAAAAGAGATAACGTAATTGCCATGGCGTCAGTCAATTTATACGCAAGTAGGTCATTTTCCAGTGAATCAATCATAAATGACTGGTCTTAGTGGAAATTAGTATCTTTTTTTTTTTTGTGCAGTCAGAAATAGTACTGAATTCAGACGTCCACCATGACGGTTCAATCAATCTTGGCTCATTATTAAAGAAACATTTTGGCAGGAGCATATTTAGTGCAGAGATAACCCTACAGAGAGGTGTGCGGGAACGTAATGAGGTTTAGAGGTAGACAGAGCTACACCTAAGCAAATATCATTAGGGATGGTGCTGACGATGGTGACGCCTTCACCGCTGACAAGTCTAGTCCTGCTTGGACCTGAAGCTATTCAAGAAATATTAATTCAGATTGTTGACCTTGCTATGACCTTGACCTTGTTTGGATCAGGCCCAAAAATCAAATCGGTTCGTCGGCAGGATGTGATTATCTTTTGATATAAATACTTAGACAGTGTCTGAGAGCGGAGGTCCGAAAATGTTTGCATGTGTAAGTGCAATTTACAGAACCATATAGGTAAAGTAATACAACATGCTGTGAAGTGCAAGTGCACTGAGCGTTGATGACAGCGGCACGTGTGTGATATATTTTTCCTTGCCATTTTCTTCTTCTTTTTTTTGGGGGGTCGCCCGTATGTGTATGTGAGCACGGACACGACAACAAAATTGATCTAATGGCTTTATGATATTTGCATAAATATGGCATCCCAGAGTTTTTGAGATATATGGGTACAGGTGATGGAAACACTGATGGACGGACAGATACACAGACGTCCTGAAAACGTGATGTGGATATGCGCTCGTCTCCCGATCAACGGCGGCCATTTTGTCGCTATTGTAGTGTGACCCAATACCCGAGTCGCATCAGATGGCACCCCCTCTAAAAGCGCATCTCGCATCGGATAAAAACGGGACATCCCGGAAATTCCCATCTAATGACTTAGTCAGATACCCAGATGTCGACACCCCTTCTCAACTTTCCCAGTTAAGTGCGGTTTTCTCCTGGAGTCGTGTTCGAATTTGAAGTCCAATTCTCATCACCTAAAACTGTCACTTCTACTTTTAGGACATACTTCAAAGGAAAATGGATGTTTTGAATGATGTTTTATCTCCCTTTCCAGCAACTTTCATGGTATTTCATTCAATACAACTCATTTTATATCGCCCTAAAAATGCAAAACCACTCAAGTATTAAAGAAATGGCACTGTGTTGTGCACTAAAAGTGCCGTCTTTCGGACACCCCCCCCCTGAAATTCCAAACCTATAGACGTCCAGAACTTTCTTAATACTCAATCATTTGCTGGGTCATGATCTATGTGTATACACTCGCTCACTTAAGGCCGATCGGAAAAGAAATTTTTGTTCACATCTCTACATAATTCTTCGACCACCTTGTGATTGAGGTGTTCAAAATGACCACTGCCTTTATAAAAAAATAATAATTTGCCAAAAGAATCAGAATCAGGTGGTAATTTGCATTCGGAGGAATTGTCAAAATCTTGAACATAAAAAAAAGAAGAAAATGTAAATAAAAGTAAAAAGAAACGTGAAAAAACCCAGGTCCAGTACTGAAACACTGACAGTGAACACACACACACACACACACACACACACACACACACACACACATACATACATAACTGCCTGCCACACACACACACTTTCAATCTGTGTGTGTGTGTGTGTGTGTGTGTGTGTGTGGCAGGCAGTAATGTGCTGGCAGAGAGCAGCAGGGGGAACAGACACATGCTGACACAATCACGTGGCCTAAATGGCACGGGCGCCATGGCAACCAAACAGTTAATATGTAAATGAGATGAAATAACTGTGTTCTGAAAGGGGGAGGGGCTTGCTTAAAAAGGGGTGGGGCTGTGTCAAAATCTGATGGGGTGAGAGAAAGACAGAGCATGGGAGAGAGGAAAATAGACAGAGAGAGAGAGACACACACACACACACACACATACACACACACTCACTCACACACACACACACACACAAGACAGAGAGGTACTCTCACAACTCTTACTTTCACTTTCAAATCTTACGAAGTTGATTAGAAATTAATAAACTGGGAGAAACTCATGCAGATCAATCATATGATCAGAAATAAATCATAATCACTCACTGTCACCCATTTGCCAAGCCGCTTCATCCTAT
Organism: Neosilurus mollespiculum; assembly: GCA_030014195.1. Lineage (NCBI taxonomy): Eukaryota > Metazoa > Chordata > Actinopteri > Siluriformes > Plotosidae > Neosilurus > Neosilurus mollespiculum. The sequence continues at coordinate 17,834,703 of JAQMYF010000014.1, read as the reverse complement.
TAGGGTCGCGGGGAGGCTGGAGCCTATCTCAGCCGACTCTGGGCGAGGCCGTGGTACACCCTGGACAGCTCACCAGACCATTGCAGGGTCAACACACCACCATTCGCACTCACATGTAGGGTCAATTTGGAACAGTCAATTAGCCTAATGTGCATGTGTTTAGACTGTGGGAGGAAACCGAAATACCCGGGGGGAACCCACGTTTATAGAAATCAGTCATGAAATTCAAAACATTCAGTTGATTTAATTGAAAGATTGAATGAAAAGAAGACCCCAAGTGTTTTTCTAACCACTCCACATTAACATTAGGTGTTATAAATTAAATCAGTGTTTCCTTATAAGGAAAAATCAGAAGATGTGGAAGGGGGGCCTGACCTAGAGTGGGTGGGTGGAGTTATTATGGGGCACCATATAAGTGCGGCGTGCAATTTCTGCGGGACCTAGAAAAGCCCGTGTGGGGACTTCTTCCCTCTGGTAACTGCGTACTGAGGTCGACTAAAGGCGTGGTTTGATCTATTCAGCTTTCGTGAAAGGTCAAGGTGACCGACTGTCTTTAAATGAATAAAAGTGTGACAGTATACACAGCAGTGTGAGAGACGTGAGCTAATGATGAGTGCTTTGTATTGATATTGTTCTCGCCATACACAATATACAATACACAGACACAAAAGACTGTGTTTGACACAATTTCTCAAACATATATACGTGTGTGTGTGTGTGTGTGTGTGTGTGTGTGTATACATGCAACACTGTTGTTATTTGAGGATATACACTGTGCTACTTAACCTAATATAGATTAGAGTGTCATGAGCTACAGGAGAAAGATTAGGCTCCATAATTAGGACTGGAGCTGTGGGCTAATGTGGAGTTATAGTCTGCTGAGAAGAGCTATGGACAGAGAGAGAGAGAGAGAGAGAGAGAGAGAGGGATGAGCACAATCTGATTAATGAAACAGGACATGATGTGTAGCAGTGTTTCCTGAACCCATTAAACATGGCAGCAGCTATTAATGACCTGTGGACGACGGAACACTGGCAACCCAAGCCCCCTAGCGAGGCCCTTTCCATCACACAGAAAGAGAGAGAGAGAGAGAGAGAGAGAGAGAGAGAGAGAATCGGCTAGCACGGCTCTCTAGAGAGGCAATTTCTAACATATGCGCACACACACACAGAACTGCTCGAATGAGAGGCCGCTTCCATCTCACACGCACACACACATTTGTCTTTCTTTCTTTGTGAAAACCTTCCACTGATATAATTATTAACGCAGATAATTAATGCTTAACCTACATCTAAAGTTCGAACCCGAGTACAAAAAAGAATTATACTATTACTTTTTTCTAGTGACTAAAATAAAGTCTGCACCGACACAAGTGACCACACAAAGTCAAAACGGTAAAAATTAGGTCCTCTCTTTGTGGGGAAATTTGGATCTCGGTAAAGCAGACACACACAAACTTTTACCAATATCTCTGTGGGGACATTCATTGACGTAACTGTCTGTGGTGAGAGGCATGTAAAAGAACTATTGCTGACTTTCGTCAATAGTAGGCTGCATCGCTGTCAGCGTGTTTCTGCCCTGCGATGATCTGGCGAGCTGTCCAGGGTGTACTCTGCATGAATGAATGGTTGGGTTCGGTAGCTCGGCACGATTATAGGAAGGTTGAGGGAGCCACTTTGGTTGGCCTCGGTAGCTTCCATGCAGGAATAAATGGGCCTGGAGAGATTAACAAAACGTATACAACAGTACCTCCCAGCACTCCACTTCTCTATGAGAACTTCTGGAAAATATCTATATGGTCTTACTTTGCCCAGCCAGAAAAACATATCTCACAGAACAGCTGGGAGGCAGCTGGATGGTAGCTGGACGGTAGCGAAGACCGAAAGGTTTGTGATCACAACAAGTCCATGAGCAAGTGGAGCAAAAGAATTCTTTATCTACATTTTATTATTTATTTATAGGCCTCACAGACCACCGCTACCTACCACGCAAACTCGTAGTAAAGTACATTATTATGATCTCCAACACCGTCGTCATGTTTGTGCCTCATCATCTCTGAACTGCCCCCCAGTGGATGCCTTGCTTAATATTGACATTGCTTAAGTATGTGCACGGTGACGACTGAAACGTTTGAAATGGACATCCTTATTTTGGTACTCAAAGGGAGCCAAAAAACCCTTAGCCATCACAACTAAATGCCAAATTCCTACCTTTACACTATTCCTAACCTAAACCTAATTCCATTCCAACCTTTGCCTTGACTTGTTGTTGCCAGGCCACTTAATCCTACTTTTAGGGTCGTGTGGAGGCTGAAGCCTATCTCATTTGGGTGAAAGCGGGGTACACACCAAACAGCTTGCCAGACCATTGCAGGGCAACACACACACACACACACACACACAACCGTTCACATTCACACTCACACCTAGAGGCAATTTAGAACAGCCAACTGACCTCATGTGCAGGCATGAGGAGAACATGCAAACTCCACACAGAAACACCCGAGCCAGGAACCCGAACCCAGGACCTTCTTGCTGTGAGGTGGACATGCTAAGCACTATGCCACCGTTCCACCCTAATTCTAGCCTGAGCACTAAAACCACACACACACACACACACACACACACACACACACACACACACACACAGTATAGTGCTACAGGACAGTTCTTTTGAGAGACTTTTCCAACATAAGCTCATGCACTCACGGGTAGAACGCCGGCTATCTTGGCTCCCCGAAGAGACTCACCACATCATATATAAACGTGCACACACACCAATCCAGTTCAAGGGACGCGCAGTGAGCCAGGTGTGTCTGGATGTAACACAGTGTGATTCTGTATGTTGACAGATTTCCTTCTGAAACAGGAAGTCATTGTGACATCATGTTGAAATGCTCTGACTGGTTTGATTACAACAGAACTGACGATATCCTTGACGGTGCTATCTAACATGTTTGAGAACCCAAATTTTCAAATATGGAGGATCGTTGTGAATATTTATCACGAAAAGATGCAAAAGAACAGGAATGTAAGTTCTTGATAGCACATCACAGCCACCCGGCAGCCAGGGATGGTTCTAACACTCACTTCCGAAAGAAGGGGCATTCAGTTCGTGGCAGATAAATGATTCACACATGGTGGGCATTTAACAGAGCGATGGTTGGAAATGGAGCACAGGAAGACGTGCCTTTCAAAAATAGAAAAAAACCCACCAGTGAACCATGTTCACTGTAGCAAATAACTAATGAGGTACAACTGTACAGCAGCCACTGCCCTGGGGGCGGGACGCTGCTGTGTGAAGATTGCATGTTCTCCTTGTGGGGGTTCCCCCCGGGTACTCCGGTTTCCTCCTACAGTCCAAAAAAAATCCACGTTAGGCTACCTGGCTGTTCCTAATTAAAACTAGGTGTGAGTGAGAGTGTGATAAGTGTGTACCCCACCTTCGCCCGATGTGAGCTGAGATAGGCTCCAGCCTCGCCGTAACCCTAGTAGGAGTAAACACTTCGGCAAATGATAATGATGAAGTTATGTTGTGCAATGTTGTGTATATTATATATATATGGACTTTGATGGCCTGGTGAGCTGTCCAGGGTGTAATCTGCCCTCGCCCAGAGTTGGCTGAGATGGGCGCCAGCCTCCCCGCGACCCATAGTTAAGATTAACGGTTCAGAAAATAAATGAAATGAATGAATGAAATTTGTATGGTGTTAACATTTTTCTTTACTTTTTTTTTTTTTTAACCAATTCTACTGCCTTTTTTAATCCAGGTGACATTTTCTAACGGTCTTGAATTGCAACAACAGTGTCTTTCTCCGTCACTTCTGAAATAGCCCTACACCCATGCTGCAGAGAGAGCGCTTATTTATAGTAATCATCCTATAAAGATATCCTTCCATGGTCAGAAACGTCACGCTGCTATCCTCACATCTGACACAATGGGCAAAAGATCACTTGTGTTATTCTTGTACACTATATTTAAAGGTGCCAATAATTCTGAAGCCTGGTTAAAAAGCAGCCTGGCCTGTTTGCTTATTTGATTCCCCCCCCCACACACACACACACACACACACACACACACACACACACTTTGAGTAGCAAGAGCAAACAGGTGCCCGTGGGATCTACATGTAGGCACACACCCCACGCTCCACTTATCACAGTGAGATCA
>JAQMYF010000014.1:17801533-17827103 GCA_030014195.1 Neosilurus mollespiculum | reverse complement strand
CATGCTCTCCAAAAGTTCTCTAAAACTCACATCTGTAAGTGGGAGGGGGAAAAAGAAACTCATGTAGGAAACAGTGAAGTGTCAAAAAGGGGCACCTGCAGGTTTTCCCCCTTTTTGCACCCTCACACACACACACACACACACACACACACACACACACACACACACACACACACACACAGCTGTCAGAAAAGTCTGATTCTACCGTCTAGATTCCAAATTTGATGAATCATAATTTCTTTAATTCGGAGAACGGTTGTATCTCAGTGTCGCAGGTTTTAATTCAGCGTCTCCTGTAGCTGTATGATGGACGGTATCATTACACAGCAACCAACGACTGAAATAATCATAAATATACAGATTTAGGTAGCGAAAAGCAGAGTTCTCGATTGATATCTATACTGATAGGTGTCTGAGGATGGTGTTATAAGATTAACGTGGCTCCTTTAAGGGTTGAATCAACTTCAGTCCAGGAGGAAATAAATCTCCCCTGCGTCTCCCTACTACGCTGTGAAGCGAAAGCAGGAAAGGTTAACACTGGGTTTTCTTTTCACCGCCTTTCATTTGCTGATTTCCACCTTAATTGGTATCACCTGTCTTGTTAGTTTACTTATTCGTGTCCTGTGCTCCTGTTCATGTTTGGTGGTGTTGTGCTCGGTGACAGTTTTTTTTTTTTTTTTTTTAATTCTGTCTGACTAGAGATGAATGAGCCTCAATTTTTTGCATTTCCGTTTCGTTATTAATAAATGTTTTTTGTTTCGTTTTTTGCTGCCCGTCGTGATACAATAATCCACAAAGTTTTAATGCTCAATTCTGACTGGTTAAAAGCCAAACACTTAATTGTTTAATATGATAAAGTCAAAATTACCCAGATGTTTCATTTACACTTAAGGAGGGTGTCTCTAGTGTCAAAAATTTGTAACAGTCCAAAGACATGCACATTAGGCGAACTGGCGGTTTCAAATTGCACTTAGGAGTGAGTGAGAATGGTTGTGTGTTGGCTCTGTGATGGACTGGCGAGATGTTCAGGGTGTACCCCGCCTTCTCCCAGTGTCAGCTGAGACGGGCTCCAGCCTCCCCGCAACCAGAGTATAATAAAGTGGTTCAGCATATGAGTGAATGAGTGAGTTATCCGACACAGGAAAATCTTTGTCTGATAAACTTTGAGAGAGAGGGGAAAAAGAGTGGCCTGAGACGAAATGACTGTTCATCACTGCTATAAGTCATAATGTAAATGTTCCATGCCAAGAAATGGATAAAATGTACATCATGGCATAAAAAAAATCAATAATCTTTGGCAAATTGTCGTTGTATAGTCCAAATAAAACATTTTAAAATGGTTGACGTGGGTATCACAGTGGCGCAAAAAGAAGGTTGTGGGTTCAAGTCCCACGATGGGCAAGAACATTTCTACATGGAGTTTGCATGTTCTCCCCATGCTTACATGGGTTTCCTCTGGGCACTCCAGTTTCCTCCCACAGTCCAAAGACATGCACATTAGGAAAACCGGTTGTTCCAAATTGTACTTAGGTGTTAGTACAAGTGTGAATGGGTGTGTCTTGGCCCTGCGAAAGACTGGCGAGCTGTTCAGGGTGTGCCGTGCTTTTGTCCAGTGTCGGTTGGGATGGGATCCAACCCTCCCGTCACTCTAGTAGGATGAAGTAGTTTGGGAAGTGAATGAATGCAAGTTATCACAACGCTGCTGTTGATTATTACTATACAACATGACCTGAAGTTAACCGAAAAGATTTAATTTCTAACTTTACAGCTTTTGGTTGGTTCCAGTGTCCTTTGGTCTTCCCCATCACTAAGGAGTGGAGCTAGAAAGTGCTGGGCCCCCTTAATCGCTGATTGCAGCTGTAGTGTTCCTATAATAGCATATCCTAAAGAATTCTGTTCCTGAATACTTTGGATTCATAATATTTATGTACATGAATAAAACTTGGCTTCACATTAAACTACTGTGCTCCTTTTAAATTATTTAGGGGGTTGACAAGGAAGGGTTGTGGGGGGGGGGGGGGGGGGGGTTGAAAAGGGAGGCGTTGAGGTCTCCCAGTATATATTTGAAAATTGAGTTCACTTTCACAGACTCCCACCGAAGGGTCGATGCTGAGGTAGGTAGGGGTTGTCCTAGGCGTCTACTTAAACTTTATGATGTAGAGATGTACCATGTATGATCCATTACAGTCGTGGTGAGGCTGGAGCCTATCTCAGCCCACACTGGGCAAAGGCGTGGTACACCCTGAACAGCTCGCCAGACCATTGCAGAGCCAATACACACACACAACTATTCACACTCACAATCACAGCTAGGTGCAATTTGGAACTGCCAATTAGCTAAATGCATATGTCTTTGGTCTGTGGGAGGAAACCGGAATACCTCGGAAGAAATCCACAAAAGCATGGGGAGAACATGCACACTCAACATAGAAACACCTGAGCCCGGGACTCGAGCCAATGACGTGCTAACCACTACACCACCATGATTACATACAAACAAAAATTACATAGACACTACGGCTGACATGGCAGAGATATACATCCGAGTGTTTCGTTTGCAGCCAGTGTCTGTAGCTTCTAAGCAATGTGACATTACTAAATGCCACCCTCTCTGCCACCCGCAGCTTGTAAAAATGATGGACATGAAATGGAATTGCCTTCCCTGGCACCGCTGACGTTCAATCACAGGATTTATTTCTACTAGCCACTATATTTCTGTCAATCGTCAGGAAACCATAATAATAATAATAATAATAATAATAATAATAATAATAATAATAATAATAATAATAGTTTACACAACATATTAGCATACTAGCTCACTGTTTCTAGATTTTACAATCTCTGTCGAAGTCACTGGGTATCTGGTGATAATGAATAAATCAGATATAAATAAAAAAGCAGTAAAAAAAGCAGTAATTTGGGTGTTGCACCATTCCATTGTTATGAAGAGGGAGCTGAGCCTCTTTCGGGGGGCTGGGTAACTTGGAGAAGAGTCACTGCTCCTCCTCATCGAAAGGAGTCAGCCGAGGTGGTTCGGGCATCTGAGTGGGATGCCTCCTGGTCGCATCCCTTTAGAGGTTTTCCAGGCACGTCCAACTAGGAGGCCCTGGGCTAGACCCAGAACTCACTGGAGGGATTATATATCTTGTCTTGCCTGGGATAACCTTGGGGTCCCCCAGGAGGAGCTGGAGACAGTCACTGGGGAGAGGAATGCCTGCGTTTCCCTTCTAGACTCGTTGTCTGTTTAGTTACTGTAACTGATAACAGGAAGTATCTCGATTCCTGAACATAACATTGCCTGTATATTTATTGAAGAATGCATACAGATGTACATATATATAAATATTTAAATTTACATACCCAGAGACCCAGACAAATTTATGTATTCTCTAACAATTAAAATTTTTGTAAAGTGAAGTACAAACGATTTACTAAGGCAGCGCTGCATCTCCATAGACATGCACTTACAGGCTTACAAGCAACTCTCACATCTGCTACTGTGGCTGGAGCATCAGTGTATGAAAAAAGCAACAGTGGCTAATGTGGCATTCATATTTCCTCTATCTATGATTCAAATGGTTAAGCTTGTGAAGATTACTGCTAGTAGACAACTGGGAAACACTAAGTATAGGCTAGCTTGTTATTGATGCTGCTAACATATCTAGCTAGCATGAAGCCTTTAAATTGTTTTCACAAGTCACGAAAAGACCCAGTGACTGTGCGAACGAGTCGAAATGAACCAGTATATCAACATTTCTCTCAAATGTGTTGATAAAATAATGCGAAAAGATTTCTTATGACTAATATTACCCTGTAGTTACACTTAGCATCAAATGCAAACTAAACGTCTATGGGCTCTACACACAATTAGATCATAAACGTAAACATTGTGTTACTACTAGGAGAAAACTTCATCCTCAGATGGTGGTGGACATAATGAGTGAGCTGTTCGTGTGGAAATATGATACACATCGAAACAACACAGCAGTAATCTGATGTGATTTATTTAGCATTAGAAACTAGCACGCTTACAACAAAGCGTGAAGGTGCAGACTCTGGAGAACTCATTCATAACTAAAGTACAAGGGAAAACTACTGAGTACATTTCTTCCCCACTCTCTTATTCTCTCTCTCTCTCTCTCTCTCTCTCTCCATCTCTCTGCTCGTCTGAGTGTGACTGACTCACATTGTGCATCTGTCGGCCCTCTACAGTCCAGTGCACATGAATAGCTCCATCTAACCTTCATCCACTCTCTTACTCTCCATCTCCCTCTCTCTACAGGAAGTCACACAATCCGTACATCCTGCCTAAGCTTTAATTAAGGACCCGTGAGGACAAACAAATTAACTCAGTAGGCATTCTGCTTATGTGCCGTATTCTTTGTCAAATGTATATCTGCTTCCACAAGTGACGTGTATACTGCAGCATATATCTCATGGTATAATCAAAACAGATAATAAACACCAATACACTTATGGAACTATTACGAACAATACACACACACACACACATATATATATGTGTGTGTGTGTGTGTGTGTGTGCATGTATGTATATAAGTATTTCATTTCATTTTATTTTTAATTTTATTTATTACTTTTTTTTAAGATTTAGCCAGAATTAGTTCCCCCCCCACACCAAACGCTTTTTCGGAAGGAACGTTACTCTAGTTTACACTAGAGCAGGTTTTTCAATTTAGACTAACTTCACTCCCTTTCATCGGATATGACTAATAACCTGCTGAGCTAACACCTTGTGAATTATGAGGTCATATATGACCAGAGGTCATGAAATAAGTGTTAGATAGATGTCTGGATACATGGATATAAATATAATATCAATAAATATTAATCTCATACATATAATTTTTTAAATATTTGTATCTGTGAAGAAGAACGACAAACATGTCAAGTAGCTGATTTCCCTAATGTGAGTCGAGCGAAGTTCATGCTCTCCACAATCTTTTGCTGACCATAGAACTGGCTGTCCGTTCACCAATTGTGCGATGACAGTAGGAAGATGAGGAATATCGGAAGAAAACACATGGTTGTACAACTACAAATTTAAATTATTTTATATTAGGTTAAATACTTATTTCTTCCGATGTGACGCAGACTTGTTAGTATTTATGTCAGAAGGAATTCTGATTATACTATCTATTTTGTTATATCATCATATTTGCAGGGTAAAAATAATAAAAAAAATTAAATCATGGATGGATGACAGCATCACTTCATACACAAGGTTTCAGTATCAATATCAGTAATTGAAAAGAAAAAAAAAAGGTATTTCCTCTATATCTAATTATCATAGAAAGAGGAGAAGGGGGAGTAATAGAACTATTACTACTCTTGATATTAGTAGTACTAGTAGTCACAGTAGTAGTAATAGTAGTAAATAAGTATTTAAACAAACAGCAATAATATTAATAATAATAATAAAATGATAATAATGATAATAACACACAATAAGAAATGTCAAAAGGCAGTCAAAAATTTAATTCAAATGAAATATGTGCTAAATAAAAGCAAAAGAAAAAACAAACAAGAGAGAACGAAGCAAAATCAAAGAAACCAAAAATGTAAAGGTATTATATTTAAATAAAAAAAGAGAAGAATCAAATGTGATAAACACCTAAGAGTAAACAGCTGCATGTGGAGGTCCACCAGCTTATGGGTGTGCTTGGGTACGTGTCTGGCAGAGCAATAAGACAAGGTGAGCATATAAGAGTGCATGACGGGCTGTGAGTACTGGCAAATTGAGTGCACAGTGTGTGTGTGTGTGGTAAACCTGGCAAGCACTCTGTGTGTGTGTGTGTGTGTGTATGTGTGTGTCAGCTGAACCTCTGAGCCTTGGCTCTCTGTGTCAAGCACAAGCCTGTGGGGAAACGGAGGCTGTTGCATCATGAGAGAGAAAGGGGGAGAGAGAGAGAGAGAGAGAGAGAGAGAGAGAGAGAGAGAGAGAGAGAGGGAGAGCGATAGAGAGAGAGACCAAATGAGCGAGTGAGAGACTCTTCTGACACTAGAACTAAGGATTGCCTCCAGCAGGGCTGGTTAACAGCATTTCCTCCCACCCCCACCTTCCTCTTTCTCTCTCCACTTCATCCTCTGCTTGTCTTCATTGATTCCTCATTCTCTCCACTACAACCGCCCCCCACACCACCCCCACCCCTAAAGTCCACCACCCACAAACACGAGCAAACATTCAGCCACATGAACACTACTAAGACAAACAAGCCGAACATCCACCCCCACACTTCAACCCTCCTGAGAGTGCATGTTGTTGTGGTAGCCCTCAGCTGGCCTGACCGACATCTTGTTATAGCCTTAAGCATGCTTAACCCACGTAAGTCCTGAGCACATTGCTGCCACTCTTAATCAGCTGCTAGCTGGTCCTCCAAGCTCAATCAGGAAATACTTGAGCGCCAGGATTCACAGGAGTCCTTTTTCCTCCTTTCTCTTTCACTGTTTCAATGTCATGCTTAACAACATATTTTTTTTTCCATACTATTGTCTAGGATGAAAGTATTACCTAACTTACTGTTATATAAGTGTTTGTTTAAATGCAAATGCAATTAGCAAACATATATTATGTGCATATAAGGTTGCAGAAATGTCTTAAAAAAAATAAATCATGACATGCAACCTCATAGATATTCAGACAAAATTCATTCATTCATTCCATTCAAACTGTCTTACCATACTAAGGTCATGAGGAGGATGGAGCCTGTATCAGCGGAGGCAGGGTACACCCTGAACAGGGCCACACACGCACAAATATTTACATTCCCACTCACATTCACTCAGCTAATTAGCCTAATGTGCAATGGACTGTGGGAGGAAACTGGAGTACCCAGAGGAAACCCACACAAGCATGGGGAGAACATTTAAACTCCACACACACACACACACACACACACACACAAACACCAAAAACCCTGCCCTCGCCAAACCCGGGACTCGAACCCAGGACCTTCTTGCCGTGAGGCGTGCGTGCTAAACATTACGCCACCGTGCCGCCCAGCTTGTGTCAATGCTCAATACTCAAACCACCTTTAATCTCCTTTAAATGTGGAATATACTATGACTCCTCCGTCCTCTGACTTATGTTTTAAACATAAAAATACAGATGAGCTTACCTGTACCTTATAACACAAAGTTAGTGCATCCTTAAAATGTTCCTCTCCTCGTGTATCACTGAGTGCTTTCCCTCGAGGTTCTTCATTGTGTCTTACGTTGTTCCAGCTGGACGTTTCCTCCTGAACGAAAGCTTCGAGCTCAGGCAACAGCTCTTCTTCCAAGATATTATGTCCTCCACTTATTTCCCCAATGCCTCCATGCTGATGGTCTAGCAATGACACCTCATCCAGGCCCTGAAACCCACTATTACTGACACTGTGGCTGTTTTCTATCTCATGTGAAAAAGGACCATTTGGTGTCGAGTAAGAAGCTAAGCCCTCTGAGTACATCTCAGAGGAACCATAGGCATTCGGGGTTGGCTTAGAAGGCTGCAGGGCACGAAAAGGACATTCCGGAGGACGGCTTCCAGGAACCTGGATCTGACTCCCCTTTTGGTGTTGTTCCATTACAGGATCTGCCATGAAAAGGCAGCTGGCATTACTGGGACCAATTTCGGAGCCAGGTGGGATGGTGCTGTGATGCTGTGAAGAAGTTACAACAGGAGGAGGCTGACCAGAAAAGGAGTACTGAGAAGAAGGGTAGGATGAGGCCATGCTGGCTGAACAGGAAGACAGGGTATAGGCTTCAGGGGAAGACTGTATGTGGTACCCTAGATTATTGTCCTCAGAGTTAGGAACACTGGGGAACCCTTGTACTGTTTGAGCCATCTCAAACCCGCTTTGTTGCTGAGATGTTGCCGCAATCATTGGTACATCAAGGTAAGACTTAGACTGTGGATCAACCCCTTGATGAAAAGGGCTTCCTTCTGTGGTGTGGTGACTTTGGTGGGATGTGACATTTCCTTGGTAGAAGAAGTTGGTATGGTCTGGGTAGCTCTTTGTATGCCTGTGTAAAGTCTGGGGGTTAATTTGTTGGTGTGGCCTCTGATGCTGAGCTGCCAGTTGATGCTGGTGCAAAACTTGCTGACCCTGCTGAAGGTGTGTATGTTGCTGACTGAACTGATGGTGAAGTTGTTGGCCTTGGTGATGCTGAAAAGGTTCTTGAAACTGATGCTGATGCAGATGTTGTTTATGTCGTTGCTGCTGAAGCTGCTGATGCTGCAGCCGCTGATGGTGGTAGGCATTTGCTCTCCGTTCTCCCCATATAGGACTGCTGTTGGGATACAGTCCGTTGGTCTGAGCAGCTGGACTCATGGTTGGGTCTTGAAAATGAGACTGCTCGTTGATGAAAACACCTCCAACACTACTGTCTCCTCCTTGGGTGGGAAAAGACTGTGCCATCGATGTCTGGACTTTCATCCCATCAAACTGCCCCATTTGTTGATGGTAGTCTACCCCATGTTGGTTAGCAGATGGTAGAGAACCTGCCACCATTCCAGGGTGTTTTTCAGAATCCACTGCATTGAGCTGCACAGGGTCAAACCCTGAGCCAAGGTCCAGCTCATCTGCCAAAGAGACATGGCCTGAGGTAAAACAATCCTCGAAAATATTGGGGTCACCAAAATAGTCCATTATGCAATCAGCTGTAAGTCTTGCATAGAGGTTTGGCTTCTATATGTGTCCATGTGACAGGACAGCGAAGTTCATTTCTCTGTCAACTGTAGAGCATCAGGATGTGTCCATCGCAAACCCGTTTCTGCAGAGAGACAAAAAGTATTACTTAAACTTTTCAAACACTACAAGCTATCTATTAGAATGAAAGAAAATGACAGATTAGAAAGAAATTTTGGTTTCCAGAAAGATCTTCGTGACATAAGATAACGTCAAAACGTGGGTGTGTAGGCAAGCATGATTACTAAAGCCCATACATACAGTATACCATAAGGCATCTTTAACATTACATTAAAAATTATGCTAAAACTCTCATTTGGAACAGAATTAAAAAAAAAAAAATTTTAAATCAATCTCTTAAAAATAGACTAAACATTAGGTTAAAATTAAAATTCAGCACTAACCCAACCATCCTACAACCAAGCCACAGTGTGACTGAACCTGCATCAGAGAGACTGGGAAACCTGTCAGTGAGTCAAAGGAAATTTCATAGTACCTCCGTAATGACTCAGTATCAAATTCAGAACACCTTAACAATGAAAACATGACAACTCTACCGATGTGGATTTTAGCACAACAGTCCCTCGACTTTGACAAAATGTGCTGTCTGGTCCCCTGTGAAGGTCATTAGTGGCTACAGTACCCAATTTGTTTACACTATTTCTATGCCAGGGAAATAGAATTACAGAAAGTCAAGTGAAGCAGAATAAAATGAAAAATACTTAAACAAAACTCGAGTTATACTTCAGGTGTTCATTTTTAGGGAAATTGTTTCCTGACCCAGAAAGATGTACCTTCTTTATTTTCAACATTACTTTTGTTCCCATTTGTTGTACTGAAGTAAGTGAGTAAAACATTTTACTGAATAATAAGACGTTAAATTAAAAGAGCAGTATCATGATTCTTACCCAAATGTGGTGGCACAAAAGTCATGTAAATATGCAACGAATGTCCAAAATGCTAGCCTGCCTTTGTTAAATAACCTTTTAACTTGCAAATTCAAGGGAGTTTTAAGTTTTTGAACCTGACATGGAGCAGATAGAAAAAACTTTTTGAGATCCCTTTGTAAAGTCCAAATAAATTTATTGTATTAACCTAATTCATGTCTAGTATCCTATGGAAACCAAATTTCCATCTATATAAAGGACTGTGCCTTCTTGGATACCCCATTGATGTTATTTAGGCTATTTTCTTTTAACTCATAACACCGCCCCATTAAGTTAGGAATAAAACAAGAAACTAATCAATGGCAGGATGATGTGATGTTATAAAGGTGAGTTACAGATACCACTAGAAAATTGATTGTGTGTTTTCTTCCGCTTTTGATGAAGTAATTTGATGAAATGTAAAAAATAAATCAATAAACAAATAATTAAGAAACCATACTTTTTACCCATTTATAGTCTAAACAAACAGGTTAGCTCCTATAACAGCAATTGAAAATTGTTCCCTCACTTACACTTGAAGTTATGTCGAAACCTCAAATCACAAAATCAACCCTCCACCCTGAAGACTTCCTCATGGAGGAAACCCTAAAGGAACAGCCTTACAACAAAACCGCAAAGATTATCATTGCAGTGTCCACTGTACAAGTTTCCAATTAGTAGTGTTACTATAGAAACTAGGGATGACACCGATCCGGTATCTACATATTATCGGTTTGAAGACTATGAAGATTTTAACTACTGTTAAAAAAATGGTGAGGTGCAGGAGTAAACATACCAGGGATCAGATCCAGTAACAACTGGCACAAATTTTCTTTTTACCAAAGCTCACATGGCGAGCGGAGCGCCGTACTTAAGAAACTATTGACTTGATTTTGTTGTCCGTATGCATCACGATGCTGATTGGCTGTTATGTATTGTGATGCTGATTGGCTGTTATACACTGCGATGCTGACTGGCTGTTTAGTCTTTGGCAGTAACTTCATGCATGCCAAAATACGGGACAAAAAGAAATTTTTGAAAAGTTTAAATTTATTATTATTTTTTTATTTAAATGACAACAGATTAAAGTTAATTTTCTAAAATCTGCTACAGATTTTTCCAGAAAACATGGCTTGAACCTTGACAGTATAATGTCAAATCTTATGGGGTGCTCTGGTTTTAGGCTCTGCCTAACTGGGTTCACTTTTATTGTATTTATACTTTGCATATATTGATAAACCGTAAGTGGGTTTTTTTGTGTCAGTGAGTTTACCTAAAGTGCCGTGAAAGCTTAATGGTTTTAAAGGAAACATGATGAGATAGGTATCAGTACTGTATACATACTGGTACTCAAGGTTTCACCATCTGCATGGGTGTCAGAGAAGAAAACGTGATATCAGGCCATCAAACGATACATGTTAGAGTGAGTGGATGAATAGAAACCTCAGAAGTGCCTTGCAGCTGGCATTTCTATCAGAAGGGCAGTGGTGGCTCAGTGGTTAAGACTGAGGTTTCTTAAGCTGAAGGTTGGGGTTTCAAGCCTCAGTACCACCAAGCGGTCACTGTTGGGCCCTTGAGCAAGGCCCTTCAACCTTAATTACTCAGTTGTATAAAAATAATAAATGTCAGTCGCTCTGGATAAGGGCATCTGCAAATGCCGTTACTATAAATGCACTGTTATACAGCCTACTGAAGATCTAAATCAGCACCTTCTGACCAATCAGATTTAACAATCTAACAGTGATGTGCTACTAAAGAAGCAGTATAAAAAGAATTCCAGAATCTAAACCAGAATAAAGAAACCACTGCTGAATCGCTTAATCCTACTACGGTCGTGGGGAGTCTCGTACCTATCTCAGCCGTCACTGGCTGAAGGCAGGGTACACCGTGAATAGTTCCCCTGGACCATCGGGGGGGCCAACGAACTCACAACCACTCACACTCACTTACACACATGGGGCAATTTGGGACAGCCAATTAGCCTAATGTGCATGTCTTTGGACTGTGGGAGGAAACCCATGCAAGCACAGGGAGAACATGCAAATTTCACATAAAAACGTCCTCGCCGAGCCTGGGACTCAAACCCAGAACCACCTTGCTGTGAGGTGGACGTGCTAACCGATACGCCACCGTGCCACCTTTTAAAGATCAACGAACTTTTATTCCGTTAAAGCGTTCTTGCAGAAATAAGCACACATTAATTACAGCAGTTAATCATGGTCAGGAAAATGTTTGCCATGACTTGCATTAATATCGTACGATGGAGCAGGTAATCGGTCTACTGTAAAGAACTAAACCTTGCTGCGATAATACAGAATAACATCCCGCCGATACAGTTTTTCCTGTACTACACCGCACTACAAGTATCTCCACCTTGAAGGAATTTAGTAATAAAGGTGTAGTTACAGGTTTCCATTCTTTGTCAAAAGCCTTAAATCCACGGCTTACTATTAAATGATTATAGCTTAATCAGCATATTGTTCAGTATGAACTCAATGAAAGGTATGCAGTAAACATGGGCGAGTTAAACTGAAGTCTGGTCAGTGTGGTTATCTTCACATAAAACTCAAAACACGGCTGTACAACACAGACAACAGTGAAGCACACACACACACACACACACACACACACACACACACACACACACACATGCATGCACACACGCACACACACAAAACACCAGCAGGCACAGAGACAGAAAAACTGTCCTGACCAACACTGGCTGCGGAAGAGGTCAGTCACGACCTGCTGACTCACCACACACACACACACACACACACACACACACACACACACACACACACAGTCAAATCCACCAAACACAGATAATGCAAAAAAAAAAAATAATCTTTTACCTCTTTTTAATATTCATCTTTTACTTCATATTACTAAATTTCAGATTGTTTAAAATAATTAGGATGTGAGATATTTCACAGCAATACGGTGGATTACAGGCTGCATCATACTTCCATCCAGACTCAACTTGTTAACGATTTCCTATGGGTGAAATCAGGACATGTGCATGCTAAATAGGACAGTCATTTTGTTTAAAAAGCTAAAACGTCCAGCATGCGATGCATAATGTTCTGCTGCGGAAATTTTCTTCCAGGTGGAGGTGTGGTGTCACGTGGTGTGAACTTTGGAAATCACACAAGCACGCGAACACACACATACACCCGCGCACACACACACACACACACACACACACACACACACACACACACACTACACCTTTCTGACGCGCTTTCCAGGAAGCATTTTGCACAACAACTGTAACCTAGTTAACGTCTCTAAAAAGTACACTGCTTCATGATGCAACCTGGGAAAACTTGTACTAGAGTGTTTAAAAGACATGGGGTGGAAAATAAAACGTAGCACCACAAAATAACAACACACACCAACACACAGCTGGAGAAATTTTCAAAAAGTATGAATTACTCTCTGAGAAGGTTAGGGCTTTCCCTGATCGGTGAGCGGGAATGTCAACCTCAAATCCCTGTGCGATGATTAAAATATCATAACGCGTGGGGCGGCACGGTGGCATTAGTGGTTAGTACTATCGCCTTACAGCAAGAAGATCCCGGGTCTGAGCTACATGGCTGACGGAGGGGTGTCTCTGTGTAGGGGTTGCATGTCCTTGTGCTTGTGTGGGTTTCCTCTGGGTACTCCAGTTTCCTCCTTCATTCCAAAGACACAACGTGGATACTCTAAATTGCCTGTGGATATGAATGTGAATGGGTGTTTATGTCTGTGTTATTTCTGCAGTAGACTGGCGATCTGTTCAGAGTGTAACCCCGCCTTTCTCCCAAAATCAGTTGGGACTGGCTGCCGGTTTTCCTGCCGCTTTAAAATAATAAGCAGCATGGATAAAAAAAGGAAAATTATAATAAATGTCTCATGTCATCATCAGTAATAAACACAACAAATGTATTCATTCAAGTTAATACACATTTGATATATTTATATATATATAAAATCGATTATATATACTTTTTCTCTGCTCGCTTTTGCCGCTAATGATCCTAACTGGATAGAAGCATTCCTATTAACCATGCTAATGTTTATCTACTGTATATCTATAAAACAGTAACTGTGTTTAATTTTGTGCGGCACGATGGCGTATTGATTAGCACGTCTGCCTCACATCAAGAAGGTCCTGGGGTTGAATCCCAGGCTCAACAAGGGCGTTTCTGTGTAAAGTTTGCATGTTCTCCCTGTGCTTTTTATGGTTTCCTACAGACACTCTGGTTCCCTCAGACCGTTCAAAGACATGCACGTTAGGCACAAATAGGCGTTTACTTGATTATAGTTGCTTACTGTAAAGCGAACGGGAGCTACTATGATTGCCAGCTTTTAATCTCATGCTGCAAACACAGATGACATGACCATATCAGAGCTCCTGACAGTCGCCGCCATCAGATCAGCCTGGAGGAGGGCGTTTGCCTCTTCAGCACTCAGATCCCCCTGACGACTTCCAAAGTCGAGGGTCAGATGAGAGATGAGAGCAAACACGCAGCGAGATCTTTAATCCGGGTGCCCCTCTGCAATGGTATCTTTAGGGCAACCATAGCCTAATGGTTAGAGAAGCGAGAAGCGAGACTAAAAAGTCGCTGGTTTTATTCACGGACCTGCCGGAAAAATGTGTGAAGGCAGGGGACCCTTCCCCTTCCTCCACTTTCATGCCTGAAGTGTCCTTGAGCAAGGCACCTAACCCCCAACTGCTCTCCAGGCACCGCAGTGTGGCATAAGGGAAATGGTGTACCATCACAAATGAAAAATTCATAAGGTAATTCCTACAAATCTTAAACCTTAACCTAGTAATTCCCCGCCTACAACTGGTAAAAACCCACCAAGAAAGCCCCCTCACCTTGCCATTTCAGCTCTTCACCTTGGGGTACTCTTCTCAACCTCCAGTTCTTTCCCCTTAGTACAAAATGATGTCAAATCAACATTTCCTCTTTTGTACTTTTATATTTGACTACAGCAGTCTTAGTTTTAGGGTGACACAGTGGCGTAGTAGTGAGCATAATCACCACGCAGAAAGTGTTTCGGGTATGAGTCCTCGGTTTGGCGAGGGCGTTTCCTGCATGGGTTTCCTCCGGTTTCTCTGGTTTCTTCCAACAGGCCAAAGACATGCATGTTAGATTTGACACAACACTACTCTGTTAAACTTACACACTCGCAAATAAGTACATAGCACAGACAGGGGCCGTCGGTGTACTGGTCAGGGTGCTGGGCTCATGACTTAGAGGTCATGGGTTAGACCCCCACCGTGCTAAGACCCCTGGACAAGAATTTAACCACACGTGTGCCTCTGTCCACCCAGCAGTATAAATGGGTACCAGTAAAAATACTGGGAAGATAACCTACGATGGACCAGCCTCTCACCAGCCTCTCGTCTTTCTCTATTTCCCACCCTCTGTCCCTTCCATTCTGTGAACTGGACTTTCAACAGGGTACATTTTCAGTCAGTATCACTGCTTTAACCTCAGAAATTAGTATTTCATACCATTACACTGCTGAACCATTCATTCATTCATTTTCTGAAACGCTTAATTCTAATTAGGGTCGCGGGAAGGCTGGCACCCATCTCAGCCGACTCTGGGCAAGGGCAGAGTACACCCTGGACAGCTCGCCAGGCCATCGCAGGGCAACTGCTGAACCAGAGTTCAGGTAAAGTGGTTACCTGGTTATGTTTACTATTCTTCACCTCAGACACTCCAACCCAAGGATGATGCCTTGCTGATCACCAAATACCACCAAGATTAAATACCAGTGTTGGGGCCCTTGAGCAAGGCCCTAAATGCTTCACTGCTCAGTTGGATAAATGAGGTTTAAAAAAATAAGTCACCCTGTATGAATTATATCCTTTATACACTTTTCTGAAAACTACAGTTCGATTGGCTCTCCACACTTCCGAATGGTGTGAAAGGTTCGATTTAATCAATGTGGCACAATATTAATTTAAGAGGTATTGTCACTGGTCTAAACAAGAGTCATCAGATGACAAGATATCCTCCAGGCTCCACATGTCAGAAAATATGAAATTACAAAGATCTCAAAATATCAATTTGGTAAAGAACATTAAACGGTTTCCGAGTACTGGCCCAGAATTTAAATGATAACAGACGCACGGACAGACGGATAAACGGACGGACGAACATACTGATGACTATATCGCATTATATGGAGGGGGTAATAAAGATGTAAGACGCAAATGGTTTTCTAGTACAGGCCTAGAAATGAATACCACCCACATTTTTTAAATATAAAACAATGGTAAACTGGTTGCCATGGAAACCTAAAAATGAAAACAGCAGAAATCGGACGGACGGAAGGATATACTGATGACCACATCTCCCTACATTACATGCCAGGCTGATAAAAAAAAAAGGGCACTTAATCCTGTATTTAAAGCGGCCTACACACTACGACGAATCGGCCCAACGTATGGATGATTTTTTTACATTCTTTTTCATATGCTGAAGTTCGTTTTGATTTCGTTGATATAAATTTTTTTTTAAGTTCCCGTACGCTGGTTTTTGTGCCATCTGTCAAAAATTTTTGTGCATGCATAAAATTTTTGGACGTATACCAGCGAGCAGCCTGTGCGCAGCAAGAAAGCTCACTATGCGATACAGAAATGTCAGACTGTGGCTAGTTACCGGTACGGCCTCATTAATCCGCCACAAGAGACGTAATTTCTGAGCAGACTTCTTGCTCATCATCCACAATCCAAAAAAGCAGTCTTCTTGGCCTTGGGCTTCTTGTGCTTCCCTGCTGGTACTGTTGAGAATTTGGAGGCAGTTGAGACACTGGATGGACTGTGAGAGTCGTTTCTGTGAAAAGTTGGAACTGGAAAAAGGGATACCTGAAGCTTGAGGTTTTTTTGGGGATGCAGCGGCTTCTTCAGGTGAAGATGTGGGTGGTGGAGATGGAGCATGAAGCATGCTTGCCTGAGGGATGGCTGCTTCTTTTGGGGTATCTGCTCAAATCCAAACTATTTGGGCATCTTCAGGACTATTTGTTCAGTCAGTGCGTGAATGTTTTATACCTGCGTCCAAACGTGACGTGATCGGTTTATATTCGGGGATCATAAAGAGAGCACACACAGATCGTTATCCATCTGCTAAAACATCTGTTAATATTCATTCATCATTTTCTCATTTCATTCGACGTTAGTTCGTTCGTTCCTGCCCTCGGGAATCAAGTCGGGAACTTTGTGCATATTCTGACTTTTGCAATTCGTTCAAGTTCCTTTTTTCAACTTGTTATAGTGTGAAGCCTTCTTGGTCAATATCTTTACACCAATCAGCCACAACATTGACACTACCTGACTGGTCTGTGGCTAGGCAGCCATATACTCAGCAAGCTGCAGTACCCTGTGTGTTCTAACACCATTCTTCCATTCTTTAATAGCCAGCATTAACAGTTTCAGTACTTTTTGCTACAGTAGCACTATTGTGGGACCAGAACAGACGTGCCAGCCTTTGCTAGTCTTTTCATGACCATTGATGAAGCTTGGGCACTCATGACACTCTTGCCAGATCACTGGTTGTCCTGGTTGTCCTTTCATCTTTGGTAGATACTTACCATTGTCTACCAGGAACGCCCCACAAGACCTGCCGTTTTAGAGGTAAATAGACATCACAATGTGGTCCTGATCAAAGTCGCTCAAATCGCTTGCTCATTTTTTTCTGCTTCCAACAAATCAACTTCAAGAATGACTGCTCACTTTCTGCCTCTCAAAAACTAAAAAACCACTCAGGTTACGGAGAGATGCGTGCTAAATTTGTCCACAGTCACGACTCTGAATCACGACGCTGACAGAAATTACTTTTCTGACAAAAACCCGATCCAAGAAAATCGTTTACTCTCACTTGCGGCTGCGGGGAGACTGGTGCCTATCTCAGCCAATACTGGGCACCATGAACAACTCGCCAGACCTTCGCAAAGCCAACACACACACACACACACACACACACACACACACACACACATCCATTCTCACTCAGACCTGGTGTCAATTTGTAACAACCAATTAGCCTATAGGCATGGTTTGTATTGTAGGAGGAGACCAGAGAACCCAGAGAAAACCCATGTATGCACATGTAAAAACTCCACACAGAAATGCCCAAGCCTGGGACTCAAACTCAGGCCCCTCTTGCTGTGAGACGGATGTGCTAACCACTGTGCCACCATGCCGCCCTAGCAAAGTATTTCAAGTCTCTGATTTTTAGCCGAGATAAAAGATCTGGTAAGAAATCAAAACTCATTCGTTCTGCATTAGTTTAAACCTCAAGAAGACGTTTAGATGAAATAAAATGAAGGATCAAATGTCACTATAAAAAGAAATTGGATCTTTTCAATGAGTTTTATTCTTCAATGAACAGTGTAGAGTGTTGCTGTTTTTCTCTCTTTAGATGTGCTTCATCGAAAAACGATGAAAGATGTAAAAAAAAGACTGTAAAGATGATGTAACACTAAAAAAAAAACATTTAATTTTCATTGGGCAAAACAAACTCATCACTCACTCATTTGCTGAACCTAATCCTAATAGGGTCGCAAGGAGGCTAAAGCCTATCTCAACCAAAACTCGACGAAGACAGGCTCGCCAGACCAGCGCAAGGCCAACACACTCAACCATTCACACTCAAATCCACACCCTGGGGCAATTTGGAACAGCCAATTAGCCTAACGTGAGTATCTTTTTATTGTGGGAGGATACCAGAGTACCCAGAGGGAACCCATGCAAGCAGAGAGAAACATGCAAACTCCACACAGAAACATCCTCACCGAGCCTGGGACTCGAACCCAGGACCTTTTTGCTTTGAGGCAGATGTGTTAATCACTACGCCACTGAGCCACCCAACAACAAACTATGCAGGGTCATTTTTTTCTTGAGTTATGGAGTGGTTTTCACAAATGATCTTTACTCTTAAAAACAAACGCATGAATAAAAATTCAGCTCTGATCCTGCACTCATAGTCGTAACAAAAGCTTCGAAACCAACATGATACTATGTGACAGAAGACTTGTTCATGCTACCATGCTAATGACATGAAATACCAACGATCTGGATGATTTTAATGAATGACGTCTATGTAAACCAACCGATGTTCTGTGATAATATCAAGAGGAGTAACTCTTATAGCGTTTAAACTGTATCTTTAATAGAGGGAGTAAGAACAATACCAGAGAGCGCGCTCATTAAACAATGACCTCAGTGTGCTCTGAACTGTGGGGTGCACAAAAGTATTCGCGAGTGTGAAATGAGTGTGGAGAAAAACTCGTTACTTGTGAGCGTGAGCTGTTCAGACAGGGTCTACACGGGTCTGCTCGAGAGTCAGGTGCGATCCAAAATACCATGCGTTCGTTTTTTTTAATGATCACGCTCACTGATGCTGCTCTATTAACTCACGCTGGCTGTTAAAAACACATAAATCTAAAACTCAAATATACACAGAGCCAAATAAAATGCTCTGTAGTGTCCTTGATTGCTTAATACTTAATGCTTAATACTGCATGCTATTAGTTTTAGGATTAGCATCAACATCAGCTTTGTTACGGTCAATTACCCAAAAACATACTCAGCTTCTTAGTGGTACGACAGGACCATGTTCAAATTATCATGAAGGGTTAGCCAGATTAAATCCTTACTATACAGCCATGCGCAGATATCCTGTCAATCATAGCAGCTTCAGCCAATTACAGGTGTCTGTGGCCTCATGTATGTGAAAGAGGGCGGATAGCACTGGGTGTATTATGATGCAGCAGTTTGAAATGATCCAGTTGGCTGGTCTTGTGTGTCTCAGAGGAAGTAGATTAGTCATTTACTCTGTGGTGTGATAAGAGAGTACTGGGGCTGGGGAATGGAAACTGGCAGGTGATCAAATTGGGGAGAATTTTAAGGAAAAGAAATGTTCTCATGTGTGAATTTGGTCTGAAGAAATTATACACTAACATATCTTGTCAAAAATATTAAATTAGCCCTTGTTCTGATCAACACCTGAAGGCTAAAAGGAAATCAGTTTTAAAAATATCCTCTTATGAAATGAAACAGTTTATCCCTCCCCCTCTACCGCCCCCCTCCTGCTGTGTGAATGTATGAATAAAAAAGGTAATACAGGCTCCAAAGAATGGTTTTCACACTGCCGATGTTTTACATTATCCACACTGACTCGGGAATATAAAAACACCCTAAATGTTTCATTCACCAAAATAATGATAATAATAATAATAAAAACCCCTTTATTCAGTTTTAGCATGTTTTTATCTGGTGCTATTTGACTACAGCAAAAAGTTGTTGTTGTTGTTATTAATGGTGTTATCAGTGTCGGAAAGCTTCCAGGTTTTGCAGGTCACAGTAACGCACTGTAGTTTTATCTCGATCCCAGCTTGCGCGCTCCATTATCACCCACCCACACGTGCTGCTAAAAGCCGACTGGACTTCACCAGTAGGGCATCACCCTTCTTATAGTATTAAAGAAAATGCTCTAGAGCAAAGAAATAATATATAATCAAAATAATATATTTATAGGGATATTATTATGCAGAACCAGCCACAAATCTCCTGGAGATTTTGACGGTCACATTTGCTTCTTATTTTTACAGCAAACTCTAGGAGCCTTCATTATGTTATTGGTCTTTTGGTTATAAACCGCTTAATTTACACACAAACATTTTTCCGTCACATTTAATTTTCTGCTGGAAAAAACATTTCCGGAAATATAATATTTTTTTTTTTTTGCTGTCTCAATAATGCACAGATCATTAAAAAAAAAAAATCTACAGCAAAATTTATTCTTAAAACTAGAATGTGTCCATGGAACACAGATGCCCTCCACCATAAGCAGATATAAGGGCTATTATCATTAAAAAAATTATTAGAATGGTTATGTCTTCCTATTGTATTAACTTCCAATAAACTCCAACAATCCTTTAAGAAGGTATTGATTAGAAACTATTACTTTTCCAAAGTTCATCTCCATCCACATTCCTCTGAATGCACATCATGGCTGTTCTTCGCTCATAATTCAAAGTTTGGTATTTATAGGTGTTGCTCCAAATAAGCATTTTACTCTGTTCAATGTCAAAGGTCAAGGTGACAGGGCCATGAAACGTACGCGGAACTTCGCCACCCCCAAATGTATATACTAGGGATGTGAATCTAACAACAACTCACGATTCAATTCAATTCTGATTTTTGGGGTGACGAATCAATTCAGAATTGATTCTCGATTCAAACCGTTTTTTGATTCATAACCATTACAAACAAAGGGAGCCAATTTCATGAGTAACTCCATTCTTCTATAAGCTAGGAACAACTCTTTTATAAGAAAGAAAGAAATTATATTAATAGACAACTGGTTTTGTAGATGTACTGATCCGCTTAGCTGGTTCAGAGTTGGATGGGAGTTTAGTGAAGTGATGGAGGTGCGTTGGTCAGGAGTTGGTTGTACTGCTGCTCCGGTTCTTTTAGCCCCAGGTGATGGTGTAAGATGTGGGCTCGGGGATGTGAAGTGTTCCCGAAATACTTGACTTTTGTTTTGCACACCGCATATGTCATGTCAAGCTCTTTACCCGGAAATTGTAAAATCCGAAGTGCAAGCATTTGCCTTCAGCGAAGACGGCGCTGGCTGTATTTATTTCTCCTCATCCATGTTAAAGCTAGGCTAAAAGCTAGTTCTGGAGCTGCCACTCACTGGAACAATTCACGACGGAGGCGTTTGTCTGGATGAACGGTACACGCTGTGAGTAAGGTTGGAAATGCTCGAAAAACGTGTTCTTAAAAATCGATTCTTGAAAATTTGGATCAATTCAGAATGCTAATAAATAAGAATCATGATTCAGACATGAATCGATTTTTTTCTGGCACCCCTAGTATATATACATCAATTTTGTAATTCATAGGTGTTATACTTCAGGAGATATGCTTTAGACAAATATTACAACGGAATGATGGAACAAGGCAACACTATTTGGCCCAGCCAACTTAGTTGGCAGTAAGATAAGTAAGCCTGTTGGGCTTTTTACTCCCGAGCCTACTGGTTCAACTCCTCCCAGATGGGATGCTAGTCCGTCGCAGGTTATCTTGCCAGTATTTTTACTGGTACCCATTTATACTAATGGATGGACAGAGGCACACTTTAGGTTACGACCTGGCCCATGGGTCTTAGCACAGTGGGTATCTAACGGGGATTCAAACCCACGACCTCCCGATCATGAGCCCAGCACCCTGACCACCCTAACCACTAAACCGTAATAAAACATATGGTAACTAGAACTTTTGCATAGTACCATGTACAATGCAAACAACATACTATATACACATACTATAACAACATACCATATACACATCCTTATGAGTGACAGATGGTTTTCTACCACTGACGTAAATCCCAAGTACTATGACTTGATAGAAATGCAACACATGGCATAACACCACGCTGATAACAAGAATAAGGATGCCACTTCTTTCTTCCTTCCTTCACTTGCTGTGATTAACAACTATGCATATACAGTGTGTTTGATCACAAAAGTAAAACACTTTCTTCTTCCTCCTACTTTTAAAATCCTGAAAAAAATAAATAAATCACAAGACATCCTGGTGTCATTTCCATTCGCTGCCAAACAAGGAAAATGGGATTATTCGCCCATTTCTAATTAGCTCCATTAAGCCCTTCGGAGAGAACCATGTACGAGGTGGGGTGGGGATTTGAGTTGAATCACACTTCCAGAAAATTCCACATAATAACACAATGTAATAAATGTAATGGGCTAATAATATAAACTGAACAGTGGTGCTGCTGTATAATAAGTCTGCCATGCAATTAATGAGTAGTTACCACCAATGATTAAAAAAACCTTTCTATCTTAATTCATGCATTCATTTTCTGAAGCGCTTGATCCTAATTATTGGCGCCCATCTCAACCGACTCTGGCGAGCCAGCAGGGGCACAGTACACCCTGGTCGGCTCGCCAGACCATCGCAAGGCAGAAACACACCGACGGCAACCCAATGGCCTACTCTTTACGAAAGTCAGCAATGGTTCTTTTACATGCCTCGCACCAGAGACAGTAAGAGACACGGCTGGCCTTTGATAACCCAGTTAGCTGACACAGGGGGACAGCAGTGACCACCCAGTGATAGTGGGGCCTGAACCACCAACCTTCGGATCAGTAAGCCACCCCTTTCCCTCTTATTTCTACTCATTATTATTAACTAGAGATGACTGTGACCCTCTCAAGTCCATCCTACCATCACCGCAATACTGCAATGTATTCATCCTACCTTCAACCCCCAGTCCTTGTGATTTCATTTATATACTGTACTGTACGTAGAATCCATGAGATCAGATATACTGTCAGATCTGTAAATGATGTAGAAACTGAACAGTATAATCTCTACACTGTTAGCAATTGATTTTGCCCCCAACCCCCGTCTCCCCTAATTTAGTTGTATTCAATTCCCACCCAAGTATTGCCTTCCTATCACATATGACCCCCACCAACCAGGAAGAGACATCAGCGTGCACATACCCCCACTCAAAGGAAAAGCACCGCCCGTCCCTTTGTGCAAACGAGTGCACAGGTGTCCATGATTGGACAAAAAAATAAGAAATTATTTAATAAGAAAAAGGACCCATACGAACTCCAAAATCCATAACAGTACCACAACCCGTTGTGTTCATCCATCCAATGATGCAGAAACGTCCCAGCTTTGCTTTAATCTTATTTCTGAACAGAAATCTTGTGATCCTGACATTCTCCAGACCATCCTGCCAGGGGCTGCACTTTATCAGCCTACAGACAACCACCTGTGGAGCAGTTTATATTTATACAGGTGGAATCGGAGTCTGTAATTATCGTTAGTCGTCATGGTAACAGTTCTTATACTGTTATAAACCAATACGAATGCTGAAAAAATAAGGATACCGTGCTCCGTGAATCATAAATTTATAGCTTACTGTGTGCTTAGTGACAGGTTTATAATAAGCCATCTTATTACATTATTATTATTATTATTGTTATTATTATTTATTTTATTTTTATGCTTGCATAGCTAATAGAGAACCATGATCCAATAGTTATCTAGCTATCTTTCTTTTTTTCTTCCGGGCCTGTGCTTTATCCACCTGTTGATCAGATCAGACATCTAAAGTCTGACTTCAATCCCATATAATCCCATGTACCACCATGTGAGCAGCCGATTTGAGACTTTCTCCATAGAAAGGTTTTGAGGCCTGGTAAAAAAAAGCCCTAGTTTTTCTATACTGATAGCAAAAAAATGAAATCGATAAATCCCAAATTACAGCCCACTGTCAGTTTTTTAACTAGTAGGTAATTTATATGTATTTATTGTATATATGTGTACGTGTAGCAAAGACTTAATCCATACAATCATTAAGGTTATGGGGAAGCTGGAGCATGCCAGTCGCAGAAAAATCAATTGAGTTAAATCATATTATTAGTTCTTCTCCTTCTTATTATGAGTAGTAGTAGTAGTAAAACTGGCAATAGTATTAGCAGTAATAATTAAAGTAATGGTAGTACCAGTAGTAGTAGAACTAATAGCAGGAGCAGTACTGGTAGTAGTAATAGTAGCAGTACTAATAGTAGTAGTAGTAATAGCAGTTATAGTAGTAGTAGTAGCAGTACTAGTAGCAGTAGTAGTAAAAACAATAATAGTTTTTACTAGACAGAGTATAATACTCTACTAATAGAGTTGTAGCAGTACTAGGGGCAGTAATAGTAGTTGCTGTACTAGGAGCAGTAGTAGTAGCAGTACAAGGAGCGGTAATAGTAGTAGTAGTAGTACTAGTAGCAGTAATAATAGTAGTAGTAGCGGTACTAGTAGCAGTTACTGTAGTAGCAGTACTAAAAGCAGTAGTAGTAGTAGTACTAGCAGTAATAATAATAATAGCAGTAATAGTAGTACTAATAGTAGTAGCAGTTACTGTAGTAGCAGTACTAGAAGCAGTAGTAGTAGTAGTAGTACTAGAAGTAATAGTAATAATAGCAGTAATAGTAGAAGTAGTAGTAGCAGCAGTTACTGTAGTAGCAGTACTAGAAGCAGTAGTAGCAGTAATAGTAGTAGTGGTAGTAGAAGTTACTGTAGTAGCAGTAAGAGTAGTAGTAGTAGCAGTAAGAGTAGTAGTAGTAGCAGTAATAGTAGTAGTAGTAGCAGTAATAATAGTAGTAGTAGCAGTTACTGGAGTAGCAGTACTAGAAGCAGTAGTAGCAGTAATAGTAGTAGTAGTAGCAGTAATAATAGTAGTAGTAGCAGTTACTGTAGTAGCAGTACTAGAAGCAGTAGTAGCAGTAATAGTAGTAGTAGCAGTTACTATAGTAGCAGTACTAGAAGCAGTAGTATCAGTAATAGTAGTAGTATCAGTAATAGTAGTAGTAGCAGTTACTATAGTAGCAGTACTAGAAGCAGTAGTATCAGTAATAGTAGTAGTATCAGTAATAGTAGTAGTAGTAGCAGTAATAGTAGTAGTAGCAGTTACTGTAGTAGCAGTACTAGAAGCAGTAGTATCAGTAATAGTAGTAGTATCAGTAACAGTAGTAGTAGTAGCAGTAATAGTCGTAGTAGTAGCAGTAATAGTCGTAGTAGTAGTAGCAGTTACTGTAGTAGCAGTACTAGAAGCAGTAGTAGCAGTAATAGTAGTAGTATCAGTAATAGTAGTAGTAGTAGCAGTAATAATAGTAGTAGTAGTAGTAGCAGTTACTGTAGTAGCAGTACTAGAAGCAGTAGTAGCAGCAGTAGTGGTAGTAGAAGTTACTGTAGTAACAGTACTAGAAGCAGTAGTAGCAGTAATAGTAGTAGTATCAGTAACAGTAGTAGTAGTAGCAGTAATAATAGTAGTAGTTGTAGTAGCAGTACTAGAAGCAGTAGTAGCAGTAATAGTAGTAGTATCAGTAATAGTAGTAGTAGTAGCAGTAATAA
>JAQMYF010000014.1:17769479-17789138 GCA_030014195.1 Neosilurus mollespiculum | reverse complement strand
TCATGTTTGATTCTTCTCAAATCTTTGGTGGTTAATTTGCGTCTTTTCTTCTCGACATGTTTCTTGTGACTCTGTTGACTATTTGCAACAAAACGTTTGATGGTTTTGTGATCACGCCCCAAAATCTTAGATATTTCAAGAGTGCTGCATCCCTCTGAAAGACAATTTTTGACTTTTCAGAGTCACTTAAATCTCTTTTTTGGCCCATTTTTCCTGAGGAGAAGAATCTGCCTAATAATTATGCACACCTTAATATAGGTGTTGATCTCCTTAGGCCACACCCTCCCTCGTTACACAAATACACAATAGATCCAATAAGCATTCAAGTTTATACATCTTGGAGTTGGAAATTATGGATAAAATGATGATAGTCAAAATAATCACTTGCCTAATAATTGTGCACACAGTGTGTGTACTGTATATACACACATACAGTACATACACACACACTTTAATCATGTTCAGGGATTTTAAAGTCCTTAGTTTAAGAGGAGTCTTGTGGGGACAGTGAGACGTCACATTCTAGTGACTCCGAGGATGAGAATCCTGCCAGAGATGGGTGAGTCAGTTGGTTTAGGAACACAAAAGAAGTGTTTTCTGTGATTTCTGCACTTGTTGTTTGTGCAGCTCAGCACTGGACCATAATGTGTTATGATGCACGGGGTCGGTGACGCAGCCCGGCCATTCCAACGAGTTCATGTCACTACCAGGCTGGAACAGCCAATCAGAAAGGCATCATGTCTCTGAGCACGCCCAGCGCCACAGCACTTGCACGGACTTTGATAAGGGGTGGGGACCGATGTTGCTGGCAGGAACTGCTGATGTTATACGTGATCGCTTTAAAGAACTAATAACACTAATTCACCACAGGGACCCTTTTAGTTACTATGGGTGTTTTATTACTGTGATACTTACTGAGCCCCTAAAATATTTTACAAGTGCAGAACTGAGTAAATTTTTATAGAGAAAATCAGCAGGCCCTCATTCCACTCACCTCCACTTGGTGAACGCTCTCCTTACATCCAGCTCTCCAGAAACAGGGTCCACCAGCGGGTGAAACACGGGGATATCAAACACCACTTTCTGCCACACACACAGTTAAAAAGCTTTCGGGATGCTGTTGGCTTTGAACGTCCACCTTCCTATACTGCTTTTGCATGCAAAGTAAACGACAATTGCAACGATGGCAACAGAACAGACAAGTCAACACATGCTTCACTGATATCCGTTAAACATAAGTGACTGAAGCAACTCTGCTATACCTCTTTTTTTTTTTTTTTTTAATTGGTGTTTGTGTTGTGCGCACACAGGTGTGTGTTTGTGCAGACAAGTACTCACAGGACACTCTCCATCAGGATAATTATCAGGAATATACACCGTGAATTTAAAAACGCCGTCTTGGTACAAGCCATGGCGAATGAAAATGACTCCGAACCACACTGCAGGCAGACGAGGTGGCGAGGGTTCCATTAGTACCCCTGATAATACCATACACGTGGTTGCACAAAGTATGACACTATATATATTTATTATTTCTTTACTTACTCAGGGCGGACCTATAAGAAGGCTGAACGTAGATGCCTGGGAGCTTCTGCTTTATCACCAGCGTACTGAAAAACAAAGATCTCTTTATATATACACACATACACACACACACACAGACAAGATAAGAACACATTTGTGTTTTGTAGGCCTATTTATTTGCATTTCATTGTTTGGGATTTGAGAGAAAATAGTACAATTAAATTTTAGGACACATCTGGTGCTCATCCATGAATTTGTCCTGCTGCCATTGGGTGGGGGAATGGGCACGAGAAGAAGCAGCTTGTTAGCAAACATGGGTCATTCATGAGGCTAAAGATAAGACACAAACTAATTCATTTTCTTAACTGCTTAATCTTACTAGTGGTGCAGGGATGCTGGTACCTCTCAGCTAACTCTGGATGAAGGCGAGGGTACACCCTGAACAGCTTGCCAGACCATTGCAGGGCCAGAACTCTCACACACAACCATTCACACTCACATCCACACCTAGGGGCAATTTGGAACAGCCATTTAACCTAATGTAAGCACGGGGACAACATGCAAACTCCACACAGAAACGCCCGAGCCCAAAAAT
Organism: Neosilurus mollespiculum; assembly: GCA_030014195.1. Taxonomy (NCBI): domain Eukaryota; kingdom Metazoa; phylum Chordata; class Actinopteri; order Siluriformes; family Plotosidae; genus Neosilurus; species Neosilurus mollespiculum. The sequence continues at coordinate 17,787,019 of JAQMYF010000014.1, read as the reverse complement.
CATACTCAGAACCTTCTAACTGTGAAGCGGAGGTGCTAACCTGGGTGGCACAGTGTAGTGGTTAAGAAACTTCCTGCACAATTCTCTCCCAAACCATCCCTTATGTGTTTGAACGAAGGCCTATGGCATGTAGTTAGTTTCCAAGCAAGCGTTTAGTGATCCTGAGCCATGTTACATAGCGCGAGCTTAGACCAGAAAACATGTTTATTGATATTTAATACATTTTTACTTTTATTGCCTTAGCAGCGGGTTTTCCCCAGGACTGTACTCACTGGGGTGGCAATCAGAAATATTCAGTCTAAAAAAAAAAGTTATTCAAGACCTTTCAAACAAAACTAGTGCCATGTTACTGTTATCTATGGTGCTTGAGAAAGATGAAGTGGAAGACAGTCAGTTTAGCCAACTTTGGAGCTCTAGTTCCATTTTAAATAATGCCTTAGGCACTTAAACAAAGCGCAATATGCCCGAATTGATCGGTGTTTATGATTGATAAATACACAAGAGCTGCGATGGCCACAACTACACTGCCTATTAGAAGTAACTGCCAAGTTTGATGATGATTAGACAGATGGACGGACATAACGATGACTATATCCCCCAGCATTATATGAAAAGGAATGTCTTCAGTCATAATTGTTTATTTTACATTTTATTTAAAAAATTTGGACAATCAAACTGAATCTAATTGTAAAGCCAGCATTGTGAATCATGTAGAATTGATTCATGAGTCAATCGTTACACCTGTACATATAGCCCTCCAACTGTAATCTGTAAATAAATACAGTACGTACAATTCTGCAAGAAGGGAATACTCCAGGTAAAATGGTCCATAGGAGGCGTGTGTGCCATTAGCGGCCTGTGTCACTGAAGCTGGTGAGGAAGCTTTAGTGACTGGAACTGCATTCTTGGGTATTGAGGGGAGCTGCTTCTTCCCAAAGGGAGGACGGGCTGGACTGGCTTTCTGGTCACCTGGACCACCCTGCTCGTCACTCTCAGTTCTCTAAACAAACAAAACAGCAAAGAAAAGACTACTTTAGAGGAATTATTTTTACAGCATTGCAGCAAGGGATATGGATGATTGTACCCACGGCTTATTAAAAATGTCTCATTCTCTAAAAGCACCCAGCACTGTGAGCGGTTATAGATATGGTTACCCCCTCATTGATTGACTGATCAGAAGATTTAAAGTCAAAACATCAGACATTTTACTGCTCAACTAGTGTATATACACATTTGAATTCCCAAGGCATCTTCAAATATATGCAAATCTAATGTAAACCTAACCTTCAGCGTCACACAGGACAGTCAGAAAAAACAAGAACTGTACAGAAATGAGATCCTCTTACCTTACGGCCAGCGTTCATCGACATGCTCCAGAATGTACTCATTACTCATTGAGCAAGTTTAGGGGTTGTGCTTCTAATTCACTCATACAAGATTCACTGAAAAACCATTAACAGTAGATGAGAACACTGCTGCCAAACTAACAACTTAATTCACAAGATTTGGTTAATTATTAAACTCCTAATACAGCAAATGTGTTTTCTTTAAATTGTCTAGCAGCATAACTAGGGACCTTTTTAGGAGACATTAGCAATTGTTGGCCACTCAACATGGCTCATAGCTCATGTTACAGCTGCGAATTAAATAAACAGAGATTCGCTTGACATCACACCAACATGCAAGGTCACAGACCAATCAGTGGCCACCATCATTCCAAAACAACCGATCACTGACCACCATCATTCCCAACAATCCATCATGGACCTCCATCTTTCCCAATGACCAATCACTCACCGCCATTGTTCCAAATGACCAACCACTCACCTTTACCCACCACCATTCCCGAAGACCAATCACTGACAACCACAGTTCCAAACAACCAATCACTGACTGCCATTGCTACAAACAACCAATTTGTGTCCCACTTTCACACCTTTTTTCTTTGCCTCATACACACTTTCGGTTTCAAATAAAAACTAATTATATAAACAACTCACAGTCTCATAAACAATTAACTTCTATTCTGATAAAACTTTTGAAAATGTTCTCAAAAGGTTATTTTTTTAATGAAAAACATTTTACAATGCAAATGATTGACACATCCTCAAACAGTCAAATTAGTTCATGCCACCACTGGACCATTAGTGCCACCAGTGGACAATTTTTAGGACCTTTTTCTGGAGTATGTATAAGCTACTTTTCTCTGAGGAGTTAGTCACACTAACATGAGAAGCCCAATGAAGCACATTATGCAACCTGATGCTGTATGACAGCTGCTTACTATTCCATGTGCTCTCAGATGGTCTCTCTGGTGTCTTTCTAAAGAAATTTAAGTGAGAAATTTGCCACAGCCTTCATCAATAAATGACAGAATTCAAGAGCAATGAAACAGGACTGTTAGAGAGGTTAGTGTCAGACTAGGAATACAAATAAACACACTTTGTATCTTGTTGAAAATACTAGAATGTTGTGGATAATTTTATGTTATATATTAAATGTATACACAACATATAACAACAATAACAGTTGAGCACTTGTCAGCTAAGCAATGCCTTACCCAAGTCTTTTTGCTAGCTACCTGCTAGCTTGTTTGGTAGCTATTTCCTACAAAAACCGTCACCATTTACGTTCAACAAATACACAGAATTGTTCTGTCACTCTTTTACCTTTCAAAAAGATTCAAACCTTTTAAATTCAATCACCTTCACGGCTAGTACTAGCATTACCTCTACCTAGATACCCAGCTTCATAATCAATAAATCAGAGTTAAAGGCACTCCTTTCCTACCCGTATTCCTATTTTTAAAAAAACCCTCCTCCTTCTCTATGATTGGCTGGCTTTTCCACTCACACGCTGACTGTCAATTTCTAGCCAATCCTAGTAAAGGGATCAGACATGTCTGAATACAGGCGCACATAAGCAAATCCACCCAAATACCTAACTAAACGTCTCACGACCTTTATTAAAGGCGGGACCACTTGTACAAGAGACAATATCATTGGTTGTACGGACAAAACGTATTTGAAGCGCAGCAGCTGATTAGTCAGCATCTTGTCAATCGGTAGCTAAGGAACCAGCACTGCTAATGTAGGCAAAATTTACACGGAATATTGTTTATTGGCGAATAAAGCAACACAAATACATTGAACAGAGTTGAAATGGGAATTTATAACCACGAATAAACTAATAAAAATGGCCAACGTCCATTTATATTCCGTATGGTAAACAGGATGAAGCTAACGAGGTATTGTTTTCGCCTCTCCGTAAAGAAATAAACATCTCTCTTACCGTACATCCGGCACACTGCTAACTGCTCACCAAGTTTATTTTAACTCCAATTAAGTAACAGAAACCACGGATTGCTCACCATCCTAAACTCATGAGGGAGAAGACATTTTTAAAGCACTTTTATAGATGTTTGAGGTATTTCCTGGCTGACTGGTACCAACAGACCTACTTTACTTTTATTGGTGAATCCACAAGAGAGAGGACATCCATTCGTCCTGCTGGCTGTCAATCATTTAATTATTTCCAGAGATCGTTTCCATTGGCGAGTGCACGTGGAGGGTGGGATTTCATCTGTCTGCGTTTGCACTTGACCCATTTCATTGATACAATTTATTATTAAAACATTAATCTAATTCTATTCTATTCTATTTTATTCTATTATATTATATTCTATTCTATTCTATTATATTATATTATATTATGTTATATTGTATTATATTACATTACATAATATTATATTATATTATATTATATCATATTATATTATATTCATTTTACATTAATGCTCTCTCTGCATGTATATTTTTCAAGTTCAAAATATGTTCTCAGAAATAAAGATTTGAATCTCTTGTCTTCTGCACCTTTAGTATGTATCTTTAACCTGAAAAACTGCATGTCATGTGTCTTTCTATTAGTGGTCCCAGACACTTAATAAAAAGTACAAAATATATAGTTTAATGAAACATCCCAGAGATAAGGGAAAGTTTGGTACCTGTATTGGTGAGACGGAATAAGAGGATGTCAATATATAATCAACATGAAATATCATCATCATTCAGAGATCTGATCTCAGTATTTAATAATATATAATATAAAAAAAGAACAACTCTGGGGCACTCATAGAGTGCAAGGCATATTCGCCAGGCACAAATGGATTATTATAACTTGGCAAATAACCCCCTAATGGGTAAAAAAGAAAAAAAGGATTTTTTATTTAATTTTATTATTATTATTTTTTAACATGCATAAATCACCTTCAAAATTTAATGGATTCTTTAAAGACCCAGGTCCCACCTCTCCAACAATGTTTTTTTATTTGTTTATTATAAATTTTTTTTTAATAATCCTGCTAAAAAAAGAAAAAAAACTTTAAAAACTTGAAAAAAATCAATTTTAATAAATTTCTGGACCCAGATTGTGAACTAAATCTGCTCCAAAATATTTTACATTTGGCAGATGCACTTATCCAGAGTGACTTACAATTATAATTTTTATACAACTGAGGGTTAAGGGCCTTGCTCAAGGGCCCAGCAGTGGTGGTACTGGGGATTGAACCACTGACCTTTGGATCAGTAACCCATTGCCTTAACCACTAGGCCACCACTACTTGCTAAAGGTTCTTGCTAAGCCCATAAACTATCGCTCCGCCAAGTTTGGTGAAAATCGGTTTTGTACTATTTCTGTAATCCTGCTAACAAACAAACCAACCAACCAACCAAACAAACAAACAAACAAACATGCTGGTGAATACATACTCTACATGTACACTACATGTCCCTCGCCTGGCCTGGAAACTCCTTGGTGTCGTCCCCCCCTTCCCGAAAGAGCTGGAGGAAGTGGCCGGGGAGAGGGAGGTCTGGACCTCACTGCTTAGGCTGCTGCCCCTGCGACCTGACCCCGGACCAAGCAGAGGAAAAAGATGATGATGCTGATGCTGATGATGATGATGATGATGATGATAATGATGATGTGTAATTAAAAATCATATGGATGTAGTAAAAAAGCACAGTATGGAAATACTGTATAAAGCCCACAAGGGAAATTAGGTTCTGCATTTAACTCATCCTAAGTGAGCACAGACATGTAAACAGTGAGCACACACACTCAGAGCAGTGGGCAGCCACACTGTGGTGCCCAGAGAGCAGCTGGGGGTTATGTATCTTATTCAAGGGCACTTCGACCTTGAAGGTGGAGGAAGTGGAGGATGCTGTTAATTCCCCCTGCCACCATGCACCATGCACTTTGCCTGCAGGTTCAGGAATCTAAGTGATTTAGATCAGTTGCAAACTTTTAACTATTAGGCCATGGCAGCCCAAATATTCTTACAGAATCCATTGCATTTCTTCTTGGACTTTGTACTTGGTCTATTTATTTATTTAATTTATTTTACAATGCATACAAAATCCAGCAGCCTTCAACATCTCTGGTATGAAAAAATATCAAGTACTTTTGCTTTCTTTGTAATACAAGCTTTTTATAATAAGATGTGTTCTGAATAAATAATAAAAAAGTCCATGATTATGATTCATTTTTATAACAAAATTTATACTTGAAAACATTTCAAAAGTCTTTTGTGTTATACTGTAGTTTACTGGAATTACGGCATAAAACCTAGCGCACTGAATTTATTTAGCTTTGCATGAAGTTTAAACCAGTTGGATTTTCCTCCCAAGTTCTCAACACAGAGCAAATAAACAAAAAAAACCAAACAAACATATGAATAAAAACTTAAGCCAATAAGAATTACACTGTATGTATAACACGTTCGGCGGCACGGTGGCGTAGTGGTTTGCACGTCCGCCTCACAACAAGAAGGCCGCGGTTCGATTCCCAGCTCGGGCGTTTCTGTGTGGAGTTTGCATGTTGTCCCCATGCTTGTGTGGGTTTCCTCCAGGTACTCCGGTTTCCTCCCACAGTCAAAAAACATGCACAGTAGGCTAATTGGCTGTTTCAAATCGTCCATAGGTGTGAGAGTGAGTGTGAATGGTTGTGTGAGTGTTGGCCCTGCGATGGCCTGGCGAGCTGTCCAGGGTGTACCCCGCCATCACCCAGAGTCAGCTGAGATGGGCACCAGCCTCCCTGATTAGGATGAAGGGTTCAGAAAATGAATGAATGAATGAATAACACGTTCAGTAGTTTGTAAGAAAAGATGCAGAAACTGGTTGCAGTATCCAGTCTTAACCAGCAGGGGGAAGCACATCATCAGAATTAAGCTACCATCCCGACTCTTTGTTTCCTCTGCTCTAGTACATCATAACAGAATTTATAATTACAGTATGTTATATCATAAATGGTATAAAAGCTTAGGTGTATGACCCCCCCCCCCCCCCCAACCCACCAAAAAATGTAAACAGCTTTAGTTTGCCAGAGGTGTCACCATCCTCTTTTCTCTATACTATTCTGCACCTGGTGACCATATTACCATCCCTGATTCTCCTAACAGTGAAATTCGGTGTAGTACCTACAAAGTATTTCCAGAGCGTTTATATCTGTTCCAAGAGAAAAAAAAAGAATACAATACATTCATTCATTCATTTTCTAAGCCACTTAATCCTCATTAGGGATTCGGGGAGGCTGCAGCGCCCATGTCAGCCGACCCTGGGCGAAGGCGAGGTACACCCTGATCAGCTCGCCAGGCCAACACACGTACAACCATTCACACTCACTTTCACACCTAGGGGTGATTTGGAACAGCCAAATAGCCTACTGTGCATGTTTTTGGACTGTAGGAGGAAACCGGAGTACCCACACAAGCACAGGGAGAAGGAACACAATAGACTTTACTATTTTCTAGACCTTTTATAAGTTGCGTATATATACACTGCCATTCTAAAAGGCATATATATAGGCTTATTAAAGCAATGTGTACAGTTTTGTATGTCAATATTGATGCATGGCTGCTTCTGCTCAGACTTGTCTTGCATTTTATGACTGAGAATCAAACCATCTTTATTTTATTCTGTGATTTCACGGAGAGAAAATCAAAACCTAGCAAGGCAGAGGTTAATTCAGAGCATTTGTTCTCCTGATTGGTTGTTAGTCTTGACCTCTTGGACTCTTGTAAACATGATGAGTTTTTGCTTGTCTCAAAGAGTTACACTAACTTTTATAATATGATGCGTCTTATAAAATGATGGGATCAGTGGTTTTTCATACAAAGTAAACTGCCGCTGGTTTATTACAGTCCCTTCCTAATTTGTTTTCGGTGATGCATAAGCAACTTTCCAAGTATGTGTGATTGATTGATTTCTTGACCCTTTTTATTGATCATTAAGAAGGTGCAGGGGGAAAAAAACCCCTAATTTACTGCTTCAACGATTTACTTAATTGAGGAAAATGACATTGTCCAAATTTGAAAGGAGGAACTAATTATTGACTTCATTATTGCTTAATTGTCTGATTCCATTTTGTTTCCACTACACTCCGTTAATAAAGGTAATTGGCCCTCGGTTTCTCCGTGCGGTCAGTAAACAACGCAAGGTCACGCGCCTCTCTGCCACTTTGGAAATCAAAAACTCCATTAACACAAATGGGTTTGTTGCACTTCTGGTCCTGTTGGCATTTTCCGAACGCTTGACATGAAAAAGGTGACAGCTCACTGGTCTTCCTTGATATTCCGACTGTTATGTCTCGAGAGCGCATTAACGCGGGCCACAAAAACAATCCGGTGACTGGATTGAAGCTAATCTTTTTTAATGATGACCTGATATTGAGCAGAAGACAAATAAGAAGGCACTGCACTTTTAATATGATCCGCCCTGACAAAAGTGTTTAATATTCATAGATAATTTGCTCGTGCAGGCTTCACAACAATAGACTGATCTCCAGGGGAGTCGTAATACCTGAAACAGGAGGAAGGAACTCGTCTGTTGGGCTTGGGCTCGGCGTGTTAGGTCAGACCCTGCTGTTTGGGATTCTGTTCTGCAACGAGATAGTTGTGGGTTGTATTTTTTACGAACAACAGGGTCTGCTGTGAAGCAGTGCTATGTGGTTGAGCTCATAAGATGATGGTATGGCGTGCGGATTATAGGATGGTTGAAGACCTACAGTAGTGTAGATATACAATCCTGTACTGATTATCTGGCTGTTTAGACAATTACCAGGCTATTACTAGTTAGTTAACAGTCTATTTGAACTATGGTCGAATTTTAGCTGGAAGCCTCAGCTTTTGAGTCACACATTATTTTCAATCTGTTTATTTGATTACTGTATGTATTAAACGTCCCGGACTTACTAAGCTTCCGAACGCTAATATTAGCAAGCTTGTTATGCTTTGCATTGTTTTTCCTTTTCCCTTTTACAACTAATGCAACTTTCTTGCTTTCTTTTTCCTTTAACCCCACTGATCTGAACTCCTAATTATGATGTCATAGCCTGAAAACATGATGAAAGATTCAACAAGTGAGGATTGTAGCTATGCATAGATTGATTATCCAGTTGACTCTGCTGAGATCTTTCTTCCATCGGCGATGCTGGAATGAAAAAGCGCATGTCTTATTGATCCAAACTCGAATACATCCTAAAATTCAATGCAAAACTCAACTAGGTTTTGAATGTAGGGTGGGACAGTGGTGTAGTGGTTGACACGTCCAAGTGCGTTGGCCCTGCTATGGTATACCAAGCTGTTCAGGGTGTATCCCACTTTTTCTTAGTGTTGGCTGAGATAGGCTCCAGCCTGCCTGTGACCCCTAATAGTAGGATTAAACGGTTCAGCAAATGAGTGAGTGATTTGAATGTGAGACCCCCCTCTTTCTAGCTGTATGTACACTAAACACAGCTACCGTAACGACTGTATTATAAGTCCTGTCATCATCCTTTTGTAAATTCTAAATTTCTAAACTAAAATATATAGAGGGAACATATATATCTAATAGATAGATAGAGAGAGCACGTCTGCTTCACAGCAAGAAGGTCCTGGGTTTGATTCCCAGGCTCAGGCTTTTCTGTGTGGAGTTTGGCATGTTATCCACGTGCTTATGTGGGTTTCCTCCGGGTACTCCGGTTACCTCCCACAGCCCAAAAACGTGCGCAGTAGGTGTGAGTGTGCCCGGCGGCACTGGCCTGGCGAGCTGTCTAGGATGTACCCTGCCCTCGCCCAAAGTCGGCTGAGATGGGCGTCAACCTCCCCGCGACCCTAATAAGGATGAAGAGGTTTAGAAAATGAATGATGAATGATGTATTGAAAAAATTCTTTAGAAAACCAATTCATGACCGTCTGAACAAAACTGGCTCTGTATTTATGTTTTTAGGTCTTAATAAGCATATCCTGTAGTGTCTATCTGTCACACCCAACCTAAAGAACACTGTATATTATGTGAATAACGAGCCCAGACTGACAGTATGACGAGTTAATCCCATAATGCTGAAAGCGATATTGCATGGATTCCCAAACGCTCTAAAGATACTACCGAAAAGAGACAACTTTAAATAAGAAGCATAGCTAAGTTTATTCTAAAACTATATGCCAAGGATGCGTTTCTTGATGGTTATATAGCTTGAAATTGCTGTAGGTGTCCGTTGATATTTTATTTTCGACCAGACGCAAACCGCCACCAAAAAAAAGGAAAAGCAATTTCAAGATTAAGGAAACGATTATTAGTTGTAATCTTGCGCCACACCCTTCCAATAGGTGAATGAACTGTGGATGAAAAATGTCCCGTTCTCATTCCTTCTGTCAGTCTCATTGCCTGTGAAGCCTCGCTCGTCCTGATGTGCAATTTGGTTTAGCTGACAGTTAAAAATTGCGATTGGCAGCCCCTGGTGAAATTTGCCGTGACAGCAGAAGCCATAAAGACGGCAGAACGAATGACTCCACGTCCAGATAATAAGTAATAACAATGTTAGTTTGAATAAGAAAAGGCAAAGCTGGATCCAAATGCAATATTCATTGTTGGAATATGCGTGACTAGGGAGTGAGGGGAGAGAGGAGAGAGAATGAGAGCTAGCAAGTCCCTCACTGAGCAATAGGTTTGTCTTATCCCTTAGGCTACGGCCCCGGCTAACACCTCGATGCAGCAATTATTTGCTGTAATGACTGCAGTTCAAATAAGCCTGGAGATTTTATTAAACCAAATGAGGGAATCTTCAGTGTATTACCACCTAGTGATTGACAGTGACAAGTGTTGGGCTGGCTCTGATGTGAGCGTGATGAAGAAGCTTCCAGCAAAGCTCTCAATAATGTTCCCCCTGATAAAGTTGCCCGTTGAACCCCAGCCAAAAGTGTGTTTCTGAGAGAGAGAGAGAGAGAGAGAGAGAGAGAGGGAGAGGGAGGGATTGTGCAGCTGTACGCATATTAATTCTCATTGCTGAGCCTCGGTTAAGAAAATGAGGACGAGGCGGTGGGTCAGGTAATCTGGATGGGCTTGCAGACCCGAATGCATGGTGAGTGGCATTTTACAGCACTAATGAAAAAAAAAAGAGGAAGAAAGCAAAATCCATTGTGCCCCATCATTTCAATATATAAATAATAAAAAAAATAATGATGAAATAGACCTATTCATATTAAAAATAAAAGGTCACTTCAAGATCAGGCTAAGCTTGTCTAAGCTGCAACCTTTACTAGAGAAGCAAAGCTGAAATGGAGATCAGACAGAGAGAGAGAGAGAGAGAGCGAGAGAGAGAGCGAGAGAGAGAGAGAGAGAAGCTGAGATGGCGACTTTGTTTTCTTCAAGTTCTTTACCTTTTATTAAGTAGCCCTTTCTCCTGTATAAGGAAATTACTTCATAGAAGACCTCAAGCACACTTGTTAGCGAGTGCGCTGAGGTCATTTGTACTATCTGTACATTTCCTGACTGACACTATATTATTATAGGGATGTCATATTCGTATCATCATAAATCAGTTTCATCAGAAAAGTAACTGTTTGATGTACAGCAAGCTGAAAGATGTGTTATTACCTTATTCACGTGCAACGCACAAGTGTGTGTGTGTGTGTGTGTGTGTGTGTGTTTGCATATGCATGATACCCACCACACGTTATTATTGTTATGCCCGGCATACAGGCCATGATATTGGATCTGAATACCAGCTCACCAACGCCTTCCTATATTGTAATTCCTGGGATTAATTCATGCAGACAGGTAAATGAAAAACTGCAGGATGACTTAGCATGACTACACAACTTAACCATTCTGGCTGTCAGTACACAGATCGTCAGACGAATTGCGAACAATAGATGATGAAACCCATATGAGGTCACTTTTCTCAGTATAGTCCTTTTTAAAATTCGGTATCCTCCTATTTTGTAAAATAATAATAATAATAATAAATTATGGTTCTACTACATGCTCCTTCAAATGTCTGTGCAAGAATGGCATTCCAGTCTTCCCTTCAGCCAGCTCCGGAACTAGTAGCACCATTTTAAAAGATTTGGCAACCCACAATTAGCATTTAGAGATGCCTCGAACCGTAGTGGTTAATACCTAAATCCACTCTACACCATGAAGGTCCTGGGTTCAAGTCCTGGGCTCGGCGAGGGCATTTTTATTTGGAAGTGACCGCCCCCCGTGCTTGTGTGGGTTTGCTCTGGGTACTCCGGTTTCCTCTAACAGTCCCAAGACACGCACATTAGGCTAAATGGTTCCACCAAATTGCCCCTAAGTGTAAGTGTGAGTGTAAATGTTTGTGTGTGTTGCCCTGCGATGGACTGGTAAGCTGTTCAGGGTGTACCTCGCCTTCACCCAGGGTAGGATGAGATAGTCTCCAGCCTCCCTGCGGCCCCAGCAGGATTAAGAGGTTTTTGGTAAATGAATGAATGAATGAATAAGGTTTCCTCCACCAGACAAAAAGACAGTGTGTCTTTCAGTGTTGAGGGTAGTTGCAGAGAATCTTGAAACCTTCTTCTTAACATTTCACGGTTGATTATAGCTGTAAGTTTGTTAAAGTAAACTGTCTTGTGAAATCCTGCCAGAGATTTTTGAATAAGGTTCAAATTCAGAAACTGAGGCGATCATACTTATTGCAAAATATCGTTGTTGCATTCCAGCGACTATTTCTGTTTAGATTTGGATGTGTGTTTGGTGTCGTTATCGTACTAAACACCCGAAACCTGCTCTTTCTTAAAGATCTGTTCCCTTCCAAAGCCAGAAAAAAGCCATCTTATCTCACACTCAGGTCACTGCATACCTCCAGCTGGTATACTGGTCAAAACCAGAAAAGCGTATGTTCATATTCAGACACTTAATTAGTCCTAACATGAGCTGTGTGTTGGGTTCAAATTGAAATGACATTCATGTACAAATATTTATCTGTGCATTACTCTGCTCTGTGGAATTTTTTTTTTATTTATATCAAACTTTAATTAATTCATTCATTTATTCATTTTCTGAACTTACTCCTAATAGGGTTGTGTCTCAGCAGACTCTGGGCTAAGACAGAATTCACACTGAATAGCTCGCCAGACCACTGCAAGGCCACCAAAAAAAACCAACAACAACCATTTACACTCACAGCTATGGGCAATTTGGAAAAGCTAATTAGCCTGGACCTGATGACTGGCAGGTCTATGGACAGTGGGAGGAAACTAGAGTGCCTGAGGAAACCCATGCAAGCATGCAGTCTTCACACAGAAAAATCCTTGCCAAGCTCAAGATTCAAACCCAGGAAGGCGAATGCGCCAACCACTACGCTGCCCAATATAGTACCAGTGATGTCAAGTTCCATGTTTACTCATAATCTCTAGTTAGAAAAAGCAATTTTTTGCAATAAAACTTGTAGAATTTTTAGATTTTATTTTAAGCCTCCTAAAACATCAATAGGGCGGCACAGTGGCGTAGTGGGTAAGCATGTCCGCCTCACAGCAAGAAGGTCCTCCGTCTGAGTTCCAGGCTTGGTGAGGACGTTACTGTGTGGAGTTTGCATGTTCTCCATGTGCTTGTGTGGGTTTTCTCCAGTTACTCCGATTTCCTCCTACAGTCCAACTACACGCACAGTTAGACTAATTGGCTGTTCCAAATCGCTCCTAGGTGTGAGTGAGAGTGTGAATGGTTGTGTGGTGACCCTAGTGGGACAGTTCGGCAAATGAGTGAGTGAATGAATCAAATAAACATCAGTAAAAAGCCACGAACATCCCAATCACAGTTGTGAATTTTGAAGGGGTGTAAGATTGTACCCCAAAGTACCCACTATAGAATATGGACACCCCCTATTGAAAATGGACCCCCACCCCAAATCATTTAGTATTATATGGTATTATACCCTAACCCCTAACCCTAACCCTAATTATAATGTGTTACCTTATAACATATACAGTATAAATCATGTAGAGGATACTCTCTCGAAAAGGTGATTAGTTCAATAGTGCTATTTGCTAGACTTGTTGTATTACATATTCATATATGTTATAATTAGGATGGGGGGGGGTGTCCATGTTCCACAGCAGAATGTGAAACAAAGTTGTCCATTTTCAGTATCACAGTGGCACTAATATTATCCGAAATACTTATATTGAACAACACTGAACCTCAAACCAACGTCCTGACTTGATATCTAAAACTCTTCCAACTCAGACCTGGATTTTGACCTTGTAGGCAGGCAAAAAACCCAGGGCCGCCCTGGGCCTCCGAAGGACGGTGTACACATTATTGCCTCCGCCGAATGTTGTGTGTGCAATGTGTATGCATATGCACAGTACACACCATCCTTTATTAGTGCTATGCTCTAAGTACAGGCCATGTTATTGGATTTGAATACCAGCTCACTGGCGCCTTCCTGGCTCGGGATATATATTAAGATGAAGCAATCTCATTTAATAACACCCAAACTAATAAAAGGAGGAACGGATTGGAAATTAAATTTATGAATATTGCACGGCGGCAGGGGTTATCCCAAAAAAGCCAGCCTTCAGCTGCTGTCATTTCTGGAGCAGACGCTTTTCTAATGTGACTCCGATCAGATTGAGATGCAGAGCGAGCGAGAACCTGAACCAGGAGACCTACGATTTTACAGTGCGGTCAAAACCTTTCAGATGTGTGTTCAGTAGCAGTATGGCTCTATGCGGCACACTGGAGCACCGCAAAATTGTTAAAAAGGTGTATAATTTATCTATAAATCATCCCGTATCCCTATTCAGAGGTTTGGTCTAACCATATAATTCAAAACAAGTAGGCGTGGCCAAAATTTCATTAGCACAATTCACTTTTTTTTTTAAATTCTTATCTCTTATCGAATGCATGTCTGCAATTATATCTCTCTTATGTTGATTTAGATGATCAGATTAGCACAAATTCCGTGTCCGTTAGAAATGACATAGCATTCATAAACAAGTATTTTGTTGTTCTGTTGTTCTATTTGTATTTTATTTTATTTGAATCCCAGTGGGCGGCAGGAAGGTGCTGTGGATAGCACGTCCGCCTCACAGTAAGAAGGTCCTGGGTTCGATTCCTGAGCACGGGTGCTTCTGTGTGGAGTTTGCATGTTCTCCCCATGCTTGCATGGGTTTCTTCCGGGTACTCCGGTTTCCTCTAACAGTCCACAAACATGCGCATTAGGCTAACTGGCCGTTCCAGATCGCCCATAGGTTTGAGTGAAAATGTGAATGGATGTGTGTGTTGGCCCCGTGATGGCCTGGCGAGCTGTTCAGGGTGTACCCTGACCTCGTCCAGAGTTAGCTGAGATGGGCACCAGCCTCTGTGCGACCCTAATTAAGATTAAGCGGCTTAGAAAATGAATGAATTAATAAATCGTGGCGTAGTGGTTAGCATGTCTGCCTCGCAGAAAGAAGGTCCTGGGTTCAAGTGCTAGGCTCAGGCATATCTCTGAGGAGCATGTTCTCCCTCTACTTGCTTGTATTTCTTCTGGTTTCCTCCCACAGTCCGAAGACATGCACAGTAGGCTAACTGGCTGTTCTAAATTGTCCCTAGGTGTGGATGTGGATGTGAATGGTTGTGTGCGTGTTGGCCCTGCGATGGTCTGGCAAATTGTTCAGGGTGTACCACACTTTTGCCCGGTGTCATCTGAGATGGGCTCCAATCTCCCCGTGACTTTAGTTAGCAAATTTTCTTTAAGGGGAATTTAGGAAACATTTTTACTATTAGTATTTTCAAGTATTTTGCCAATACTTATAAAACAGTGAAACTTTCTATTCTGTTCCTCCTTCTCCTTCCTATCTGGGGCAGTGTGGTGGCACAGCAGGTCACATGGCTTCCGCACAACACCAGAGTCTTTGTTTTGATCTTGAGCTTGGATTACTGTCTGTGTTGCTCTTTGGATGTGTGCTGTTGCTGCTGGTTCCTTCTGGGCTCTCTGGTTTCCTCCCACCTCCATAAAACTTGTTGGTAATGCCAAATTGCCTCTTAGGGTCAATAAATAGATTGAATGCTTGTGTGTGTGGTGTCCCAGGTGTATTCCTGCCCCATACCTAGCATTGCTGTGACAGGCTCTGGATCCTCTGTGACCCAAACCAGTGGGTACCAAAGACGGACTGGTAAAATACGCATGCAAATTCAAATACATTGAATATTCAATGTGAATATTCCACTGGAATCTTATTATGCATCTGCCATTGCAGTCATCCTATACAAATTGCCTGTACAACCCTTAAGGATCTCTAGCCCAACCTTTACCGCCCCATGTTTAAACACCTTCCACTGAAACGAAGGGTTAAATCAGCCATATTCAACAGCTACAGATTGCTTTAGCTCGATTGTGAGTCTGATTTTCCAAGAGCTAGGCATACTGTAATCACGTGTCGCTCCTTGCTCAAGCTGCCCAGCCGTCACCATCGATCTCGGCATATATCTTACACTGCACGTCCCGAGCCTCCATCAACAGATGCAGCCGTGCAATTGATTAGCAGCCCAGTCAATGAGCCAGTCTCTTCGGAAACATATTTATTTATGTGCGTGTGCAGGTAAGTTAGCAGTCCATTACTGTGATTACCTTTGAGGCTTGGCAGAACAACAGATGTTCGAGGATGGCTCATTCAATATTACTTAGCACAGAGTGGCTGTCGAGAGAGAGAGAGAGAGAGAGAGAGAGAGAGAGGGAGAGAGCGAGAGAGCGAGAGGGAAGAAGGAAAGGCATTTCAACAACTGTGTCACTTTAACAAGAAGGGTTTTACTGTTCAGTGATTGTGTGACGATGATGAACACGGCTTGCGAGTTTTTTCTGAGCACACCCTCAGTAATTACATCCTGCACTCCTCAATGCTCCTTTGAGTGATTGATTTATGAGATATTCAGCTTTATTGCTTATGGCGCTGGGGGGCGCTCCTATCCCATAATTCCATGCAGTCAAGGGTGGAATTTATGCAAATGACAGTGTTGGGATGCCTCAGCCTTAAAAAAATGGCCTACATTTAAGTCTATGCTTATAGTTGAAGTATAAGTGTCCTAGTGTCCTTTTGTGGTTATATATTAATAATAGTAATAATAATAATAATAATAATAATAGCGCATAATTAGCACATCCACCCCACAGCAAGAAGGTCCTGGGTTCAAGTCCCAGGCTCGGGTATATCTTTGTGCAGTTTGCATGTTCTCCCCATGCTTGCGTGGGTTTCCTCCAGGTATTCCGGTTTTCTTCCGCAGTCTGAATACATGCACATTAGGCTAACTGGCTGTTCCAAAATGCCTTGTGCCAAAATCATGAATATGAGTGTGAATGGTTGTGTGTGGTGGTGTTCAGGGTGTACCCTGCCTTCGCCAGAGTTGACTGAGATCCAGCCTCCTCGGGACCCTAAAAGGATTAAGTGGTTCGGCAAATGAGTGAGTGAGTGAGTGATAATAATAATAAGCTGTCATAAGTGGGTTAAATTATACAGAGTATTGTTTAAATCTTTTCAGTAGACACAATTTTTATGCTATTTCTTTATTTATAGAGGTTTAGTTCTAGATTTTTATGTTAAATAAAATGTTATGTTATGTAACGTATTACAATCCTCCATCAGGGCATCTGATCTAAATCTTTACAGACAGGACAGTATTTTATTTAACAATTAGGTGTAATATTTCTTCTTTTAATTTTTTTTCCCTACAGATATATAGCTAGCCTATACCTTTTGCCTCCCTATTTTCATACAGATTACAATAATGCAAAGTGCATTATGGGTATTTGCTTGGTACACCATTTGACTTAAATATAATGCAGTACATTATGGTTTTTTCCCCATTATTCTTTTAAATTAGACTAGGTATAGGATTTGATTTTACTTTTAAAATCCCTGGAATGCGTGACACCGTAAGGTGTAGTCTTTCGGGACAAACCATAGATGTGTAGACGCACATTTGTTTAATATAAACAAATATTTGTCGCCTAGTCAAGCATTCGAAAACATGCTTCTAGACAGTGAAGTTAGACAAGTCTAGGATTTTTAACATGATAACTTTATTTAAATATAATATTCACTGTGACTTATATATTCAAAAACAGTTTATATTTAAAAAAGAAGAAGATGAAAAAAAAAAAACTTTAACTGGCCTTATGACTCGAAGAGATTAAAGTCGAAGCCCAAAAGTGAAATTAAAAGTTGAAGTGAAACAATTTGCATTTGGTTTGGGTAAAATGCTAATTTGTTCGAGCACCCACCTTTC
>JAQMYF010000014.1:17750265-17762734 GCA_030014195.1 Neosilurus mollespiculum | reverse complement strand
CCAGGGCAGCCCAGAGACCCGGGCCATCAGCAGCAACCTCGGAGCACGAACCCAAGCCACCCCACACCGAAGACGACCCTGGACCCACCCAGAGGCGGCAGATGAGAGCCCCAGCCAGAGCCCCCTGCGGCTGCGGGGCACATACCCCGGTGAGCCAAGACCGGCAGCTGCCGACCCCGCCAGGTCCCTGCCACCCAGGTCGGCTAAAGTGGAGGGCCCTGGGCCCCAAGGGCACGGAGGCAATCCTCCCTCCCCAAGGCAGAGGGCCCGCACCACGCCCAGGAGAACCAGGCCCCCCAGAAAACTGCCCGGAGCGGGCAAGCACCCACCCCGATGCTCCAGTCGCACTGCCCGGAAACCAGGGCACCACCGACCCCCTCCCCCACCCCCCACCCTCTTTGTATGCATCATTACAGCATCACACGGCATTGATGTTCCGATGGAAAAGGCCTGGCATTACAAAGTTTTCTCCTACAAAAGTGACATTGCGGTGAACCAGTAAGGCCTTTAAGTCACCCGTTTACATGTATAAGAGGAAAACACAGAAAGCAGAAAGGACAGAAAGAGGGAAATTACCCAGCAGTCAGATAACCGCATCGTGCTGGATGTGTCTCGTTCTATCAGGTCGTCACAGAACCTCAGCCCGAGATGACTGGTTCCCACTGTGGGGATCGTTTGGTTTGGGGACTTCCTGCTTGCAACTGCCAGAAATTACAAATGACATAATTAGACAAAGCAGAGGGAACCACTTGACTACACTGCTGTCCCGAAGACAGAAGCCACAGATGCAGCTAATTTTACTTCAATGCAGTGTGGGTGGAACAACATTGCAAGCCTTGTGGAAAAGACACATGTGTTTATGTGTGTGTTTTTGCATATGGTTTACCTCCTGAGTGTCCTGCATACTGTGACCAATACAGTATGCCTAGAATGACCTGTGGATGCATACTTACAAGTTATACATATTTATTAACAAAAATACAGCTTACGGCAAAGGAATTATTATTAAAATATTCCTTGACCATCGTGTAAATTTTTTTATTTGAAAGTCATCTCTCACTCACTCACTCACTCACCAAACCGATTAATTCTTTTAGAGTATTCTCTATATAACTATATAGAGTATATAGAATATATCTCTATATAACTATATAGAGTAGTACTCTATAGTTTTCATCTAGGCTGGAGCCTATCTCAGGCAATACAAACTACAAACAGAAACGCCCGCACCCGGGACTTGAACCCAAGACCTTTTTGCTGTGAAGCAGATGTACTAACCTCTACACCGCCATGCCACCCTTTGTTAGAAACTGGCAAAAATATTCTAAAATGACAATAACTTTCAAACCTGTTTAATGTCTATTAGTATTTACTACAGTACATGGGAACCGCGAGATCTGATTGGTCCACTATCTCGGGCTAACGCATGAATCAAAAACGACTGACATTCACTGTTTGTCGTGGTTACTTGGAGCAGATGGCGTCCTTATCATCATGCTTTAAAATGGAAAAATAAACCATAAAAATCTCATTTCCGTTTGTTTTGCTAGTGTTTCTGTGTAGTATATACTAAAACACCTTTACTTATGCTTTTGTACTTTTAATGAGTAAGCAACAAACAGATGCCATTAACTACACAGCACTTTTAGAAGTGCTTACATGACCTTTAAAATATTCATTCAGTCATTTTCTAAACCGCTTAATCTTAATTAGGGTCGGGGGAGGCTGGCGCCAATCTCAGCCAACTCCGGGCGAGGGCAGAGTACACCCTGGACAGCTCGTCAGTCCATCGCAGGCCAGGAACATGCTGACGGCAGCCTAATCCTGATGAAAATCCGCAATGGTTCTTTTACATGCCTCTCACCACAGACAGTTAGAGACATGGCTGGCCTTTGATAACCCAGTTAGCTGCACTGGGGTGGGGGGGGGGGGGGACAGCAATGACATCCCGTTGATAGTGGGGCTTGAACCCCAGACCTTGGCATCAGTAATCCAGCACCCTACCACCGGGCCACCACTACCCCCCTTTAAAGCATGTAAAAATAAACTATAAATATCTCATTTTAGTTTGTTTTTACTTTATGTTTCTGTGTAGTATAAAGTCTTTAAGAGAGTTAAAGAGATGCTGTTACACAGCTCTCCACCTGCTTGCATGTGCGCACGAAGCTCACCTGTGTCTGTCATGATTTCAAAAAATATACCATAAAAAATCTTTTTCTTTTTTTCAGGTTTAGTGTACCCTTTTGCCTCTGTTCTCATGTAGACTTTTCGACAAATAATTATTTATTATCCTGAGATAGCGGACCAATCAGATCACACCAGTCCTGTGTGATATATTCTGAACACACACGCACATAGTAGCTGAAGTGCTAATAAATTGTCTGGTTCTTCTTCCCATCTTTTCTGTACTGTCTGTCTGGCTAATATGAATGCTAGTCTCATTTTCCAGATCTGTGCTCCTACTCTTACCGTACACTGAAAGCTAAACGAGCCGTGAATCACTAACCACAGCTTCCATTCATCATGCAAAAAATGTACCAATATTAACAAAGCTGTCCTCAATTGCACTGAATAATTCTTACTGACTTTCTATGTGGCGTTTATCAAAACCGGAATTTTTCATGGGTGTACTAAAAACCAGGATAGATTTCCTAAAAGCGGTGTAGCATAAAATGATGTCCCATACACCTTTAATGATCTCCGTGGGTAAATACACCTTAAATTGTGTTAGATCAATAACAATAACAACAAACAATGCAGTTTTTAAACTGATAACACAGTATTTATTTTATTATACTCTCCCCGAGCAATTTTTTATTATTTTTTTTGTAGTAATATCTTTGTAAGGTTTGTAGCATTGAAACTAAAATGTCTGTTATTTCTCCCATGTGTGCAACATGACAAATAAAATAAATAAATAAAAAAACAAGAACACATCGAGGAATCCATAAAAAATCATTGAAATATTAAAATCGTTTATCATTTATATTAGTTATGCATTGTATCAATGTTTTTGTAATATTATGAACCTCTTCCAAATTTTATTTATTTATATATATATTTATTTTTATTATTTTTTTTATTACAAGCCTCTACAAGTCATTCAAATATTAAAATCATTCATCATTTCTATTATCTACGTATATTTACATGGTGGTGCAAAAACCCTTTCTGAATTGTTACAAAATACATAAAAAAAGTAATAATATATTTTTTTTCTCTTTATAATAAAAAATTATGCACAGGTAGCAACTTTTCCGAAACTTTTCAGGTAAATTAATTCCGAGGAATTCTTGCAGACGTGAGACCATTTTGACTCCAATGATGTTCGTTGTAAATAGCAGCAGCTAAAATGCTTGTAATAAATAAATAAATATAAATTGACATGTAAAACAAATATAATTTCATTTTGCAACTCTTACTGTGTGTTGAGAGGGAAGATGTTTGAAATCCTCCAGTGACTGTAAGGAGAAAATATTAAAAAAAAAAAAAAAAAATGTTCAGTTTATTGATTGGATTTGATAGATTGTAGTGTCTGAGTATATGTGTCTATTAATCTATATGGACTTGAATGATATTTTTGCAGTATGCATTTGCAGGGGAGGGGGACTGATTTTAAATTCAATTAGGTACAGGAAATACAAATAACATGCGCTGTATACTCTCCTGTAAAACTAGATAAAAAAGAAATATAGAAAAATCAATATGCAAAATGAATCTCCTAGCAAAATCCAAGTGCATCATTTTCTTATATTTATCTTGCAGGACGAATATACTGTATAGTCTAGACTGTGTGCGTAATTACTCCAGTGCTGATACACCAATCCATACCATTAGAATGTTACAATATCTGAACCAGCACATTAATGATAAGATCTGCTCTTGTGTACACAGATGGCACTGATTACACAGTGATGGATTAGGAGTACAGTGTGTATGATGACACTACAGGAATTTTATTTATATATATATATATATATATATATATATATAAACCTTGGGTTTCTGTAGACGGTGTTTATTCCATTGGGAAGAGATCATCTGGTGTTGCTTAAAAAAGAAAAGAAAAGTCCAAAAGAACCTCACACACAAGTAGTTAATACTCATACTCACCAGCCTAAACTTATAAATTTTCTTGCTTACTTTTCACTTTCCAAATGATACATCAGAGGCTGGTTTAAGGAGCTGAGAAATATAGAGTCTGGATGAGAGAAGAACGGAAAGTCCTCAATAAATCACTGGGAGTGTACGGCCTCGAAATAGTCACGATAAATATGAATCTACTGGAAACAATCTCACTATGAACAGTGTGTGTGTGTGTGTGTGTGTGTGTGTGTGTGTGTGTGTGTGTGGTTGTTTGTGGTGACAAATCTGGAAACACTTTAAGACCAGCTATATTTTCTGTTTTGATTAAACAGCTTGTGAGGTTTCTGGTTTTCTGAATGTTTACTAAATGTGAAGCTTTACATGGTTTATCGGAGCGCTAAATATATATCATAATGCACATTATAATCAGGCACTGGCTTTTTTGTCACGTTAGATATTACTCAATTGTATAATTTTGTATAATTGAAGGACAAACGAGAAGACAGAAACGATCATCATTCAGTAGCTGGTTTACACATACCCCCCACATTTCCTTTCTTTATTCAGACATATGATGTTATACACATTTATAAACATAAAATAAAGCACAGTCTTTCAGTCAGAGCGAAATGGCTAATCTACTCTGTGACTGGATTTAATTGATAGAAATTGCACGCATCAAAGGAAAAGCACAGTGAGATTTAATGGGCATAAAATGGAACATTAGCATTTTAAAGAGCTGGATTAAAATATTAATCCAGCCCATTTTTATCCCCTCCGACTCCTCCACCAATGAGAGCCTAATCAGTCCTAATGGAGCTTAAACTGGCTTCTCTTTGGGAATCACTCACACACTCGAATTTTTTTTTTTTTTTTTTTTTTTTTTAGGAAAATAAAGCAAGCAAGAGTTTAATATCCCAAAACATTACAACTCAGATGGCAAGTTTGTGATTAGGATGTTAATAGGTGCTCACTTTGACATGGAAGACAAAATAGCATGTGATCCCTCTGGGATCAAAATATCCCCGTATTGGAATTTTAACATTTTGAAACAGTCCAGCTCACAGCAATGAGGTCTTGGGCTTTCTGTGTGGAGTTTGCATGTTCTCCCATGCTTGCGTGGGTTTCCTCTGGGTACTCCGGTTTCCTTCTACAATCCAGACATGCACATTCAGCTAATTGGTTGTTATAAAATTGCCCCTAAGATGTGAGTATGCATGTGAATGGTTGTGTGTATGTGTGTGTGTTGGCCCTGCAATGGACTGGCGAGCTATTCAAGATGTACCCAACCTTCACCCAGAGTTGGTTGAGATGACCCTTGACTTTGGTAGGATAAAGTAGTTCACCAAATCAGTGAATGAATGAGATGTAGATCAGACCATGGTGTCCATTCCATCCTAACCTGCCATCATGGTCTACATAGACATCTTTCTAAAATAGATTAAAATATGCCTCCTTTCCATGTAATGTTTTGAAGTACATTTGAAGGACATATATTATTGGCACCATGTATTAAAATTAACAAAAATTTATACATGTGTAAAATGAATAAAACATGATGTATATGGAGTGATAGTTTGGGTTAAACATGCAGGATGTGAACGCTGTGTAAGTAATAACTCATGACAGACCATGTGGTTAAATAAAAATAATCCACATCAGGGTAGCATGATGGGACACAACATGAAGCAAAGTACCATTACCACCCCAACGTGTATTATTTTGCATAACCTCATGGTCTAGAGTGGGTTATTTTTTTATATAGCGGCAATAATTACAGAGAAAATAATTACAATGCTAAATGTATTGATGAATGAAATTACCTGCATTTTAAAGCCAGCCAAACATGAGCCAATATGTGTTTTATCTCCTGTTATCAGGTAATTTTGACTGAAAACAAAAGTTTCCTGGTAAAAATCACTCTGGCTCATGCGATTAGCTTGTCAATACAATCCATGTCTGTCTGTTTACAGTCAACAAAAAATATAACGCATCTTTGATTCACATTTACTTTTTATTGCTTCAGCAATTAATTAAAATGCCATGAATTAATTATTAAACATAAACAAATGTGATAAACCTTACCAATTTTTCACTACTCACATTGGCCATGTCTGTGTTGCCGGTCGCCATATTTTGATTGAAGATAGTTCGCTGCTCTTGATACCACATGGTATGTGCTTTATTTATTTTCTGCAGATCACCAGTCCCGCTGTCCAGGTTGTACCCCGTTTTCGTCCAGTGTCTGTTGACTGCCCCCTGACCCTGATAGTAGGATTATCTACAATAATAGTATGAAAATGATATCAACAAATATAATTTTATTTCCAAGAGAAAGCACTGTGTTTCATGTATATTTGGTATACCGGTTATACAAATAGGCACCTTTAAAAGTTTAACATTGTGTAAGAAATTGTTTTGCTGGGAGAATTTATCATTATAATCATGCTACTCCTATA
Organism: Neosilurus mollespiculum; assembly: GCA_030014195.1. Lineage (NCBI taxonomy): Eukaryota > Metazoa > Chordata > Actinopteri > Siluriformes > Plotosidae > Neosilurus > Neosilurus mollespiculum. The sequence goes on along the minus strand of JAQMYF010000014.1, from coordinate 17,756,189 downwards.
CAAATAAATCTGACCTTGTTAAACAGTAATTAAAACAAACAAACAAACAAACAAACAAACAAAAAATTAATTTTATTGTGAAGTATCTGCCAGGTAAGTCCTTGTGTATTTTGCTATAGAAACAATAACATATTAGAATAAGCTTATTAATTTATAACTTTCTTTTTATAACATGTTGCGAGGGCTACTGTCCACACCGGGCTATGTCCAGATTTCAACCAGACGGTAGTAAAAGGTTTAATTTTACCACAAAATATTTTTAACAGTTTCACAGTGATAATTGCTGAAATCCTGGAATGTTCCCTGGATACTTCAACAACACTTGGATCATTTCCTGTAATGTCTTATCGAGACACAAGGGTGAGAAGTTCTGTCATCCGGGAGGAGCTTGGAGTAGAACCGCTGCTCTTCTTGAGAGGAGCCAGTTGAGGTGGCTCAGGCATCTGATTAGAATGCCTCCCAAACGCCTCCCTGGAGTGGTGTTTTGGGCATGTCCAACTGGGAAGAGACCCAGAACATGCTGGAGGGACTATGTCTCTCGGCTGGTCTGGGAACGCCTCGGCTTCCACCAGAATTTCAATTCTTAGTTTTATGCATATAAATTGCTCTCTGAATAATTCTTGCCACTCATTTGAGTCTGAAATATAGAGTTCTTATATTAACCTTTCGGCACAGTTTAGTCCAGGAAACCTGTTTATATTTCTGTCCTGTTTGTGGTGGAGAATGAAAGTTTAGATATTTACAGTAGTATGTACACAAGGAATTGCAGCACAAAACTAGACTTGATGTAACAGCAATAGAGGAATACAGTGTAAGTTGTCACTATGGCTGATCTTCCGATTGGTTTTACTCAAATAAAAAGACCTTTATGAACGTGCTGACGTAAATTGATGAAAGAAGTGAAACGAACGGAATGCATGGCGCGATGAAACAAAGAAAGCTACAAAAAGTACTCGAAAAGTGCACGCGAAGGCGAGTGTAGTGCTGCCACGACGTTCTATCGGATGAAACTTAAAGTTTGACGACTCGATAAGCTGATGGCTGAGCACGACATATATACCTTCCGTACCCGTAAGCAGTGGTGGACGATGCCGTGAGACAGAGTGTGTGGCCATACAGGGAAATGAATTTGATGGTAACATGGATGACAGCCAGACTCAATTTCAGTGCTATTCAGTTCAGTTCTACACTCATGATACTAGAAGATTTTAAACGTTCTATAGGGTAGAAAATCCATGTTCCCAGAATTTTTTTTATAGAAATCCATAACAGATACATGACAGATATAATATTCTATAGAACATTTTTTTTACCCTAAAGGAAATTTCTATCAAATTCCATATCAAAAGTTCTATAGAATATTTTCTTTTTAAAGAAATCTCTATAGAATAACTCTACTGTTAGACCTTTTCTATAGAATTTCTGTAGAAGTGGTCTGTTAGTTCTACAGAGAAAGTCTGTTCTAAAAAAATTATAAAGGGTTTCTATAGAGTTCTATAGGAATTCTATAGATTCTTTTTTGCAGGGTCTGTGGAGTTTGCATGTTGTTCCCGTGCTCACGTGGGTTTCTTTCAGGTACTCCAGTTTCCTCCCACAGTTCAAAGGCATGCACATTAGGCTAACTGGCTGTTTGAAATTGCCCCTAGGTGTGAGTATGGGTGTCTGTGTCGGGCATGCGATGGTGTGGCGAACTGCTCAGGGTGTACCTCACCTTCACCCAGGGTCGGCTCCAGTGATAGGCACCAGCCAAACGGTTCAACAGATGAGTGAGATGAGTGAGGCAAGCTGTTTATAGTAAAATTATTCTATATTTTAATGCATTTGTCAGTGTGAGTGCAAAAACATTTAAAGTACATTACTGCAGATTTAGCTTTAGTCTTGTTTTTTGAGTCTGACAAGTGTCACATTGCTTCCTGCCACATTGATGTCTTTGCTGTTTAAATAAATGTGCAGTAAATCCATGTCCTTATGGCTGAAGTTATGTGAAACATTCATGCACAAGGTTGATGGGTTTACATAAGAAGTCTATAGAAGGTGTATTTGTGTGAAAAGCCTGAACAAAGAACCCTGATGCAATCAGAGGGTGATTTTTATACCTTGAGTCAGATATTGTCTATGAATGGTTGCGCAAATGAAATAAGTCTGCACTGTCATCACTCACACACTCATCCGCTCACATACACACTAACACATACACACCGAGAGACGTGCTGAATGTTTGATGAGCAGGCAGGTGAAGCTTAGCAGGAAGATCAGTAGTATAACAGAAAGATGAAGCTCATGGATCATCGCATTGCTGGTAATGAGGGAAGGATGTCTACGTCTAGTACCGAGGAGTCCCCGAGGAGCTAAATATTCTCTTTTATGTATGGGGGGACAGACACACACACGTCAAAGCAAACGCCACACATAATGTACGTCTTCAAAAAGAGATGACAGCCGGAGACGATGCTGTCCTAAAGAAGAATCACGCAAAAAAAAAAAAAAAACACAGGAGGCTCTTTCCTCCCCTTCTAACATGACAATAAACAGACACAGGTTCTGCATAGAGGGTTGACTTGAGTATGCACCGTCAGATGGAATAATGCGATAGGAGACACTAGCCATATACTCCGTCTTTCACCTGCATGTTAATAGTTTATACCCATTTCTCTTCCTGCGTCTCTCTGCACCATTACTCCGAAGACAAGGCTTTGCACTCAGCCCAATACAGGAATATTAGATTATACAGATTGTGGAGATCATAACACTTTCCTGAATTAATAAACAACAGTCTTTGGCTTTTCCTCTTATTTTTTATTAATCGGATGTATAGTGTACGGATTGTTTTTTCATCTGAAAGCACTGTCGAGAAGGTATTCTGGCTGAAGAAAGATGTGTACAGGGTTTATGGGAAAGAAATGAAAGACAGATTGAATAAGGAGCTGACCACTATCAGGGGGTGATGCATCATGAGGAACAATTTACCAATTTAATATCTTCACACACACACACACACACACACACACACACACACACACACACACACACACACACACACACACACACACACACATATATATACTGTATACTCTGGTTTCCTCCCACACTCCAAGGACATGCAAATAAGATCAACTGGTTACTCTGTATTACCCATATTTGTGAATGTGAGAGTGATTGGTTGTTTGCCGTGCAATAGGCTAACGGCCTGTTCAGGGTGTAACCCCACCTCTCACATGAAGGCTGGGATTGGCTCCAGCCTCCCTTGCAGCACTAATAGATAAATAGTACAGATAATAGATGTTCCTTCTTTATAACAGACCAATTAATTGAAAGAAGAAAAAAAACGTTACAATTTTTTACATTTGAATTTCTTAAGAATTAGGAGGGTGAATGTAAAGGGAGCTGGTTATTATCACGAAATAAACTCCTTCAGGGTGATGCAAAACTGCATATATTTACGCACGCACACACAAACACAAACACATGCACACAGCTACTAATTGACTCATTTGCCCAACTGCTTAATCGCACCAGGGTTGCTGGGAGGCTAGAGCCTATCCCAGCCAACAGTGGCTGAAGGAGGGATACGCCGTGAAGAGCTTGCCAAACCATCGCAGAGCCAAAACACACAACCGTTCTCACTCACACTCACACTTAGGGGCAAACTGGAACAGCCAGACAGGCTACTGTGCATGTTTTTGGACTGTAGGAGGAAACAGGAGTACCCAGAGGAAACCCCACAAAGAAACGCTCCAAGCCCAGGAACCGAACCCGGGACCTTCTAGCTGTGAGGCTGTGAGTGCTGCACCGACATGCTGCCCTGTGCTTGTTTTTTGTTTTTACTCTTAAAAAGTCATCGAATCAAAACACACTGAGCCTTGTGATCCGACATGATGTCACGGACAATATACTTCATTTTATTTTCATACTTTTCACACAAATGCACATTTAATTCTCAAGATTTGTGATCAACACATCCCTTTGTTCTGTTTTAGGGCTTTTCCTGATTTTCTGTGACACTTCACTTGATACCTCACAGTAAACAGATTGAGAGTTTCAATAACTAAGATTTATTCATCTTTGAGTGAGTAGAAACTGATTGTTTTTAGTGTGTGATGGCATGGTGGCATAGTTGTTCCCCGTGCTTGTGTGGGTTTCATCTGTGTACTCCGGTTTCCTCCCACACTCCAAAGACATTCTCATTAGGTTAAATCGCGGTTCCAAACTGCCCTTAGGTGTGAGTTTGAGTGTGAATGGTTGCATGTGTATGTGTTGGCCCTGCTGTGGAGGTTTTCAGGTTGTACCCCACCTTCGTCCAAGATCAGTTGATATAGGCTCCTGTCTTTCCGCATCGTAGGATAAAGCGGTTTAGTAAACGAATGAATAATTGTTTTAAGAGGGCTTAGAAACAATTTGTTAGTAATTTTGTTTGCTTTGAACAGGAATAATATTTGTCACACACCCCACTTTAATTGAAAACCGTTTAGAACAAAACAATACAAGTGATCACGTTAATTTGTAAACAATAAAATACTCGCTTAGAATTTATTACCAAACCTTAGACGAACGTGTTAGCAAGTTTATCACGAGGCACTCGTTACAAATAATGTTCTGATTCTAAATCTTTGATACAACTTTTAAAGGTATGTTTTTGAAAATCAGGTTTCCATTCTGAAAGATTTTCCTTTCCACTCCTCAGCTCAGACCCCTCTCCCAAACCCCACCCATATTCACAAATCCCCACCCCCAATAAGTGACATTTGTATAGAATGTCTACAAAATGTATAGTAATAACTTTTGCATGGAGCCTGTGTTTTTGCTGGCATTGGGGTTTTTTTTGTTTGAAACTTTACGCAAAAAGGGGCAGCTGCGGCTTAATTGTTAGAGAAGCGGCTTTGGGGCCTAAAGGTTGCAGGTTCAATTCCTGGACCAGCAATAAAAATAACCAGCTGCACCTTCCCTTCCTTCACCTTCATGGCTGAAGTGCCCTTGAGCAAGGCACCGAACCCCCAACTGCTCCCTGTTTGCCCCAGTGTGTATTAGCCCGCTGCTCCACATGTATGTGTGTGTTTGTGCTCTCAGTGCGCACTCAGTTTTTACATGGGTGTGCTCACTTTGGATGGGTTAAATGCAGAGCCAAAAATTTCTTTAAAACGTTCTTCAATATTTTTTTGCTTGGTTGAGGTTTGCACTTTCCAAGTGCCCTTCTAGTTGTAATCATGTTTTGAATATTGTCTGTGGTATTTTAAATATGGTGGTGTAGCGGTTAGCACGTCTGCCTCACAGTAAGAAGGTCCTGAGTTTGAGTCCAGGGCTGGAAGTTTGTGTGTGGAGTTTGCATGTTCTCTCATCAAATATGTTTAAACAAAATAATAAAAAAAAAATGAATAAGTGACAAACAAAGAGCATCCCTGAAGGAAAAGGAACTAGACTGTAATATCCTACTGCAGCTGTTTTGTGTTATTCTGTGTGGTTTCGTGTGTTTAGTATTTAACTTTTATTAGTACACATGGCTTCTCTAGACCACTCAAGCACATTTCTGAACTCATTTCATTTCATTCAGAAATGTCAAAAAATGTATTGATAACTGGAACATTAGTACCATAACTCGCCTCAGGAGCTGAATATATTTCCTGGTAAGGACCAGAAAACACAGAGCTCTGTTCACATCTGGATGTCGTTCTGCAGGACTGGAACAGATCCTGATTTGGTTCCTCTTGACAACAGACATCATGGAAGAGCTCCATCTTTTCTCATCCAGAACCCAGCTGTAGGTAGGTGAGTGTGTGTGTGTGTGTGTGTGTGTGTGTGTGACTGTGTGTGTGTGCGCACTCGGTGTGTCTTCATGCCAGCATCAGGTGTAGCTTTTTTTTTTTTTTTTTTTTGTGTCTTGTCCAGCTTCACAGCAAGCAGAATGGTAGTCTGGTTGCAGCGTTGTGCTG
>JAQMYF010000014.1:17664818-17676503 GCA_030014195.1 Neosilurus mollespiculum | reverse complement strand
GCCCGAGCTGGGAATCGAACCCAGGACCTTCTTGCTGTGAGGCGGACGTGCTAACCACTGCGCCACCGTGCCGCCACAAAAATTATTAAATTAAAATAATTAAACAATTAGGACGGCACGGTGGCGCAGTGGTTAGCACATTCGCCTCACAGCAAGAAGTCCTGGGTTCGATTCGCGGGCTCGGGCGTTTCTGTGTGGAGTTTGCCTGTTATTCCCGTGCTTGTGTGGGTTTCCGTCAGGTACTCTGGTTTCCTCCCACAGTAGCGCACATGCACAGTAGGCTAATTGGCTGTTCCAAAATGCCCCTAGGTGTGAGAGTGAGTGTGAATGGTTGTACATGTGTTGACCCTGCAATGATCTGGCAAGCTGTCCACGGGGTACCCCGCCTTCGCCCAGAGTTGGCTGAGATATGTGCCAGCCTCCCCACGACCCTAATGAAGATTACGCGGTTTAGAAAATGAATGGATGAAAGGATTAAGCAATTAATTTTGTTATGTTGTTGTTTTTTTTTAAATCCATTTTGAGGCGTAAACTGATTGCACCGCTTGCCCTAATTGACTGCGAGTCAGCTTTTTTTGATTTAAGCATTATGCACTCTGAATATTTATTTATACCTCAGGATAATGCTTTAAATGTAAAAATAAATTATTTAAAAAAATCCATTTTAGTTTTCTTGACTTATCTTCCTGTGTATGCAAAAACATTTATTCATTTATTTAATCATTCATAAACGAAACATTTATTCTCAGGCTTGGTGGATGGTGCTCACTGTGATATCCACTTTTTTTCCCATTATTTATTTTGAAATACCAGTCCAGACTGTGCCATACCCAGGTAGTATATACTGAAACTAAACTTGAACTAAATGGTTCTAAACACTGAAAATACCAATTTTCAGAAAAATTGAAAGATGTCGCAAGTTTTATTTTTTTGATTTTTGCATAGCATGAATGAACTTCAAACCATACGGAACGGTTCAGCGAGTAAAGAAATTAAAAAATATATATATGAACACTATGCCTCAAAGGTTAAATGCTGTAATCAAAGTAAAGGGTGGCCTCAGTAAATGTTGACTTTTTTTCTCCCAAAAAAGTGACTGTTCTTTTTGTTATTACTATATATTGTTGTTTGTTTATTTATTCTCATCAGTATGATCCAATATTACATGAAATAAAGACTTGAATAGTACTTGTTTTCTGATTTTTCTTCATTTTGTTAAGTGTGTAATCATCACTGTACACCACTGTATGTAGCTCACACCGATCGCGCACTCGTGGACTGTGGACAGACATACACACACACGAGTTACTGCAGAACGTAAACTGGCCGTCACAGTACCTTCCACGTAGCTTAAGCAAACGTTAAATATGGGATTTATTTGATTTACAAATTGCTCACATAAAGATTTCCTCCTAAGACCGACTTAAAAAACAGATACAAACTATTTGCAACACAGTGCTACAGAAACTGCATAAAATATGCAAAACACTGGCTTGTATTTGTGTTTTATATTTAAGTCATTTGTTTAGTTAGGGCAGCATGGAGGCATAGTGGCTACCACGTCCACCTCACAGCAAGAAGGACTTTGGTTTGAGTCTTAGGCTTGGTGAGGATTTTATCTGTGTGGAGTTTATGTGTTCTCCCGGTGCTTGTGCGGGTTTCCTCCAGGTACTTCAGTTTCCTCCCAAGGTCAGTAGTTGGACTGATGAGCTGTTCAGAGTGAAAATGAATGAATGAATAATTTATACAATTATCTTCCTTCAACTAACAATTTTTTTATTTCATTATTTAAATTTATTTATGGCAGGTTGGCTCTATCAGAAGGAAGTGTTTATGTAAATCAACACAGAGCTCTTTTGACTGATGTGTGTACTGGTGAAACATCCATATCCTGGTGGGCGTGGTCTCTTCCATAATGGCTCCGCCCCAGTCCTCTGGAACACAGTAAATGATTTGATGAGGATGACAGTGAGGTAAATTAATGGTGTGAGCTTCACACTTGCCAGATCTCAACCCAGATGAACATATCAGTGATGGAAGATTATCAGGGATGCGTTAGACAGCATTCAACACCACCTTCTTCACAACACCAACTGAGGGATTATTTTGGCGGGGGAATTATGGCATTTATCACTTAATAGAGTTCCAGAAACGTGACGAATCTGTGCCAAGGAGCACTGAAGCTGTTCTGGCAGCTTGTAGTGACCTAACACCATATATGAAGAACCGAACTGGCAAAAAGAACAGACGTTCAGAGACAGATGAAACCCAAACACAAGCACATTTTCTGTGTTCTTTTGTCTTGACTTCCAGGGAGCGAAAAGTCACGCATTGTCATCTGTCAATTTACATGAGATATGATGAACAAGGAACTCAAACAAAACCGAGAACAAAAAGGTATTTTTTTTTTTTTTTTTTTTTAGAAAATCAACCACAAACCTAAAATAGAATCTCTGCAAGAAAAGAACCCTGTGACTGTAATCAATCTAAGGACTCCAGCATGGAAGAGCTAAATAATGGAGTTCAGGTTTTGATATAACTATTACTGCCAGCGAAGGAAGCTTTGATGTTAATGGAAACCACTGGGCAGCAATCTGCTTTACAGCACTGACAAATAACAGCTTCCTATGGCGCAGCATTGAAAAGTTAGGGCACAGCCGAGACACATTCACTCCACATGCTCATTAATACATATAAAAAATTGCTTGCATTGTCTCCAAGGGCATTGTGGGTAGAATGTGGTATTAAGCCTTAGGTTTTCAAGGCAATGCTTTGAATTTAACTAATGCTACTGGACAACATTGCCTTGTTTTTCTGGAACGTCTTTTGAAGTAACCACATCACAATTCGGAGATATATTAATAAAGCATAGGTGGCCCTGCTTTAAAAAAAAAAAAACAACAACAACCAAAAATACATCCACACATATGGGATGTCTATCATTATGGAAGGCGATTTTGTTCAAGTCTGTTTCTAATATAGATCTTTACAATGGTCTCCTTTTCACTCATTTTCCTGCTACGAGCATGTTTCACCTTTGATTCTGGCCATTTGCTTTCATTCTTCGCTTTGTTCTTTCTTGATATTTTTTATACGCTCATTATATCATCAATGGCTAGAAGACAACCTCGTGAGAGGGTCATCCTGCGGTGACGCAATGCTCAATAACACAAAACATCTCCTGCAGTGCAGAGTGGGAACAGAAAATTGGCCAGACAAAAGACGTTGGAGAATTTGATGGGCTACAGAAGGGACCCCCCCCCCTGTTTTTTTTTGGTAAAGTTGGTGCCATATCTGAGCAAAACCGAGGTTACTGAACAAAAAGCATTGTAAAGATTGGACACGGAAAGATGGGGGCCCGATCCACGGCTCATGAAGTCCAGGACATGCTAGGAGACATGCAGACTCCATGTGATTGACAATGGCAATATTTCGAACATAAACCGTACAAGATCACAGATTGAGATGATACGAGAGGAACAGTCGTGAACTTGTTGTGCGACTTGCTATGCATGTTCCTCCTGAATATACACACGTGTGTGTGTGTGTGTGTGTGTGTGTGTGTGCGTGCGTACTGTACATGTATTTTTATGCATGTGGATTCACTTTGTACTAGGTATATCTCAACCAGATCCTTTCGTGAAAGGAAGAAGGAGGAAATGTAAGTTATAAATAGGAATCAAAAGAGCCCTCCCGTTTACTGCTATAGGATGCCAGAGACAGCAAGATCTTTGAGCGGTTGAGAGCTTTGAGCTTTTTACAAGACAGGTGAAGGGAACACATGTGTTAAATCACTGTACCCGCCTGGCCTTGGTCAACCATGCCATAAAAGAAAAGAGATTACAAAGAGGTCTAATGAAGACACTGATCAAAGCCTGTAATGGTAATATGTAACAGGTGTTTTCAAACCTTCAGCGCAGAAGGGGGCCACGGCTTATGTCTTTCACAGACGTGCTCTTTTGTCTTCAGCTGAAACGAATAACTGCCTGAGCACTTTTCAACACTCTCTCAGAACAAAAAAAAAAAAAAAAAAAAAAAAAAAAAAAAGATTATAAAGTATCTGCTGTTCTTTTTTTCCTCCAGTGTGTTCTCATTTGATATAGAAATGTTCATACGTATTTTTTCACAGTTTGAAGTGTTGTGTGTGGGAAAAATGAACACAGCACTTGTTCGGGGAGATTTTTGGCTGTGAAGCACCTGGCTGCGATCCGCCGAGAGTTGAAAGAGACTTGGCAAGATTCAGCGCTGGAGTATGTTCAAAGAATGATTGTATTTTATATGAGCTGCAAAGTCCTGCTTCTGATTTGAAGCCTACTGAAGCTAAAGTAAAATGACACGTGTACATATTTTAGCATTTTTTAAAACTCATGTAACATATAATTTGAAGTATTTGATTAATGTAAAGTGGCACTATGGCTTCGTGGTTAGCCCTGTCACCTCACAGCAAGAAGGTTCTAGGTTCGAACCTTGCGGTCGACTGGGGCGTTTTTGTTTGGAGCTTGTACGTTCCCCACATGCTAGTCGGGGTTTCCTCCAGGTGTTCAAGTTTCCTCAGACAATCCAAAGACATTCACATTATGTCAACTGGCTACTCTAAATTGCCCATAGATGTGAACGTGAGTGTGAAAGGTCGTTTGTCGCTGTGTTATCGCTGCAGTGTTCATGGTGTACTTCGCCTCTCACCTGCTTCTTAAGTCAAGCTTGGAACGGCTTCCATTTCCCTGTGTTACTGACGGAAAAGCATTATAGATAATGGATGGCTAATTGCATGAATTTGTTTGTCGCAGGGTGGCATGATAGAGCAGTGGACTGTGGGTAATGTTGCCAGGTAACAGCTATAGGGTCTTAGGTTTAATCCTGGGCTCACGTTAGGGTGCCATTTCTGTTCATTTTCCTTTTACCTTTCAGAAACATGCTGGCTGGTTGGACTGATTATATTTTAGCCCGGAATGACTAATCTTACAACATTCTCCTTAATTGACAAATTTCGTGACCCTCCTCCCCAATGATTGACAAGCAAAGACATTAACAATGGTCAGGGGCAATCTTGCATCGCTGCCAGTCTCCTGAATAACACACTAACACACACACACACACACACACACAAAATGGCAGTAAAGTTACCTACTCTGACATGGTGACCTATGTAAAAAATGAAAAAATATAGTGTACTCAGATCCCGACATTACTGAACATGTCGATGTAGTGGTTAGCACGTCCACCTCGGAGCAAGAGGGTCCTGGATTTGCGTCCTGGTGTTTCTTTGTGGACTTTGCATGTTTTCTTCTTGCTTGTGTGGGTTTCCTCCAGGTACTCCGGTTTTCTCCCACAGTCCAAAGACATGCACATCAGGTTAATGGCTGTTCCACAGTGCCCCCAGGAGTCAGCTTGTGAATGGACGTGTATGGGTGTGTTGGCCCTGTGGCAGACGGGTGAGCTAACCCCGCCTTCGCCCAGAGTCGAGTTGAGAGGCTGAGATAGGCGCTAGCTTCCTGCTCCCCAAGTCGAATGAAATGGTTTCGGCAAAATAATGAATAAAAGCAATACAGTGATTTGAAAAAAAAGAATGTTTCAAATGAAATATTTTGTAGGCTGAATAAATGTGCTAAGCATTAATTTCAAATAAATGTTTACAGCTGAGTTTCTCGAAATAATGTTGTTTTATCAGGGTAATGACAAGTCAAATGTATTATGCTAAGTAATGTATTATGCTAAGTAATGTATAACTGCTTATTTTACATATAATCAGCTGTAGATTTGTAATTTTAATATCCACTAAACCTTTAAAACACTTTATTTCGATTTATCTATTTCATATATGTGTTTATTTTTCATTAAAACACCGTATTTGCATTGATTTTGTTCAGTTTAAGTATTTTTTCCCCACTAACGTTCATAGTTTGCAATCGTGAGAACGTGTTACACTTCCGGTTTCCGGTTAAAACGTGCCGTGACGTTTTCCTGCCACAAGCATCCTGGGAAATGTAGTACATTAACAGAATAAATGTGCCTTTTTTGTCATAAAAAGTGTACAAATCATAATCTAACACCAATATTACAGTTTATAAATTAAAATACGGATAAATAATAAAATTATGTCGAAAAATGATTTCAAACACGGCGTTTAACAGGTCTGCGGAAGTGGGGGCGAACTACATGTCCCGCGCCGTCGCGTCGTGAACCCGAGGCAGTGTAAACAGTACTCCAGGAACATGAAGAGATCGGATGACAGTGAGAGGGAAAAGAGGAGAAAGGTATCGCTTGTAGTTTTCTCTCAGTTGGTCAGAGAGCACGCACGCTTGCAGGGTTTGTGAGGGGTGTTTGTTGTGTGTGTCCAGGCTGCAGTTGCATGCTCTGTTTGTGTGTAGCAGGAGCTTTTCCAAGCTTGCGCGTCTCCCACTGCTGACGTTTCCCTTCTTTTCCCTTTTATTCTTCAGAATTCTTTATCAGTTTACATTCCTGCGTGACTCTGACACACTGACAGCGACAAAGGAGTAACCTGGAACATGTCAGTGGTTTTTGGGGGACTGTCCCTCGTGTTGTTCTGTTGATGAATATAGTTTGGGGAAACAGCTGCAAAGATCTGTGCAGGAGATGATGATCGAGGAGAAATAATCGTGACAATGAATGAAAATAGTAGATAAAAACTCTTATCCCACTCATCCAGGCTTAAACACATGCGTTTATCTTAGGGATTTTTCAGTTCCCCTTTCCAATCAGCCCCATGTTCCCCAGGACCTGTGTTCCCCGGTCCTTCTTAAATTAATGGATGTTCAGAGTAACAATTTATGGAATATTCATGATTTCACATTTTCAGTGTTAATAGGAACATAGGACTGGGGGAACGCAGGTTCTGGGGAACATAGAACTGGGAACACAGGTCCTGGGGAACATAGAACTGGGGAACACAGGTTCTGGGGAACATAGAACTGGGGAACACAGGTTCTGGGGAACATAGAACTGGGGAACACAGGTCATAGGGAACATAGAACTGGGGAACATAGAACTGGGGAACACAGAACTGGGGAACACAGGTCCTGGGGAACACAGAACCGGGGAACACAGGTTCTGAGGAACACAGAACCAGGGAACACAGGTTCTGGGGAACATAGAACTGGGGAACACAGGTCCTGGAGAACATAGGTCCTGGGGAACACGGGTTCTGGGGAACACGGGACTGGGGAACATAGGACTGGGGAACATAGAACTGGGGAACATAGGACTGGGGAACATAGGTCCTGGGGAACATAGAACTGGGGAACACAAGTTCTGGGGAACATAGAACTGGGGAACACAGGTCCTGGGGAACATAGAACTGGGGAACATAGGACTGGGGAACACAGGTCCTGGGGAACATAGAACTGGGGAACACAGGTTCTGGGGAACACAGGACTGGGGAACATAGGTCCTGGGGAACATAGAACTGGGGAACATAGGAATGGGGAACATAGGACTGGGGAACATAGAACTGGGGAACACAGGTTCTGGGGAACATAGGACTGGGGAACATAGGACTGGGGAACATAGGTCCTGGGGAACATAGGTTCTGGGGAACATAGGACTGGGGAACACAAACATGGACCCTTTCCAATCTTGGTTTTATTCTAGAGTAATATTAACTGTATGTTTTACATTGTAAAATTTCTTTTAAAAAAGGGGGAAAATGCTCTTAATGTCATAAATCACATGCATCTCAAATTCAAGTCAAATCGTTCCTTTAAGTTGCACATGAGACCCCATTATGTTTTGTTAGAGTACTGAACTATTTATTCTCTCACTATATAACAATCATACGGTAAAGGTGAGGTGGATATCGCTGGTTAGTCCCAGAGACGGGATGTTGAGGTGACACTGCTGAGCCTGAGGCAAATAATTGTTCATTGTACAATTTTTGCAGGTTTTATCAGGGTATGTGAAGCATTGTATCATATAAAAATTTTATTCTGTACTGTTGTTTGTAAAATTTTTAGCTTTTAAAGTGAAATTAAAGCCAAACTCTCCTGTTAAACATGAACTTGTGTATATTTCATCATCAGGTGGTTTTTATTTACATTTTGGAACTTGCAGTGTGCTAAAATCCGTTTGATAGTTGAATAGCCAGTTTGAAAAGACAGCCGCTTCACTCTTCCGAGTGGGTGATATCATGAGAATAGGACCTGAATCTGTCAGTTCAATGCAAGGCAAGTTGATGGTAAAAATAACTGTGTACAGATATTAAACTAACAAGTCAGATAAAGTAGTGCACTTCTGAATGAAATTAAACTAGGCATGTCTGCACATAATACAAGCTTTTGTTCACATACATCAGACAAACATCGCCTCATTTATATGAATGAATGATATAACCTGCTGTTATTCATATGCAAAATAATTCCGTATTTACCGTTGGATACATGTGAATCATGTGATTTTTCACACTGCAATGTCGCCCAGTTTGTGGATTTATTACTTTTTCCCTTTATGAAGAAGCTTGCAAAAACATGTATGATTTGTGCAAGATTGTATAAAGTTTGGGTTTATTTTCCCTGTAAAAGGACCTGTTCACTTCCCATGTATTAAATCAACATGAAATACAGTGTTATCTCTTGGAAATGAAATGGAATTGGCAACAATCTCTTTCTGAATCAATTTGGTTACTCCTATTTGTGAGTGTCAGTGACCCTTGCACAGGGTGCCGTGATATTAGTAAACATTGCTTTTTTTATTACTTTCACCGAGTGGCCTGTTATGAGATTGGTTGTGTGTTTGTATGTCTCTGTCACCGTGTTAACTTAAAAACTACTGAACTGATTTTAAAAAATTTTACGAAATGTGGGTTTTGGCCCAGTAAAGAACTGATTAAATTCTGGGCGGCATTCGGATCCCAGTCCAGGAGGGTTTTGAAGTATTTTTTTAATATTGAAAGATAGGGCAACGTTGCTTATTTTAGACTATCACTTGCAAATGCATATCTGATTCAAAATAAAACCTGGATTGAAAATTTGCAGGTTACACTATCTTGGTGGAGGTCTGCACCCTCCTTCTGTTTCCTTACAATTGAGCTCAGATTTTTTTTTTTCTACTCTCTATGAGTACATTTTACACTGCCAAGTTTTATATATATATATATATATATATTTATATATATACACATGTATATCGAAACGTGTCACGTGAAAGTTCAAGTTCAAATTCAGTTGAACTCCGACCCACCCACTTCGTATGACCTGAGACAATTTCACCTCTCATTGTTCATTTGCTGGGGTCTGACTTTACGTGGTCCCTTGCTGCTGATCACTTCCTGTGTAGACACTCCTTAGGATTTGGCTCTGGCTCATTTTTGTGTTTGTGTGTGTGTGTGTGTGTGTGTGTGTGTGTGTTTTAAAGAGAGAGAGAGAGAGAGAGAGAGAGAGAGAGATATGTCTCAATCAAGTGCGATAATAAAACTTTATATCCTTTTTAGTAATTTTTTTCTGCAACAGCACTGAATGAGGGTCATTAGGTTGTAAGTGTTATTTGTAAAATTGCCAGAAACCTTAAAAAATGGTGCGTTTGTGCAGTCTGGTCTTTTTGTGTGTAATGAGGTAATTCCATCACACTTAGCTAATTTGCAGTCTGTCAGAAAACCTCACTGACAGCATGAACAAAATGTGTAACATTTGTTGTTGACGCTGCGGTCATCCAGGCCTGTTATCGAGCTCCACCCCCTGTCGTGATGCCATTGTTTTAATACTTTGTTTATAGAATACATGGGCGTGTGTCCCTATTCCGTTTTACTCTGTCAAAAAAGTGCTAGCAGGTTGCTGGGGAGCGCTCCATTCCAACACTCGATCACAATATCTTGACAACATAACCGCTACTACATGACAAACAAGCGTCGCCCCTTTACCTGTGTGGTACTATCTGGGCTAGATAGACAGACAAGCGTCACCACCATTGTTTTGGTTACCAGTGTGACACCTACCACCCATATGATGCTTCCCTGGAAAGTAGGAACAGTGGCGACACCAGGCAAGTTTTTTTTGAAGTAGAAACACTAGGAGCATCTGTGCACAAAAGTCAAAGAGCTCTGAGAAAATAATAAAAAATTGTGGACACGCCCATATTCTTCTGTTGCTTAGGCGGTAATCACACTAGAACAGCGGCTGACGCGAATAGCAACTCATGGCTGTCACTTTTTATTCTCAGATTTGTCGCGTGATATTTGCAGCATCGCAATTTGGTCGCCTGGTTTGTGAACTCATCGCAAAAAATCTCAAACATGATTGAAAGTTCTGTGAATGTCACAAAACGAGGCTCTGACGTGGAGTAGTCTCAAACTCTTCTCAGACAGTCCGCGCACATCGTGAGAAGATTGTTTTTTGCTTGCAAGTTATTCTTTTTTTTGGTTCACAAGGAAGAGCGACAGGTTGCAGACTTCCACGCGGAAAGTTTCAGATTTGCTGGCATCCGCCATATTCCGTGTATTTTGTGATAACTCGCGTCTTGTTCGTGCTAGTAATGCGTGAATGAAAAGCGAATGGTTTGAGAACAAAACGCAAACAAAATGTGACTGGTTTTTTGACGGGAGATTCAGGTTTTTCAAGCCAAACATCCGCAAACCAGTCTACTTGCAAATCAGTCGCGAATTGTCGCACGACTTTCGCGCGATAATCATGTTTAAGCCGCAAAATAATTTCTTGCATGTGGAGTCGCAAGTCATCTTGACACGGATTTCAAAACTCGGAAAAAAATCACAAAAGTGGTGCATCCTTTTCTATCGCACCTCTAGTGTGGTTACCCCCTTAGGATTCTTATGTTTCCGTATGAGACTAATAGCTTTGTGGACATGCAAGTTTCATTTGATTTCATTCATGTGATTATGTAAGTTATGGACATTTTCTGACCTTATTTATTTATTTATTTATTTATTTTTATACACAAACACAATTGGATACTATAAAGATAACCAACCTAATAATGTTAAAGAGATTGATTCAAACTACCTGTTTGGTGCATTATTTCAGTCTTGGACGGAACGCGAGAAAGGAGGAAAAGAAGAGGATGAGGCGAGGGTACCTGCTGAGCAGCCCACGCGAGGTTCGAAGGTGTCAAGGTGTCAAGTCGTCAAGTTCTGATCCAAAAATTATCTGCCATGCTGTGTTTTTATCTGTGCTTCTGTCCTGAAAGAGACGACTTGATGCTTTTTTTCTTCCTTTCTTCGTCTCTTTCTTTCAAACTGCACAGTAAGAGGAGATTGATCAGACAGACAGACAGGCAGACGATACCGATGTAGTGTAGAATATCAGGGTGACATCGGCATGAAATTCTGGACTGGGATTAAACCTGGTGCCAAATCGGGTGTCATCGACTTTTTAAACTAAAAGTGCAATCCCACTTCCTTTTCTTTCCTCATTCTAATCTCTGTTAAGAAGAAACACTTTCTCTCTTCTTTCTTCTTTCTCTCTCTCTCTCTCTCTCTCGCGCGCTCTTTGTCTCTCTCTCTCACCCTGTCTCTTTCTGTCTTTCTCTTCCTCTCTCTCTTTCTCTCCCTTTCTCTCCCTCTCTCTCTTTCTTTCCCTCTCTCTCTTTCCTTCTGTATCTGTCTCTCTCTTTCTCTGTCTCTCTCTTGCTTTCTGTCTGTCTCGCTCTCTCTTTCTCTCTCTTTCTCTCTCACTCTCTCTCTCTCTCTCTCTCTCTCTCTCTCTGTCTCTCTTTCTCTCTCGC
>JAQMYF010000014.1:17631589-17645073 GCA_030014195.1 Neosilurus mollespiculum | reverse complement strand
CACTGGAGATATATCTCTATATATATATATATATATATATATATATATATATATATATACTACTCAGGAAAGGCATGATCTGATTGGTTCGTTTTCTTGGGATACTTTACAGTGGCTCCTTAAAATCAAGTTGTGATAAAATTCCATAATAGATTTTATTTATTTATTTATTTATTTTTAAGAATTGGATTGCTCATATCCAGTGGATGTGGAATTAATAATGAACATTTTTATTCATTCAAGAGATTTCCTTGTTGCTGATTGGTGGAAAGCCATCAAATTATTCTTGCTATTGCATCGTTGCCATGAGATAATCTAATTATTGCGTCCTTGCCATTGGCTAAGTTAAATGATTTTTGCATGACTGGCACGTGCAACATAGCAACGTGACTGTCTGCTTTGAGAGTATTTTAAATGAATACTCAAACCGTTATAAAACTCATCTTTATATGCAGAATTATTCAGGTTTGGAGGGTTTTTATCTGCCTTGCCCTTAACATCCCCTCAATCGAATAATTCTCTATATCATACTTTTTCCTTAATAAATAATTGCCAATATCCATCTTGCAAACTCGGGATCACGTTTGAATCAAACCAGCAGACAAAATCTCATGGTTTGTCACGAACACTGATTCTGAAATCGTAGAAATTCAACAAAATGCCGTCCAAAAAAAAAAAATGAAGAAAGCCGTGCAGTATGGTCTTTGTTGTCTATATAATAAAGCACTGTTTATTAGCTTGAGTTAGTTATAAAAGATGCCATAATGGAGTGTATATGGTTTGTACACTGTTTGTCATGCTTTAAAAATAAAGGGGGCAGCCGTGGCCTGATGGTTGAAGAAGCTGCTTTGGGACCGAAAGGTCGCTTGTTCGATTCCCGAACCAGCGGGAAAAATGTGCGACAGTGAGGGGAGTGAGCAGCACATTCCCTTCCTCCACCTTCATGGCTGAAGTGCCCTTGAGCAAGGCACCTAATCCCCAACTGCTCTCCGGGCACCTCAGTGTGTAGCAGCTCACTGCTCCGAGTGTGTGTGCTCACTGTTTACGTGTGTGTGTACTCACTTTGGACGGGTTAAATGCAGAGGCAATAATTTCACTTGCGGAATTAATACAGTATAAAATAATAATAAAAGAACCCATCAAATCTTCTTTTAGTTGACTTTTCTTATGTTTTCATGCAGTATATACTACAACTCACCCTCAATATGTAATCGTTATGTAATAATTTCTGTGTTGATAATCAAATATTAGCAAATAATTAGAACTTCCAGTTTATAAACACCACCCCCCCCGCCCCCCCATTTGTTGGTTTATTAGCATAAGTTTGGTTTATGAATTTCAAGGTTAGGATCACCATACCGACAGTTTGATGGGCAGTCTGTCAGAAGCAGGGTGTGTGTGTGTGTGGCAGGTTGATTTTTATTTTTTATTTTTTATTTTTTATTTGCAGAGAGAGAGAGAGGCACTTGAGTGGTCAGTGGTGCATAACGCTTGCCTCTCAACACTGTCTCCTCTTCACTTAACCTTTGACCATTAAAACACACACACACACACACACACACACACACACACTTGTGAATGACGACAGGTTGTTGTCGGAGTGCTTGTCATGGTTCTTCTGTCAAAAGCAGGCTGATTTAAGTGTTCTCTCAGACACACTGTCTCGCAGACTTTTCTTCCTCTTCTCCTCTGTTCAACCAGCCATAAGTTTATCTAAAGCTGCTGTCATCCACATGATCAGACTTGCATAAAAATAAGTGCACCCTCCCTATCCGCCTGTCTCCGGTCATATTTTTCTGTGTTGATCGGAATGAGATCCTGAGGGGTCGCTAGGTTAAGAGCTGTGCGTGCGTGTGGGCGTGTGCATGTGTGTCCCTGGATTCGTCTCATGTTTAGATGGGTAGAGAAGGGAAGGCAATCCCAGCATGCATTTCAGGAGTGGGCAGCAGTATGCTAGAGTTGTGCGAGTCATTGGGGTGCGCACAGCATTCACAGCACCTCACAGTTACACTCCGTTTGCAGTTTAATTCAGAGGACGATGGTGCCTTCCCGCATTTCTGACTGCGTGCATCTCGATGTCGTCTTTACAGCGTACACGGGTTATTTAGTGGTTAGCACGTCCACCTCATAGCAAGAAGGTCCTGTGTTTGAAGGTCCTGTGTTTGGGAGGCTTCTGTGTGGAGTTTGCATGTTCTTCCCGTGCTGGCGTGGGTTTCATTCGGGTACTCCGGTTTCCTCCCACAGTCCAAAGACATCCAGATTAGGCTGATTGGCTTTTCTAAATTGCCCCTAGATGTAAGTGTGAATGGTTGTGTGTGTGTGTGTGTGTGTGTGTGTAGGCCCTGCGATGGTGTGGCTAGCTATTCTGGGTGTACCCTGCCTTTGCTTAGTGTTGGCGGAGATAAGGTCCAGCCTCCCTGCGACCCTAATAGGAATAAGCTGTTCTGCAACTGAGTGAGTGAGTGAGTGAGCATACAATTTTGACATGAGTCAGTGAAAACTTATTTTATTTAAATCGGATTTTTGCTTTAAGGCGCAAAACACAAGGAGATATTTACGCAAATTGGCCAAATTTTCACCCACAAACAGGATCTGAAACTCACTTTGCATGTACAAACCAGTGCCTGGGCCGTTTCTCATGTTCCGTTCATGTCTGTACTCATGTTTTGTGAAATTTTTCATCATCGGTCACAGCTCAAGTACTGTTCCAGTTCAAAGTCTAGCCAGTTACAGTCCAAAAGCCTGGATGTGTTTTTTTTACTCCTATTTTACCAAACATGCATCAGGTGTTGATCTTTACCACCTCGTATCCCAGCATGCATTTCACACCAACCAGCATAATTGTGTAATTTATGTCCAGTTGAGTTGTTGATTCATTTAATTTTAGCTTTGTTTCCTGTCTGCTGTCAAACACAACTGCTACTGTTCATAACAACAAACTCCCACAACCTTTTCCTCACTGCTGGTCTTTATATGTACGCCACAGATCTTAGATATTGTTTATTAAAATCTTAAAATGAAAGGCGGCACGGTGGCGCAGTGGTTAGCACGTCCTCCTCACAGCAAGAAGGTCCTGGGTTTGATTCCCGGACTCGGGCGTTTCTCTGTGGAGTTTGCATGTTTTCCCTGTGCTTGCGTGGGTTTCCTCCAGGTATTCCGGTTTCCTCCTACAGTCCAGAGACATGCACAGTAGGCTAGTTAGCTGTTCCAAATCGCCCCAAGATGTGAGTGAGTGTGAATGTTTGTATGTGTGATGGCCCTGCAATGGCCTGGCGAGCTGTCCAGGGTGTACCTGCTTTCACCCAGAGTCGGCTGAGATGGGCTCCAGTCTCCCCGCGACCCTAATTAGGATCAAGCTGCTTAGAAATTAAATGAATGAATGAATGGGTCTTAAAAGGAAATAGTAAGGTAGGCTTGTTTTATGTCATTTTATTGTAAATATACTTTACTGTGACGGTAACTGGAAGGCTAAAAGAAATGGATGTGGTGTCAAGTGAACGTAAAGCATCTCCTGTCCTCAGAGTTTGTACTCCTGAGTTGAACTTGATTCAAGAGTGCGAACTTGGTATTGAGAAACAGCCCCGGGTTCTGCAAGTTATTTCAGTTTTACTGCAAATTTCTTTTTCGAGATAAACTTCCTATTGCTAAGGAGAACAAATATCTTATCTAAAAATTGCATAGTACAAGTAGTCAGAAGTTTTGGCACACCAGATTGAATGTATAGACATATACAACATGCATTTTGAACTCTG
Source organism: Neosilurus mollespiculum (assembly GCA_030014195.1). Lineage (NCBI taxonomy): Eukaryota > Metazoa > Chordata > Actinopteri > Siluriformes > Plotosidae > Neosilurus > Neosilurus mollespiculum. The sequence goes on along the minus strand of JAQMYF010000014.1, from coordinate 17,641,321 downwards.
CAATCTGATTGGTTGGATAACTCAGGATAATAAGCAATTTTTGAATGGGGTGAGGTTGGATATGGAGAATTATTCAGTCGAAAGGGTTTTTGATCCCACCATACCTCCCAAAGTTGATTAATTCTCCATATCATATGAAAGCTGAATTCTGTAATTGTTCATATAAAATATTTGAAAAGTAGACCGTCACACTGCTATTTTGCACATACCAATCATGCAATAATCATTCAACTTATTCGATGGCATTGATGCAATAATAGTTCACCCTGCAAGCTTGAATCAATTAAAAGTGTAAAAATAAACCATCAAAACTTGATTTATTTTTTCTTTTCTTACGTTTCTGTGTAATACAGTGGGTCCGCGACTTACGACAGGGTTCTGTTCCTACGTCGTGCTGTAAGTCGGATTTCGTCATAAGTCAGATCGCACCACGCAGCTATGCTAATGCAGTAGCAAAATTTAAATCTAGGATATAAATCACATTTCTGTGACACATGAAAGCACAACCAGCAGTAAGAATAACGTTCATTCATTTTCTGAAGTGCTTAATCCTAATTAGGGTCGCGGGAAGGCTGGCGCCCATCTCAGCCGACTCTGGGCAAGGGCAGAGTACACCCTGTACAGTTCGCCAGGCCATCGCAGGGCAGAAACACGCTGACGGCAATGCAGCTACTCTTGACAAAAATTAGCAATGGTTCTTTTACATGCCTCTTACCACAGACAGTGAGAGACATGGCCGGCCTTTGATAACCCAGTTAGCTGCACTGGAGGGGCAGCAGTGACAACCCGGTGATAGTGGGGCTTGATCCCCTGACCTTGGGATCAGCAATCCAGCACCCTACCACCGGGCCACCACTGCCAGAGAACAGTTCCTTATTTTTACGGAGTGAATGCACAAACCAAAATGGTCTATGAATGGAACCGGATATGCTATCCTCCACGTCGGGCGCCGCACAACTGATGTATTTTTCTGCCGCGCGCGAAGTAAACTCGAAACGTCGTACGTCGGGTCCGTCGTAAGTCGAGGACCCCCCTGTAGTATATCTTAAAATGTAATTATTCATTTATAAAAAGTGCAATCATTTTTTATTATTTTATTTAAAGAGATAAAATACATATTCATTTCTGTGAAACAAAACTTTTTTTTTTTATTGTTGAAAGTAAAAATTAAAACAAAAACAGGCATAAACCACTTTATGGTAATATGCTGTAATGCTAATGCTGAATTTGTCTGAAATGTGGCTGATTATTAGCTGATAATAAACTGAAATCTGGTACGAGGTATTTTTGAGGAATTAAAAAAAAATGTATGCAGTTTTAAAGAAACTGAATTTTTTGACAACATGCTCTTTAGTTTCCCTTTTCTCTTCAGGAACTGCACAGACACTCTGACAGCACAATGTCAGCCCCCTGACTGGAAAAAAAAATCCCCTGCCCGACTCTCGCTAATCTAACCCTCCGATGTTGTGCACCCACTTCACACACGTCACACACTCTTCACTAAGCGGCACTCTGTGTTCGGTCTGTCGCTGTTCGAATGCGCTTCTGCTGCTTTGTCACAACAATACGGATTTATTTGGTGGATCTTTCAACTCTGCCTGTGTGTGTGTGTGTGTGAGTGTGTACGTGTGTTGTCTTATCGACTCAAACAGCAAGGATCCCGCGTCATCCTCTTCGCCTCCACTGCCAATTACACAGCGGATCATTAACTTCAAGGGTTTAAATGTTCCTACACTGGTATTACCACACTGAGCTCAGTCTCTGACAGATGTACCCACTTTAATGCAGTGCTTCTTTTTTTTCTCCCCCTCATCCCATTATTAATTTATGTATCGTCTTCCCTTTACGTCGTTCGTGGTAATCAGGTTTGCCATGGCAGGAGGAGAGGCGCTTCTCCGTTGTCATGCCACTGATTTATTCCGAGGTTCAATCGGCTAATGTATTCAGTGAATGAAAGGTAAACACATGATAATTGAGCTTGTGCGAGTTTGTGGATCACGCGCGGTTGCTGGCTGACGTGTTAGCCTCATGGCTTTTTGATGGGAGACGGACAGTGTTGGGATTTTGTTCTTTTAATTCAGCAAACTTGGTGTTTTTCAGATGTTTTTAAAGGTACGGTGTGTGACATTTTGGTGGAAATAAAGTTTCATTAATCTGTAATCATAAAAAAAATAAAAAAATAATAATAATTGTTGAGTTTTTGGAAGCTTAGAATAAGCTGTTTATATCTACATGTGGAGTGGGTCCCCTCTCATGGAGGCCGCCATCTTGCGCCGCCATGTTTCTACAGTAGCAGACCCATACAGGCTTCGAAGGTGAGGGGTCGGGAATAACATTTCGTTTGGTTGTGATCATGGTTGTGTAATGGTAAGCATGTCCTCCTCGTAGCAGGAAGGTCTCGGAACTGGGTCCTGGGTTCGAGTCCCTCCAGGCAGTAGCGTTTCCTCCAGCAGTCCAAAGATGACATGCACATTAAGCTAATTGGCTGTTTTAAATTGCGCCTAGGTGTGGTCTGGTGAGCTATTCAAGGTGTTCCTTGCAGTTGTCCAGTGTCGGCTAAGATAGGCTTCAGCCTCCCAACGACCTTAGTAGTGGGATTAAGCGGTCTTGCAAATGAATGAGTACAATTTGGAATCTAGCCTCTAGGTGCTAGTAGGTACCGCTACGTCTTACACACCGAACCTTTAAATATAGCATGTTCAAATAGAAGTAGTCTGAATTAAAATACTCCGTATCTACTGTCTGTTTCTTGAGTACATTCTATGGGTATTTCAGTGAGTAGAAACGACACTGTACAGTGTCAGTGATGGAAGAAATGTTTCAGCTGTTCCTGAATATTACGTTTATACATCACCAGAGACTCGCCTTGGATGCTGGATGTAATTTGGACTATTGTTTTTCTTTATATTTCTCCAAAAGGATGCTTCTTCTTTGACAATTTGAAGGGTCCAGCTGACTTATGGGATGGCGTAGTGTAGTACATTTGGGTCATTCATTGAAACAGGGTCAAATTTATTGTTTCACATTTGGACGTAATATTTTCCAAAAACTATAAAGAATTAAAAGAGCAATCCCTGCCCAAAATATTACCCCATGGACGTACAACAGGTCAGACAAAATCATTCGGATTCATGCAGGAAAAAAAAAAAAAGAATTTGAATTTTTTGTGCAGAATTGGTTGTAATATGTGGACAAAAATTGTGATTTTTTAAATTTATTTATTTACTTATTTATTTATTTCTTATGTTTCATGCCATGCTATCACTGAAGAAAATCTTCGGGGTAACAGTAAAGATCTCGCATTCAACTTTATATCCAGAGTAGAAATTCCTGATTTTCTTACTTTGTGGACTGAAAATCGTACATCAATTTACAGTTCCGTGTGTATCCAGTGGTGTCCACGCCAGTTACATACGGAACCGACCCATTTCTCCGGTGAGGGGTGAGCGTTCCATGTTACGAGCTTCACTGTACGATTGAGTTCCTCCTGAAGTGGATTTATTTCACACGTACTCGAGCGCTCATTAATTTATTCACCAAAAACAAATGGCATGAATTTGGTGTCCGTACTGGAGTGAATCTGAAGAAGAATTTGGTGTCCATACGGATTTATTTCTGTTTGTTACTAATAAAAGTGCCGTTATGTGCATGGAGTAGTTCTCTCACTGTCTCTGTAACGATGGTTCATGAATTTATGGTCAGTATCGAGGGAATAAGATGGAACCACTTTGAAATTTGGGGACTGTGAATGTCACACTTTATGGTTCCAGTTTCAGAGAACGACCCACTTGCAGATGTTGGATGTAGTAGATCATCTGGGTAACTCTTAACTAGTAATATACAGATATTAACTCTATCTAAAAGCAGCGCTCCCGATAGATGTTTATATTGATAGGAAGACAATCTTGTTAAACTTTCCACCCAAAATAAATCAAAATAAATCTGGCTTGATGGGCTCCGGTTTCTCTCCGGCGTCCCACTGATTCTCGGCAGGAACTCCGCTATTAAATGGCTACTGAATATTTTGAAATCTTACTCTGATTTTGAGGTGCTGCTTTTTGTGTACTCTGTAGTGAGGCATTGTGAGTGTTCAAACTGAGCATTTGTATTTGCAGATGTTGTCAGATGTTGTCATCACTGCTTTTTTGATGCTATTGTTGCTAGCTTTGCTGCTGCTGATGTAGTACCTGCTATTGTTGCTGGTTTGGCTGTTGTTGGTTTTATTGTTGTACTTGTTAATTGTTGCAGCTAGTGTTGTTTCTTTTGCTGTTGTTGTTATTGTTGTACTTGTCATCGTTCCTGCTATTGTCGTACTTGTACTTGCTGTTGTTGCTGTTGCTGTTGTACTTCCCATTGTTACTATTGTTGTTGTTGTTGTACTTGCTATTGTTGCTGTTGTTTTGTACTTATTGTTTCTACTGTGGCTGTGGTCATAGTTGCTATTGTTTTTACTGTTGTTGCTGTACTTCCTATTGTTGCTGTTGTTGCTGTACTTGCTGTTGTTGTACTTGCTATTGCTGCTGTTGTTATTGCTGTTGTACTTTGGTATTGTTGCTGTTGTACTTGCTATTGTTGCTGTACTTGCTATTGTTGCTGTACTTGCTGTTGTTGCTGTACTTGTTGTTGTACTTGCTATTGTTGCTTTTGTTGTTCTTGCTGTTGTTACTGTTATTGTACCTGCTATTGTGGCTATTGTATTTGCTGTTGTTGCTGTACTTGCTATTGTTGTACTTGTTGTCGTTTCTGTTGTTGTACTTGCTGTTGTTGTTATTGCTGCTGCTGTTGCACTTGTTAATTATTGTTGCTTTTGTTGTTTCTTTTGATGTTGTTGTTTTTGGTGTTGTTTTTCTTTCATTGTTCCTGCTCTTACCATCTTACTTGTCATTGTTGCTGTTGTTATTATTAACGTTAAACTTGTTGTTGTTGCCGCTGTTGTTGTTTCTTTTGCTGTTCTTGATGTTGGTGTTGTGGTTGCTGCTGCTGCTTCTGTTCTAAACTGTACAGTCAGAGATAAATCTCAAAGCTTCAAGTTTTCCAACACGTCTTTCAGGAGTCTGCATTGTCCTGATTTTGCAGCACCATGAAACGTTTTTTACCTTTTCTTGAGCGAAGAAATGACAGGTTTTTGAGAGACTGACAGATTATAGCTGCTGTAATAACAAGAGCTAACCTGTTTCACGGATGTTCCACAACATTACGCGTAACACGTAATGCATTTTTTACTGAATAAAAGTCAATTTGTGTATGCGGATTGCTGTAATGTCGGAGGAAAACACCTCGGGATACGCTGTGATATGAAAATAATCAAGTTCAGGTTGGCACCAGCGTCGAGTCGCATCACGCCGCACCGTCGCTGATTATTTTACTAGAACGACACCCGAGTGTTATGTTCAGTTAATTTTAATGTAGAAGTCGAGAGAAAATGTTAATGTTGTGTTGGTGGATGTGTGAATGATAAGACTCAGGCACCACATGGCTATAACTCTCCCCTGCACCCCTTGCTGCTCAAGCCGCACTGCAAATTGACCGGGTTTGACCGCTGGTCATGCAGCATTACACGGGTCAGATGGAGTAATTATTTCTAGGCCGTTGACTACACGCAAGATGAATAGTTTTCGAAGAGAGCGTAATGGGGGGCTGACCTGCTCTGACACCTGCATTATTTCACCCTCGCCTTCAACTCCCATCTCTCTCACCCCTACAGTACGCACTGCCCACGATTTATGCCCGAGCGTATAGAAACGAGTGTGTGGGTGTTAGCGGAAGGAGAATGACGCCGCATGTATGCCTTGTCTCTGTCTTTGTTATTGAACGCAAGGCGCTGTTAAAGAGAGGATGTCGATACGCACGCGTGTTTCACGGTGGTGCCGTATCGTTTCAGTGGTTTGATCAGTGAGCAAGTGAGCGCTGATGAATGGCTCGAAACTTTTCGAGGAAATGATTGTTTGAAACAAGAACCAACTTGCTGTGCAAAGAATATAGAATAAAAATCAAACAGTAAACTGATAACGGCTGTGACGTGCCATACTTTCATTAATAAAAAACTTAATTATTGGCATGTTGTTGTAGTATAAGAGGAATAAAACACTTCTAGACATTCCGTTATTGGAAAATAATCAAGTAGGAGCAGCTGCAAAGGCACTTCAAGCCAAGCTCTAGTTATTGTTTTCCCATAACAACACTCAACTAATCTATCTGTCTATCTGTGTATCTATCTATCCATGCAACCTTCCTTTATCCATTTGTCTATTCATCCATCCATCCATTCCAATCCAGTCCAGTCTCTTGATCCGTTTTGGAAACTTCTGCAACATGATAGATGCCTCATCAAATGTCAAAATATGCTGATATTATTTTGCGTCTTTAGTAAGTAATGTTAAAGCAAAAACCTTGCTTTTCATCTTTCCATCTATCCAGCAATCCAATCTATCCACCCCTCCATCCATCCATTCAGTCCTATCCAGCCAATCCCTTCATCCATCCATTCATCCATCCATACACCCATCCATCCAATATGACCATCCATCCATCCATTCATCCATCATTCAATCCAATCCAAACCAGCATATCAGTTCACCCATCCATCCAATATGACCATCCATCCATCCATCATCCAATCCAATCCAAACCAGCATATCAATTCACCCATCCAATCCAATCCAGTCTATTCATGCATGCATCCCATTGAAACCATCCCATCCAATCCAATCAATTCACTTGTCCATCCTATTGAAACCATCCCATCCATCCATCCATACAACCAACAATCCATCCGTCCAATCCAATCTATTCACTCATCCATCCCATTGAAACCATCCCATCCATCCATCCATTCATCCATACAACCATCCCATCTATCCATCCAATCCAATCCAATCCAGCATATCAGTTTACCCATCCAATCTATTCATGCATGCATCCCATTGAAACCATCCCATCCATCCATCCATCCATCCATCCAATCCTATCCAGCATATCAATTAACCCATCCAGTCCAATCCAGTCTTCATGCATGCATCCCATTGAAACCATCCTGTCCAATCCAATCTATTCACTCATCCATCCATCCATACATCCACCCATCCATCCATCCATCCAATCCAATCCCTCACATCAATTTACCCATCCAATCTATTCATGCATGCATCCCATTGAAACCATCCAATTCAATCCAATCCAGCATATCAATTAACCCATCCAGTCTAATCCAGTCTTCATGCATGCATCCCACTGAAACCATCCGATCCAATCCAATCTATTCACTCATCCATCCATACATCCATCCAATCCAATCCATCCAATCCAATCCAATCCAATCCAGTCCAATCCATCATATCTTTAACCTATCCCATCCAATCCAATCTATTCACTCATCCATCCATCCATCCAATCCAATCCAATCTATCCACCCAATCCAGTCTAATCCATCATATCATTAACCCATCCGATCCATCCAATCTATTCATTAATCCATCCCCATGAAACCATCCCATCCAATCCATCCATCCCTCCATTCATATATGAAAGAGCATGATAGATAGATAGATAGAGAGACAAATTCTGGAATGTGTTCGATGCATCATTAAATATGAGGATATGCTCGTGTAATTGGAATATGTGATAGATGTCATTGTGAGTCTTTAGTAAGTAAATGTCCTCGAGTTGAAGAATATTAAAAGACAGAGAATGCTGCCCTGTAGCATTTGCACTGTCTTACCCTATCTAACTCTTAATACTATAACTTATAAAGTGTTCAAAAATATACAGGCGTCAAATAAATTCTAAATATACATGCAAGTAAACATGAAATGATGCCTGCTTTTATATCAACCCTTTACTCGCCCGATTCCTATTACGATACTCAGGGTATCCATAATTCCTTTAATAGAAAACACGTTGGCAAAATGGCCAGCTGACCACTACTGAACTGTCACTAGGTGGCAGTTGGACATCATGAATTCTCTCTTTCCCTCTCTGCTCTTTTCCCTCTTCCTTCCTTCTTCTGCCTCCACGCCGGACCATTAGACTTGCACTTGCACTCGCACACTGATGGTTTGTTACATTCTGTAATCCAGAAATCTGTTCCTCCGGCTTTCGGTGTAACAGTAAAGAGGTCACGACCCCATCCTCGCCGCTTGGTTGACTCTGATTGGATAGAAAGTTACAAGAGGGACTGTAACGAGCTGGGGCACTTCAGTTGAATTCTGTACCAATCAATTTGTAAGAGAAGCTACAGGACGTAACCACGCGTCTGAAAGCTGCTAATGTGACTTTCCTAAAATCATCTCGTCAACGTCGGTTCTGTTTTCACCAGATTTGACGTAAAGGAAAACGTTTGAGCTCCTAAGTATAATGCTCATAATTATACTTTTAGCTAGGTTTGCTAACAAAGGTCGTGTAAAGCTGGAATGGCGCTAATCAAGCAGCTAGTGAAGCTCACTCGCTACCTTCCATGATTTCCCCCTTGTGATTGGTCTGATTCATAAAGAATGATAAATTCCAAGAATGATCCAAAGAAACAGGATGACATTGGGAAGAAGAAGAAGAAGAAGAAGAAGAAGGTGGTGTAGCTGAATTAAAAAGCCACCTTCCGTCTCTCATGTATGCTGGATTTGGTAATGGTGTTTTGCTTAAGACAGAAGAAGTTTTCCCAGAATCCAGTGGGAGGGCTTATAAGCCGCGTGGATTGTTGGAAGTCCAGTGGAGAAGCAACCGCCTGTCTTTTACATTAGGAAGGACGGCCTGAAGAGCCAGCAACAGGAAGTGAAACTTGAATGTAATTCTCTTCAATTACACACATCCTTTTTCTTTCTTTCTTTCTTTCTTTCTTTCTTTTTTTTTTTGCTGTTTTCCTAAAAGACGAGGTAATTCTTACGTACTAGACTAGGTACTCCTTACTTTTGTGGAGTGATTGATGTATCGCTGTACTGTCACCAAAATATATTTTTTAAATTCATTTTTAATTTATTTGTGTTAATTCGAGGTGGGGAAATGTTGCTGTTCCTCTATGGTCCTACAGGTGGCGCACTCTAAACCAGGGTTGCCAAACTCATTAAAGTTTGAGGTCATCAAGAGCAGGATAATCTAGTCAAAAAAGGGCACCCATGAAACCTGCATAGCAAAATGATAAGTTTAGTTTCTGATCTGTCTTCGTTAATCTTATTTACTTTCCTTTTCTGACGGCGCTTGAGAGCAACATGCTAGCTTGCAGTCTTTCTTGAGCCAAGAATGACACTTGAAATAGGTTTGGCACCACCTAGTGGATGGACGATGAGTTATGTTTCATGGTAATGGTTGAGGAAGAATGTACGATAATCATATACTTTGAAAGCACTAATAGGCCGCATTAAATCAGTTGGCGGTTCAGATTTAGCCTGCAGGCCTGGAGTTTAAACTATTACTGCTTTAAACTATTCACCCATTGGCAGGCAGCATAACATGTGGTAGGGGTATATAACAATGAACAAACTTTCTTTTACGTGGTAAACGGTTTTAAAATTGTAACATAAAAGTGGAAAATATCAAATTCTGATGTTTATAGAGTCGCAATATTGAAAAAATTGAATCGGCTCTCATGTATCAGGATAATATTGGATCGACTGGCTCTGGGTGATTGACGTCTTTTGTAGGTTGTGTGTGTGTGTGTGTGTGTATGTATGTGTATATATATATATGTGTGTGTGTGTGTGTGTGTGTGTGTATGTGTATATACATGTATGTGTGTGTGTGTGT
>JAQMYF010000014.1:17594639-17605486 GCA_030014195.1 Neosilurus mollespiculum | reverse complement strand
TGATTGGCTGATTAGAAATTAAGTGTTAATGAGCAGTTGGACAGGTGTACCTAATAAAGTGGCCGGTGAGTGTAAACATGCATATGACAAAGTAAGAAATCTTTCATGACTTGACAAACACAGGTGGTCCAGACATGTCAACATGATGACAAAGCTAATCCTCATTCAAAACAATACATTTTAAAAGTAATTTGTGTAATTCAAAATTTAAGTTTACATGAGGATTTTTTTTCCATTTCAAGATAAATTACACCACGAAACTTATATAATCAACTGCAGATTCAGTCAGGGTTGTGATGATTTGTGCTACCAAAAAAGCCTGCTATATAGTGTTTACTGACGGCAGAGAATTTTCTATGAAGAATGAAAATCTTAAACCTTAACATATATCAATAAAAAGCATGTCAACTGAACACATCAGCAAAAGTACTCAGGCATGACCTATAAAACAGGCCTAAACTGACCCTAGGTATACGCTTGAGATCACCACAATGAGCATAGGAAAAAAAACAGTGTTCTGTAACACTGATGTACATGTGGAACAGGTTCAGTTACGAATTGGTATTTACAGCCTTCCATGGGCCTCCATTTGAGGATCACACACCTATTAGTCCATTTGTTGAGCCTGAATTACAGCAAGCGAAATTCTGATCTTTGGCTTGAGGAGAAATGTAGTTCACTACTTGTAACCATAAAATGGCAAAAAATGCTTTTTTTCTGCTAATATTCTCACTGATATTCTTTAGGACTCACAAGTCTGCATGTTGTAGATCTTTACCTGATGTCATTCACTCCTGATTCTTTTAAACAAGTCAGAAGATATTATGGACATCAAAACACACATTACTCCAATCTTCATAGCAAAGATTTATGTTTTTATCCTTGTGTGCAAGAAGACTAATTCAGTCAAAAAAGTGAATGTGGTTCTGAATGTGGTCTCCACAACTTTGGATTCAAACAGACTCAATGCTGCTTATTAAAACCATTAAAACTGCATCCTAGCAGTTGCTCTTTTCAGAAATCAACACACCACGTTTTACTGTAAATAAAATTTATTTAAGATTTCATAGAGCCCCGATGATGTTTATATACAGTAAAAGATAAGCTCAGTGGAAGCAGCTCATCCCTGAATCTTTCTTCTGCATCCTGCCCTCTTCACTGCTCAACCCTTCATCCATCCATACTGCTCCTACAGGCTCATAAATAAGTGTTTAAAAGGGGTTTATGATATTGTAGAGTGTGCATGCATCATTTGCGTTGTACTTGTGTGAAGGAAGAGGGCATCTGTATAGGTTGCATGGGCTGCACTGACTGGAATGGAGGAGGCTTCTTGCGCATGTCAGGAGAGGAGGAGGGCTTCACTGAAGGGAGTAACTGATTCCGTTTGATGATCTGGAGAGCCAGCTGCGTGTTACCTGTCATCACATTAATCAGGACTGTGGGTTAACGTTTTTTTTTGCATACATCACTTGTGCTGCAGAGGTTATCAGCTTTGAAGCACAGGCCATAAAATTGTAGCATGTTAACACGCCTGTTAGCATCTCTATATATAAAATTATATATTATAAACTATACAAATAAAACTGAATTAAACAAACACAAGCAGTGCAGTTCATTACTTAAATATGTTTGTGACTGGCAAAGGGCAAGAGTGTTGCATACAGGGCACATATGCCAAACCTTTACAAGAATGGGAAAAACAGAAATGTTTTCTTCATTTGTCCATAATGGTAAACTGCAGGAACAAAACATCTCGCTGACTTACTCGCTGAATCGCATGATCCCATTAGGGTCATGGGGAAACTGGAGCCTATCTCAGCTGACAGTGGCCGAAGGCAGGGTACAGCCTGAACAGCCTGCCAACCATTCACACGCACACCTAGGGGAAATCTGGAACAGCCATTTAGCCTAATGTGCATGTCTTTGGACTGTGGGATGAAACCCACAACCACAGGGACAACTCTACACAGAAACACCTGAACCCAAGACCTTGCTGTGAGGTGGACTTAATAACCACTACGCCACCGCTTTTTCCTCTCGAGCTCTAGTAGGGTTTCTGTTTAGCACCTAAAGGCCCTCTCCCTTTATTTTCTACCGCAACTTGCTCAGTTAACAGCTATGTTAACAATTGTGGTATTTGGTGTTTGGACATATGAACTCAAAGGAGATGGGAAATTATTTTGAATTGCACAATAGACAAAAACCAAACAAAACAGAAACCTCACTTCACACAAACAGGTGACTCTCTCTCTCTCTCTCTCTCTCTCTCTCTCTCTCTCTCTCTCTCTCTCTCACACACACACACACACACACACACACACACACACACTTTTTATTGTCCCTCCTTAGATCTCTTTAGAACTGGGAGTCGTTTTTATCCTGCATGCTTGGATCATTTACAGTGACTCCGGGAAGGAAACAAAGACTAAATGATGGCATGATTTATGATTTATGAGTTTGTTAACCTCTTTCACGGATAAATGATGTGGAGGTAAACCGCTATGGGCCAGGGGGTTATTAATTACACCCCTCACTATGATTTCAAAATGGCGTCTTCAACTTGGCGCTTTCAAGCCTGGCTGTAGATGACGTATAAACGAATCTGTTCCAATAAATCTCTGCGCTGGATTTGAGATTTACGGCTGTCAGGAAGCACAAGACAGCGCCAATGCTTTGCCTTTAATTTCCCGAAACAGTGTTTTGTCGCGGCCCGGCTCCTCGATCCGCTAATGCCCGAGCCGCTGAGTGTAAATTGAATCGCTTGTATTTGCACCAAATGGAATTTAGAGGCAGGTTAAAGAAGGAACAATGCGTCAGGGTGAGCAGCGAGTCTCGGCCCGTAATAAGATTTCCCGTTTCGAATGCTCCTGGGAGTGGACAGACGCTTTGACCCAATAGATTTAAAAGCCTGCTTCCTCGTGCAGACAGGAGGCAAGCCTGATGACAAGAGAATAATGATAGATATTTATTACGGGAATTTGTTTCGCCTCATGATTCATTCAAAGAGCGTGAGAGGGCCCGGGTCGAGAGTGATCCCACATTATTGGATATAAAGCATCCTTAAAAGGATGTAATACTTGAGGGAGGAATATGCAGCCAGGAAGGAAAAACGCACTTCTTTTCTGGCTTTTTGTAGTTACAAAGTGCTCAACAAAGCATGCAGGGAAATCCTTTACCCCTACCACACAAATTATTGGTCGTGTTCAAATCCCACCCGTTAAGTGTTGCCTCTCTATTACATATGACAGCCACCAACCAGGAAGGGGCATCCATGACACATTGCTGCCACCCCGCATCCTTACGAACGGCTGTGCATGCGTATTCAGGGGCGGCCTAACACACTCGGAGGAAAAGTCCTATCCGCCCCTTTTGTATGAATGAGCTCTTGGCTCACGATTGGCTGGTAATCGGTGTGAGTGACTGGGAGGTAAACGCATGTCATTCCTACCTCTCAAGCTTGGCCAATTAGCTTCCATGGACTCCCAGTTGCGGATAGCTATGTCATTATCCTGTATTCAGACCTGCAGTCTCCAGGTCGACAGTCGTGCACCTTGCCGATGCGCCACTCACCAGCCCAGATGATGTTTTTATCAAGAGTCGTGTTTTGGTTTCTAATCTGTGAGCCAGATTTTCGAAACAAGATTTAAAGTTGTTTGTTTGTTCTTTAATGCTGGATGAGTTGTTTACGGAATGTGCAGTGAAACGACAGAAGGAATACGTTTGTGTTTATTTACCCATGTTTGTGTTTGTATAGATGATCTCAACAGGACACACCAGCACTGCGTCCTGGCAGGAGACACAGCCCGGTTCAGCTCGACGCACAGAGTCGCACAGGTCAGACCCAAATACCTGCCTGTCCTTCGTAGGTACTGACCAAAGGAATTCATATCATGATATCTGACTGTCTGGTCCTTCTGAGGTATTATTATGTACATATTTTCTTCGCTGTGGTGTTACATTTAAACACTCCATAAAGTGACTTTCAGTAGCCTTCTGTTGCGCTATGGACGTTTGTGGACATATTCATTTGCTCATATTATCTGCGTTAGGGGGGTATCTAGATAAATGGCACTGGCTTGGAAGTTTCAGTCAACTTTACTTTTATAGACACAAACAAACCAACAGCAAAAATAAAGAGAAAAAATGTTCAAAAAGTATGTAAAAGCTAGTGTAAAACAGACGGATGGATGGATGGGAGGGAAAAAAGGAAAGAAAAAAGCATTAATTTGCCATAACTTTACTATTCGAATTTTTTGCTATGGCGTCTTTTAGGAAAATACACATCCCTCAAAAACGTCGCACTCGCTAATATTTTCATAGAGAGCATTTATCCTTTCTTACAGCACATAACTGTCATGCCATCATTTCAACAAACTTAAGCATCATGACATTTATTTCCATCCAGTGTCGGGTTCATTTCTCACCAACGTCTTGAACTGATGAGGGAAAAACTGAACCACTCCATAAAATCTTCTCCAGCACGTCCGGAAAACTTTCAGTAGGGTTAAGGTCAGGACTCTGGGGTGCCGATACATGTGTGAAAATGATTCCTCGTGCTCCCTGAACCACTCGCTCATTATCTGAGTCCCCATTTTATATCCGTGCCATCAGGGAAGAAAAAGTCCATTGATGTGATAACCTGCTCATTCAGTACATACAGCTCATCCGCTGACTTCATTTTATTGCCACATTAATGTTGCTGAGCCTCGACCGGACCGCCATAGAGATTCTATGCTGTGATCAAGGATAAATGCTCTCCATGAAAATATTAGAGTTTGCCACTTTCTTGTGGCCAGGCAGTGTATACTGGTGGGTAAAAGTGTTTTGTTTGTTTGATTTTAAACTTTTGATTGGTTTAATTGATCCTAAAAAGCTTTAAGCCAAAGTGTGTAACACAATTTTAACAGACAGTCAAGTACAATTAAAATAGTTACCAAGAAGAGTGTAAAAAAAATAATTACACTAAGGCAATATGGAGTAAGAGATAAAATATATCCTAATAAATGTCTTAAAAATATATTAAAGTTGGTATACAGTGAAAGAAATCAATCCAAAGCCTCAAATTTAATTGAATAAAAGGCAGCAGCAAACCACCAGCTCACGACAGTGCCGACGAGTAGCGTCCAAAAGTGTTTTAACACCAAAAAGAACATTATATAGTTCTCCACATTTAGTTCCTTATATAGTGAGTAGGGGTAGTGAATGAGTGAATGATTTCGGGAACAGGGAGTGTCTTGGCGCGTCTGGACGGTCTTCAAATTGGCTGTAGTTTATTTTGCATTTTAAATGTAAGTAGCTTCATACTGTATTTAGTTTAAAGTAATTGAGTCTTTGGAGAGAGTGAGAGGGAGGGAGGGAGAGAGAAAGAGAGAGAGAGAGAGAGAGAGAGAGAGGACAACAAATCGTTTGTACTCTTAGGTATTCCCCCATAAGGGGCATGGGGGGTGTAGTCTGCCTTTAGCATGTCCGCCTCACAGCAAGAAGGTCCTGGGTTCGAGTCCCGGGCTTGGCTCAGGCATTTCTATATGGAGTTTGAATGTTTTCCCTGTGCTTGAGTGGGCTTCCTCCGGGTGCTCTGGTTTCCTCCCACAGTCCAAAGACATGCACATTAGGCTAATTGGCTGTTTCGGATCGCCCCGAAGTGTGAGAGTGAATATGAATGGTTGTGTGTGATGGTCTGTGATGGTCTGATGAGCTGTTCAGGGTGTACCCCGCCTTCACCCACTGTTGGCTGAGATGGGCTCCAGCCTCCCTGCGACCCTTACAGTAGGAATAAGTGGCTTGGCAAGTGAGTGAGTGAGTGAGAGAGAGAGAGAGAGTGTCCAGGAGATGCATTGTAACTAATCTTGCATCAAATATATTTATTTTTTCATATTATATAATTCATATTTTTGGTCTAAGTTCTTTGAATGGTAAACTCGAACGATTGTCTATAATGCATGTAACAATTTTTTTAGAGGGTGCCAATAATTCTGAAGTTGTCCGAGTGCCTTGACACTAATACACTAGCTGGTTAAATTTAACCCTGGGAACAACTCATAAACTACAGCTGCAGATACGCCGAGTGACAGTTACAACTCTCATAAAAGATGAGTGTGGTGAACGGGATTATGGGATTTAAGGAATTGGAATTATGGGATGCTTCTTCAGATTTTGCAAGGGTAGGACAGGATGCAGTAAATATCCACTTAAATGTACGTAGGTTTTACATTATGTTTCGTATTAACCATTTTCTTGTCATCTTCTCTATTATATTATATCTTATATCATATTCCTCCCTGTTGACCTGCCTGCTATTAAAATACTATAGAAACACATCTCAAATTCATGTTGGTGCTAATTCCGTAGGTTTATTCCAGAATTATTATACATGTGCTCCGAATGCGTTATTTATTGAGGTTGTTATGAATTTCTGTTTAATGCAGTGTATAACAGGCACACTGGAGTACATCCAGAAACGCTGCTCTGAAGCTTTGGAGAACTTGCACACAGATCCCGAGACCGGCGCAAAGAGTCTGCGCTCACTGCTCCTCTCCACCTTACAGCACGTAGAGGACATCCATAATGAGGTGTGTGTGGGTGTGATTTATATACCTGTAAAATACACAACCTTATACACTGTATGATAAGTATGCGAGTCTGTACTTATATAAGCGTTTATTCAAGAGCCAGTTTTATCTTCATGGCCCTTCTGAATCATTTTTTTGAGGTTCTAACATGAGTTCACTTTCTGTAGGAAGATACAACACATCAGTTTATGAATATTACACACATAGTGATATATTATACACGTGATGATATATATGCTTTTTCTTGCTATAATTGTGTTATTTAGAAAGCAGAGCATGCACTGTTTAAATAGTTTTAGTATATACTGCACAGAAACAAAAGAAAAGCAAACTAAAATTCGAATATTTAATTTTTTAACCATGACAGAGGCAGGTGAGGTGAGTTGAGCTCTGTGCTTTGAGCCGAGCTAAGTGCTATGTAGCTAACGGGGACTGGTTAGCTTAATCATTTAGAAGTCAGTGCGTAATACATGGAAATTTGAGTAAACTGCACAACGTACCGGTGTTTTAGTGTACACTAGTGGAACTCAAGGAAAACAAACTAAAAAAAAAAAAATCCTTCAGAATTTCTCCATTTTAAAACGTGGTAATGGTGATGCCACCTGCTCCAAGTGACCATGACAGGTTGTCAGTGTCCTTTTCATTCAGCTATTATTTACTTGTGTATTGTTTTTTTTAACCCCAGGATGGTGGACCAATCAGATCATGTCATGCCATTAATGTACGGGACAGCGTATGCATGTGGTGTTATCGTAGGGAGGTTACACACAGTAAGTGGCAGATAAAATGTAACAGTGTTAGTGTTTAACCCCGAAAAAAAAAAATGTACAAGAGAAGGATTTGTTGGATAATTAAATGAAAAGACAGATACAAAAAGAAAGTGAAGTGATCTTTTTACAGACTGTTGCAGAAAGCTAAAGAAAAGAGAAGAAAATGTAAGGGGTTGTTTTATATTTATACCTAACTACTGCCTTCACAAGTATTCAAAATTGTTTAATAAGAAAATGATTTATTAAGGTTTATAAGAAAAAAAAACTTATGTTGAATTATTTTAAATCAGGGTGTTTTTAATGCTGATGGTTTTGGACGTGCAAAGTTTTTGCTCTTCAGCAGTGATATGGAGTAAGATTTCGACAAAATAAAAATGCTTGTAATTGTGTATAATTTGTGGTTTTGCAAACCATGTCTAATCTGTCGAATGTCTTGGTGTGCTGCAAATGTTGTAAACAAGCATGGATCTTTCTAGACTCTTGTCCACTGCAAGTACAAGCATTTAATAATTTTAGAATTAATGGTAAAAAACTTTTTGATTAACTCATCGGGTTGTCACAGTGGTTAGCACTCTCGCCTCGCAGAAAATGTATGGGCTTCCTCTAGGTACTCTGGTTTCTTCCCACAGTCCAAAGACATGCAGGTTAAGACAACTGGCTGCATTAATTTGCGCATGTGAATGAATGTGAGTGTAAATGGTTGTTTGTGTCCGTGTTCTTCCTGCAGTAGACAGGCGCCTGAAGTCGGCTGGGATTGGCTCCAGTTTCCCCTGCGACCCTTACAGGATAAGGTGTATGAATAATGAATGAATCACTAAATCGTCAACGTCAAGCTTGAATATGGCTCAGCATGAATATGAACCCTACAACCCGACCATTGGGAGGACTGAAAGGTTGTATAAAGGTTATTACAACCAAACAATGGACCGGTCCGATAACCGTTCCACCCCCAGGTTCCTACAAAGCCCTCAGAGCTACACTGCTTCTTCTGCTTTCCTTTTTGGACCCAGCATGCACACGTTCTCCTGATTGATTGAGCCTGTTTGCTTGAAGGTGCCCATGAGGTCTATAGTAGAATGATGAATTGTCGTCCCAAGTTATTTATCATCACAGCCTGGTTTTCCAGTTCAGGCAGAGCGGTGTAGTTTGACATGTACGACCATGTCGGGAACAATAACACAACAGCGCTGGAGATCTGAGTGGCTCCTTCCAGCTGTTTCTATAAAAAAAAAATTATAAATAAAAAAAGAAGTGTTCATGCGAGTAGAGATGAGAGAGCGGAGAAATGTGGTTGAAGTGGACAGGACTGTGTGCTGGTGTTGATTTAGTGTTGATTGTGATAAAGATGGCTGCTTGGGCTCACCTAAGTATATAGCAAGGGTGTACAGGAGGATGGTAAGGCACATTTACTTTAAATTTGAAGTATAATATTAATACATGATCATGCTATGTTAAAAAGGTAGGTGAAGTCTATTGGGCATTTACACCTGAACCTATACGCTCATCAGAGCCGTAGCTAATCCTGGTTTCTGTAGCGTGAAGTGACTTAGGAGTTCAACTCTTCCTAGATGTGAGGCTGACCCATCGCAGGTTACATTTCCAGTATTTTTACTGGTACCCATTTATACTGCTGGGTGGACAGAGGTACAGTTGTGGTTAAAACCTTGCACAAAGATCTTATCAAGTCGGGGGTCTAACAGGGATTCGAACCAGCACCTTAACCACTGCACCACCACCCCCAGCTATTTTAATAAGATAATAAAATAAAATGTTTTTAAACCTGAGAGTGGATGTATGTAATGTAGTGCATGCATATTTTGGTATGAGTATTGTACAGTATTGGTTGGCAAAAGTATTAGCCCCCTTTTGGATATTTTTGTAATTTTACAGACTGGAATTTGAATTATTGATCACAAATCTGCACAAATTACACCCTAAGATCGAAGTGGAAGCGAAACTAATCATACTTGGCAAAATTATTTACGAAATGGAAAATGCCCCCCCCTACCCCCGAGTTTATTAGAGAACATACCTAATCAATGAGCATCATGAGGACCGGAGAGCTATCAAAACAAATCTGGGACAAAGCTTTGGAAAAGTATCAGTGAATAGTTTGCTATAAAACTTTAAGCATCCCACAGAGCACAATTAAACTGTTATTGACGAATGGAAAGAATATGGCACAAGTGCAACTCTGAGTACAGGAAGCCATCCATCAAAGATGAGCAACAGGGTAAAGAGGAGTTTAGTCAGAGAGACGAACCAAGAGATCTGCAGCTCAGATAGGGACAAAGTGTTCACAGGACAATCATAGACCTGACACACTCCACACATGTGGGCTGTATGGAAGAGTGGTGCACCAGAATTCCAACCAGAGTTTTGGAAAAGAAGTTGGGGATTCAGCAGATGTGTGTAAAAAAAGGTCAGGTCAGACCATAATATAACTCTTTTCCAGCCTTGGTGGAAAGAATTGACATTCACTGAAAACGCTGTGAGAATACCATCCCTATGTGAAGCATGGTGGTGGAAGCATTGTGTTGTAGAGCACAAGCCTCTTGGACGCTTTTCTAAGAAACCTCTCCTTAAAAGCAAAGTTATGGTTGTGCCATGTTCTTTCCATTTTTAAAACAATAAAATATATATTTACAGGAATATGTCTGGATGCATGCCAAAAATTCAGATGTTTGACTTATCGGTGCACATTCGCTAGTGAATAGTCTGCGTTTTATCACTCATTATCAGTTCATTTTGACTGTACCTGGTCCTGAAAAAAAGTATTTAAAAAAAGCCATGTTGAAAGTATGACCAAACATAAAAAGCCCGTCCATAACAAAGACTGTAAATAAAGAAATAAAGAAATTAATTAATTAAATCACCACTAACCAAGACCAAAAAACAAACCCTATCTCTAAACATGACAGAAAGTAATCTTTTTTCTTAACCAAAAACATGTCCCATCTTGATGAAAAATCAAGCCCTACCCTAAGCCCTGTCCAAACATGAACCCCTCCCCAACCCTGACCAAAAACAAACCTTGCCCTTTACACAGACCAAATAACTAACCCTGCCAAACCCCAGCGAAGGTCTGATCAAAAATAAACCCCACCCTTATCCTTGATATAAAAACCCCACACAAAACTAACCCTACTCCAACCCTGACCAAAAACTTACCCTGCTCCAACCCCACCCAAACACTAACCCTACCTCAACCCTGACCAAAAACTAACCCTACCCCATCCCTGACCAAACATTAACTCTACCCAAACCCTGACCAAAAACCAACCCTACCCCATCCCTGACCAAACACTAACTCTACTCCAACCCTGACCAAAAACTTACCCTGCTCCAACCCCACCCGAACACTAACTCTACTCCAACCCTGACCAAAAACTTACCCTGCTCCAACCCCACCCAAACACTAACTCTACTCCAACCCTGACCAAAAACCAACCCTACCCCATCCCTGACCAAACACTAACTCTACTCCAACCCTGACCAAAAACTTACC
>JAQMYF010000014.1:17564385-17579164 GCA_030014195.1 Neosilurus mollespiculum | reverse complement strand
CCTCACTCTCTCTCTCTCTCTCTCTCTCTCTCTCTCTCTCTCTATATATATATATATATATATATCTGCGGTGTGTATATGTGTGTGAGAGAGCGAGAGAGAGAGAGAGAGGTTGGACACTAACTGGACAGTCATTTAGCAGAGAGAAGACAATTCAGGAGGTCGCCATCGATACCTGATTAGGTTATTGACCTACCTGTGTGACTGTGTGTGTGAGGAGGAGGTTGGCAGACAGAGGAACAGTGTAAGAGACAGGGGGAGAAACAGGGAGAGAAGGAGGGAGAGGGTCAATGTAAATGTTATTGCAGTGTGAGCTCATTTGATCAAAGCCTCTGAAAGGTTAAGTGAATCCAATCTGGTTTAGTGTGTCTGAGAGGAGGTTGTGTGTGTGTGTGTATGTGGGTGTGTGTGTGTGTGTGTGTGTGTGTGTGTGTGTGTGTGTGTGTTTGCTTGCGGGGGGTGGGAGCGAGGTGAACAGAGAAGGGATTATCATATTGCCAATGAAATAGCGGCTCTGGTGTGGAGCGCCTCTCTCCCTCTCTAATGCATTTAGACAGCAATTGGCCTTAATAACCTTTATTGACTTCAGCGGGTCAGAGCCAAGGATCTAATTATTAAAGTGTATCAATTTCATCGGAGTTTAGTGCTCCGGCGTTCATATAATTATTTTAAGGTCGACCGAGGCAATTAATCTCCATTCACTTATTTGATGGCTTTGTAAAACATTAGGAATGTTGCATTTCTGCAGTGAATATTCATCACATAAAAGATGATTTTTTTTTTTTTTTTTTAAATATACAGCATTTATCTTCATATCACACAGTGTGGTTCTTTTATTCCTGGAGTTTGTGCAGTTTTTATTTATATATTTATTTATTTTTTAATATATACAGTCACTCACAGTCGTGTCTGAACTCTCAGTGGAGCACACACTGTCAGTTCTTCCATGAGAACTTTACATCGCCGTGTTTAGGGGAGATTTTTCGTTTGGACAGAGTGGAAATGTCAGTAAAGACACTGTGTGTGTGTGTGTGTGTGTGTGTGTGTGTGTGTGTGAGAGAGAGAGAGAGAGAGTGTATGAACGTGGAATTAGAGGCTTCTGAGGATATCAGGCGTTAAATATAAAAGTACTGGCTAACACACACTGGCTTGTGATGCAAGTTTTTGCATTTTCTTCCTTCCTTCCTTTGTATCTTTCTTTCATAATTTATTCATTTAATAATTCAGTCTTTCCTTCCTTCCTTCCTTCTTTCATTCTTTCCTTCCTTTATTCCTTCCTTTTTTTATTTCCTCCTTTCTCAAATAATGAATGTATTTAATTCTTCCTTCTTTTCTTCTTTTATTCCTTCCTTCCTTAAATAATGAATGTATTAAATCCTTCTTTTCTTCCTTCCTTCCTTTATTCCCTCCTTCCTTAAATAATGAATGTATTAAATCCTTCTTTTCTTCCTTCCTTTATTCCCTTCTTCCTTAAATAATGAATGTATTAAATCCTTCTTTTCTTCCTTCCTTTATTCCCTTCTTCCTTAGATAATGAATGTATTTAATCCTTCTTTCCTGCCTTCCTTCTTTCCTTCCTTCTTTCCTTCCTTCCTTAAATAATGAATGTATTTAATCCTTCCTTTCCTTCCTTCTTTCCCTCCTTCCTTAAATAATGAATTTATTTAATCCTTCCTTTCTTCCTTCTTTTCTTCCTTTATTCCTTCCTTCCTTAAATCATGAATGTATTAAATCTTTCTTTTCTTCCTTCCTTCCTATAATCCTTCCTTCCTTAAATAACGAATGTATTTAATCCTTCCTTCTTCCTTCCTTTCTTCCATCCTTTCTTTATTCCTTCCTTCCTTAAATAATGAATGTATTTAATCCTTCCTTCCTTCCTTTTTTCATAAATACATTCATTATTTAAGGAAGGAAGGAATAAAGGAAGGAAGGATTGAATACATTAAGTCCTTTCTTCCTTCCATAATTATTTTATTAATTCCTTTCCTTTTTCCTTACTCTTTTCCTATATAGACAGACAGACAGACAGACAGACAGACAGATAGATAATTTGATTATTAGGTACTTTATTTATTTAGTTTTTCAGTCCGTCCTTCCTGTGCTGAGAAAATGTGACACTTACGACTCTTTTTCAATAAATGTTACATGGACTTCTCCTAACAGCAACTTTCATGTTTTTCTTTGTTAAACATCTCTCCTCTCTCTCTCCCTCTCTCCCCCTCTCTCTTCCTGAGCACTGTGAATCGATGCATTAACCATTTAATTCCAAGAATCGCAAATAAAAGTAATTTAATGTTATTACTGTGTTATAACAAGAGCACTGATGCTGGATGATAATGCATTTCCCATTACAGGGCACCTCATACAGGAGCATAGGACAAAAAAAAAGGAAGGAGAAGAAAGCAGAGTGGAAGTGCGTGTGCGTGTGTGAGTGAGTGAGTGATGTGCAGTATAATATGCGGGTAAAAGTTATTCGCCATTCCCTTTGAAGTGTGCATTGAACAGGGTAAGCTGAATTTCAGCCAGGCCTGATAGTGTTCAGGGTAAACACTTAAAACCCTTTAGAGAATTTCACGCCCTGGTTTGCCAATAGCAGTGTGTTTGTGATGTACTGTAAGTAGTGTGTGTGTGTGTGTGTGTGTGTGTGTGTGTGTGTGTGTGGACAATATCTACAGCATCAGAGGAAGAACTGATGGATATTCAATGCTTCTTTAATGCTTTTGGAATCCCCAGAGCCTATGAAGCACACACACACACACACACACACACACACACACACGATAAACACAAATATCCCAGTAAATCGAATAATTAAAAAGAGAGAAATTACGGAATTAATGTGGAGATGAATTGAAGGAAGGAAAGGTGGAAAAAAAAGGTCTGACTGAATGAATGAGAAGAATTTGAGGATAAACAGGATTTAACATACTCGCATAAATACAGTTGGATATCACAATCATTTTTTTGATGAATTAATTAAAAGAAATCGAACTGGATGTGGAAGGGTTTTTTTTTTCTTCTTTTTTTGTTTTTTTCTTATAAATCCTCCATGCTTTCTGAAAGATTTGTTGATGTCCCTGATGACGTTGGCTGTGGTTGTTTTGTTCCTGTGCTCGTTGCAGGAGTGCGGCTTTTTTTTGAGGTTACAACTCAATATATTACATCATCTGCGTAATCAGCCTTTACCGCACCGTAGAAAACCATGAGGCCCATCAGGTCAGTTTATTTACTTGGTTTGACAGTTGTGTATAACTGAAGTTCTTCCGTCTTTGGGTCTCTAAGATAATTGGCCAGAGATAGCACAGACGGCTAAATAGTAATTACTGATCAGGCCTGATAAATCTGTCTCTCTCTCTCTCTCTCTCTCTCTCTCTCTCTCTCTCTCTCTCCTTCTCTCTCTCTCTCTCTTTCTCCCTCTCTCTCCTTCTCTCTTGAGCTCTTCTTAACCTCTAATCCTTGCTGGTTTTGCTCAGTCTTGTCCAAAATGATATAACACATTACCTTCACTTAACCTTTTTCTTTATCATTGAAATGATTAATTATTCCATTTAAGGTACGGTTTTCTTTTCCATTTTTGGTGCAGATCTTATTTACTGAATCCCTTTTTCTCTGTAGTTGTCACTGTGGTGCTGGATTTTAGGACTTTGATACCTTAAAGGAATTACAATGGATTCGGAACAAAGGTGTGAGATGATATTCTACCACCTAACCCCACTAACCAACTAAACAACAACCCTACCAATCAGCAACTTTTCTAACCATTCAACCAACCAAACACCCCTACAGATCAAACAACCAAGCAAACTACAACCACACCAACCAGCAACCTCACCAAATAGCCAACCATCCACAACTCTACCAACAAGCTATTGTCTATTACTGAATAGACAACCAAAAAAACCTAGTAATCAGCCAGACAAACAACCGACCAAACAACTCGACCCAAGAGCAGGCTTACCAAGTAGCCGACCAACCAAGTAGCCAAACAAGAACCTAACCAACAAACCAACCTATCAACATCCGTACCAAAGAGCAGCTTTAACTACCTAGCCAACCAAACGTCCCTACCAACAAGCAGCCTGAACAACCTGCCAACCAAACAACCCTACCAAATATCCAGCCAAATCACCAACCAACCAAAAACCGTACCAAAGAGCAGCCTCACCAAGTAGCTGACCAACCAACTAGGCAAACACCCCAAAAAAACCTGGTAATGAACCAAGCAATCAGCCAGACAAGCAACCAACCAAACAACCCTAACAAAGAGCAGCCTTACCAAGTAGCCAGCCAGGTAGCCAAACAAGAACCTAACCAACAAACCAACCAACATCCGTACCAAAGAGCAGCTTTAACTACCTAGCCAACCAAACATCCCTATCAACCAATCAACATTCCTAACAACAAGCAGTCTTAACAACCTGCCAACCAAACAACCCTACCAAGTAACCAGCCAAATTATCAACCAACCAAACAACCCTACCAAAGATCAGCTTTAGCAAGTAGCCGACCAAACAACTCTACCAAACAACCAAACAAGAACCCACCCAACCAGCATCCCTACCAACCTGAAACCTTACCAACTAGCCAACCAACCAACCAACAATTAAATCAACTACCCAACCAAACACCAACCCAACAAACCATCCAACAAAACACTCATCAGACCACCAAGAAAAACAAAAAACTGTAGCCTACCATTCAAACAAACAACCAGTTAAACACCAGACTTATGGACCTACTTACCACATGTCTAACTACCACCAAGTCAAATCTATCACCAGTGCAAACGTCCCAGCAACCCCACATTTTATTTCTTTATTTTTTGTCCTTTCTTTTAAAAATCTTTTAACTTGTTCTTTCTTTTTTTAAAAATCTTTGTTCTGGTTTATTTCCTGTAGAGACCACGCTTTAACTGCCAAAACATTTGTCTAAATTTTAATTCATGTAGTGCTCTTTAAATACAGAGATATACGTGACTGTATTCTGTCTGTATAATTTAGGATTGTACCGAGATCTTGCATTTCTATTTGTTTATTCATATCCTGATTCAGGCAGGAATTTAAAATAGACTAGGCTTGTGTGTGCCAGCGGTCTGACTCGCAGGGCTAATTTGGTCTGACCAGGGAAGTACATCGGTTCGACTAGGCCAGGATGCCTGCAGCAAAAGACAAGCAGTGTGCTGGTAAACAGGCTGAGAAATTCAAGACAACAACCAGACCAGAGACGGAATTAAAAATGTGAACCGACTGTGTAGTAGGTTTGGGAGGTTGTCTGACACATAGCGTCTTTTCCATTACACTCAAGTTATTTGTATTTAACTTGTGTATTACACCAAGGATTTTCAGTACCTATGCCCAGAGTGTCTTATTCACTGATATATTAAGTTTTATTTTATTTCTTGTTGGATTTGTTAAAAGTGCAAGGATGGTAGTGCTGTAGTATATCAATAAACCATCTTATCTTACCATGGGTTTACACTCGGGCATGATGGCCACGATCTCAACAATTTGAGAGAATCGTGATGAGCATAGGGGGTCGTGGGATCGAATCGTGATGATCTTGAGGGAACTTGGTGGATCTGTGATGATTGTACTGTCAAAAATTTTGCAGCGATTATTGCGAAGTGTTACGATTTGACGCCAATCGTGATAGAACGTGGGAATCGTAGTAGAGTTCAGTAGAGCTTAACGGACCGTAACAGAGCGTAACAGACCTCGATGCGCCATCGTAGGGGATCTTAACGAACTTGGAAACACGATTCCTTCAAGGTTTATCTCCTGGATGCACCCTGCCTCCTTTTTATACCCCAGTCCTGCTCCAAGCGCGGTCATAAATTGTGGCACTTTTTTGAATCTCGGAGATCGCGGACATCGTGCCGCAGTGTAAACCCAGGGTTACAGATATTGGTTTTTGAACGTTATTGCTTATGTTTTTTTTTTTTTTTTTTTTTTTTTTGGAAAAACATTTTTTATCGCTCTTTACTAATTTCCATCCCGTTATTCAGGTCTTAGCTTATGACACTGACGTACCAGTTTAAGAGAATAGCAACTTTTGTATGACTCAATTAAATGCAATCCAGTTATGAAAAATTGGAGTTGGTGTTAAAATTGTGTTTTGTCCTAAAACCCCATTACCCACAGCCAGGTTCTTACTGCATCCTCCAAAAACTGGGTGGACACAGTTCAGTGTATTAGGAAGGCAGTAGAAATTGATAAGGACATTGAACGGTCTTCACAGATACGGAGAATGTGGTCGTATAGTGCGGACGTGGTTGAATCAGGGCATTAAAGTAGCAACAACACAACTGAACCTAATAGGGGCTTTACTGATATAGTACAAGCGTGGCACGGACTTGTTAAACATAGATATGGACAAGAGAAAATTTGCTGTATGTCTTAAGACCAGACAGATGCAATGAGAAGGTGGTATGTGTGAGGTGCGAGCCAATTGTTGTTGGTAGGAATGTATTAAGAACACACTGGATGAGGTGCATGCAGTAAGTGGTAAGAAATAAGTGGGAAGACACAGTGAGAACCTGGCATGGATGTAGGAAGGACATAGGAAGAACTTGATAACTGCATATTTTTCCATTTTGAACACACTGCTGCTGCATCCATCAAACTTTTCAGGACGCAGGGTGGTCCCATGGTCTTTGTCTGAGTGTGATGGGTGCTTAGTTTTGTTCTATGTTATCAGTCCTGTTCACTCAGAGGATTAAGAAGAAGAAGAACTTTAAGATCTCTATCCCGGTTTAGCACCAAAGTAAGGTCTCTAATCCAAAGACCTCACAGTTCTTCAGGAAGCACCCCCCCTCCCCCTGAAATGCTGATTCTGAGTGTTCATGCTGGACTGCTTGTTTGGCTTCCTCCTCACATTTATCGTCTCTAGACTTTCTGTGACTACTCTCTTCTGATTGGTCAAAGCTTAAAGCATTGTGGCTGGGAGACAGACTGGGATGGGCGGACATACTGCTGTGCATGATGGGGCAGTGGGGGAAGGCCAGCTAATCGTAATGCCCAGCATGCCTAATGAAAAAAAAAAAAGCATTGAAAAACACGTGTTTACAGCTAAATCAAACAGCCTAGAGGGAAATCTTCAACATGCACCAACCTTTTAATTTGACACTCTGGTGTTGTCTAACAACATTCATGGGTCAAAAAAGTGGGAAAAACATATCTTCCCTTTAAAGGTCTACACACTTGCTACCATACGCAACTTCCTGTTGATCGATAATTATCCTTGCCACACTGATCGCCCAATTTAAAGCAAAGCAAATGAAGAAAAAGCAACAGAATGCAACACTCTGAAGGACTCCATGCAGCATTGCATTCTGAGAGCTTTGGCCTCAGGGTGGCGAGGTTTGAGCTTATCCGCTTGGAGCCAGGTTTAATTTCCCTTTGAGGAGCAGGCCAACACTAACGGTATTCAATCACGGCTGTTTTCCCTGAATATCACTTAGCAGCCACCGTAGAAGCAACTTTAATGTCATGGAAATACCTGAAGGTTTGGATAACTGGCGACTTCTTTACAGGGTTAAGCGTTACTTCAGGCAACGTAAACGAAGCTGGACTGCAGAACACACACACACACACACACACACACACACAAATAGGGGAAGAGTTTGGCCTCCGTCCTGCAATTCAAGAGCTTTCTCTGGCAAGAAAGGGAGTAAGATCCTTATCTATGGATTCAATTCATCATCCAGATCCAGGGATAGATGGAAATGTTGTATGTGTAGGTGGGGGTGTATGTGAGAAACGGAATTTGTGAAAAGAACCAGGAAGGTGTGTGTGTGTGTGTGTGTGTGTGTGTGTGCGTCAAAATGTGTTTTTACAGAATTTGTACAGAAGCATTTTCTGAATTTGGGAAGTTGGTATGGTGGATAAGATAAATGTTTTAGCCATTAAACCCCTCGTCTTGGATTTTCCGCTGTCCGATTGGCGTCTCTTTCCCGATTTCTCCCGCCATTTTTATTTTTCCCAGCCTGGAATTTTAAAAAGAAGGAAAAAAAAAAAAATGCCAACAACAACAACAACAAAAAAGACAGCAGTGAATTTAGTTTCTGCCTCATTTAGCGTAAGGGAAAGCTTACAAACAGCTGTCTAAAACATGGCGGGGCTTTAACCCGACTCGCACAATGCTTTCAAACGTTCGCCTCTATTGTCTCGGCCTTCTATCCTCTTCAAACGCGCTGCTGTGATGTTGCAGACACATTTTTCTAATGTTTTACACTTCATATAATCCCTTCTGTGGTACGTTGGTGTTGGGGGCATGTGGGGATTGATGGCTCTCAGAGTGCTCATGAGGTCAATTTGGCTGAAAGGGCAAGCACTCAATCACTGTGTGTGTGTGTGTGTGTGGGGGTGTGTGTAAGGGGGGGTCAGAGGAGACACACTTGAATATATGCACACACACCCAATCTTCAATGCACTTCGTCTCATTATCGAACTCGTTCCTGTAAACCAGCCATATGTACCCAAAGTGTTATTGACATCTTAATGGTGTTTTTTATCATGAAAGTCATTCTACCTTTCCACCCCAAAAGCACACACACTTACACAGTATCATGCTACCATACGCTGAAAAAGGTGTCTCCGACATTTCCTGTATTATTGTCGGCTTTTCAAAGGCTTTAGTCTTGCTTACACACTTGCACACAATCACACAGGTCTGATCTTGCCGGAAGCACTCGGGGCACCAGCGTCTCACGTCCTGAGCCGTTTTCGGTTATGGAGTAGGAGGGATTTGGGAGCCGTCTGTCTGATGCCAATGTCTGTTCACTACCGCCGCTGGGTTCAGGGTGTCACTGCAGCAGTACAGTAACCACCACCACCACCACCACCACCACACACACTCCGCTTTTTTTCTTTCATTGAAGAAAGATTCATAGCATTGGGCAAGGAAAAAGTCCGAAGAAGGGCCAAATGAGTCTGGCTCGCAGTCGTCTGAGACATAATGGCTCTGCGTTTTGTCAGTGATTGAGGCGGGAAAGAGGGATGCTGTCGCCAGTTTGTTTAATGGAGTAGAAATAAAGGTAAAGAACGAGGCTGGATTTAATGCCTAAAGGTTTTGGTTGTTTGTTTTTTGCAATTTGGAGTGAAAAATTCTTCCACCATTTTGGTCCAAGTCCAGTAAAGTTAGTTAGTTAGTTAGTTATTTGTTTGTTTGTTTGTTTGTTTGTTTGTTTGTTTATTTATTTATTTATTTATTTATTTAAGCTGTGTGCCAATTGAACAGAACAGGGAAGCTTGAGGGTCCTGGCATGTCCTGTATTCTGTGTGGTGTTCGCGTGTTCTCCCCGTGCTTGTGTGGGTTTCCTTCGTGCACTTTGGTTTCCTCCCACATGCACAAAGACATACACCATACATATGGATGAAGGAATGTTTGTTGTAGAGAACAGGTTCTGCAGGGGGCTCGCAAGCCTTTTGAGTAAAAAACAATCCAACAGAAACTATGAAAGTGGCCCAGTGCATCATGGGAAGTGAGTGAGTGAGTGAATGGGTTGAACCAGTTTAGTCGAGTTAGGTGCCTAAATCTATATATTAAGACTTTCTACTAACCCTGGGTTTACACTGGGACACAATATCTGCGATCTCCGCGATTCAAAAAAGGGTGGAGCTCCATGATTTATGATAGTGCTTGGAACACGATTTGGGTATAAAAAGGAGGCGGGGAGCATCCAAGAGATGGAACTTGAAGGAAGCGTGTTTTCAAGTTCATCAAGATCCCCTATGATGGCGCATCAAGGTCTATTACACTCTACTACAATTCTCACGTTCTATTATGACTGGCAGTCATATTACATCGTAATGTTTGCAGAAAAATCTTTGACAGTCAGGACGGATCATCTTGAATCCACCAAGTTCCCTCAAGATCATCACGGTTTGATCCCATGACCCCCCACTCAAATCGTGGAGATCTCCGACATCGTGCCCCCACTGTATCCCCAGGGTAAAATATTACAAACACAATAGGATCCTAATGCATAGTGCAACAACTTCCAGGCCCCCGGAGACACCTAGGTGTCTTTCTTTTTCCTTTTCTTTTTTTCTTTCTCTATAATTTAAACTGTATATTAACTCCATACAGAAATGCCCCTGCAGACCACAGGGCCCGAACCGGGAACCTTCATGTTGTGAAGTGAGAGTGCTACACCGCCGTGCCTCATCCATACAGGGAATGCAGGTATTTCCTGTAAACCTGTTTGATGCTATTTGTGTATCATCAGGTCGAGTCTGAGTGCACTGGTGACACTGTAGGATGAATGGAAGGATGGATTTCTCCGATTTCTCAGATTTAATGCGTGAGCTGCTCTCAATACTTTTTGAATACATTTCGTCTTAAATGCTTGTACTTTTGTAGGGAAAAAAGATTTTGGAGCATTTCTTTTAACTCTCTCACTGTTGGCTATTCATCATTTTATCTTTTTCATCTCCTACGTGAGCGACTCGGAGCTTACTTGAGATCATGTGTGTTTAGAGTGCATTTTTAGAGCGAGCTAAAATGAGGCTTCTTATACAAATATACACGTCCACCTCCTGCAGTCGCCTGTCCTCTCGGTCACCCCTTTCATATCGTCCACCAGCTGAGGACAGCTAACATCAGCTTGGCGTAAACACACCCTCACTCGCACCCTTGCACGTGAAGAAAGACGCGCTCCAGATCGCCTTTTTTTTGGTCTAGCTCGGCCTGTTTTATCCCCGGGTTGAGTCGAGTCCTCTCTGTGTACGTTTTTAACCTGAGGCGTCATCGTGTTTAGTCTAAGCAGAGTCCGTCTCCACCAAGCGACCTTTCGACCCAGTGCTCGTCATGCTAGATCTCTTTTGTGGTAAGTAAAGGGTTAAATAGGCTTTTTTATTTATTTATTTATTTTTATTTGGACGGGTAGTGCTTCAGTGAGGTGCTCGAGTGTTGTCTCATGCATGAACGAAGGATTGGAAGGCGTGTGGGTGTTGTGAGGTGAATCGATGCCGAGAGCACTTTCGCATAGTTTCACCACATGCCAATCACCTGCCACTGAGTAAAAATGGCAGGAGAAGACTGCTTACCTGCACACGCACACACACACACACACACACACACACACACACACACACACACACACAGGTTAGAGTTCACATGTCATCACTAATTGAATGCCCCGTCCTATCCATCAAATGATAAGATGCGCATACACAAATATCACCTGTCCTGGTGTTAAGTGAGGAAAAAGAAGCTTTGAATATTATGGGATGGACAAAAAAAGATAAGAAGGAGATAAGTGTAATGGATGTGACAGGATGGCGCTCTTTATCTTTTGACAGCATATTTAATTTGCGTCAGTGTGCAAAGAAACCGGGAGCCAATCCCAGCTGTCTTCGGGTGAGAGGCGGAGTCACACCTTGAACAGCTTGCCATCACATTTGGTCTGTCGGTGGAAACCTGAGTACCCAGAGAAAACCCATAAAGCATGTTTATTTATTATTTATTTGGAGTCAAAGCCACTTCTGCTGTCCATCGTGTATTTTTTATTTTTTTAACTCGGAAGTTGGGAATCGACCACATTAGGGAAGTACGGTAGCGTTACGCTTAGCACGTCCGCCTCACAACAAGATCCTGATTCAGGTGTTTCTGTGTGGGGTTTGCATGTTCTAGTTGTGCTTTCATGGGTTTCCTCTTTGTATTCCGGTTTCCTCCCACAGTCCAAAGACATGCACAGTAGGCTAACTGGCTGCTGTTACTGTAGCAAGAATAACACGTTTCAAACACACGTATTACCAATCTGACCAATCAGATTCGAGGATTCAGGAGTACTGTGGTAAAATCTATAATACTCTTTACGCTAAGTGTGCGTGTGTGCGTGTGTGCGTGTGTGCGTGCGTGTGTGCGTGCGTGTGTGTGTGTGTGTGTGTGTGTGTGTGTGTGTCAGTACTACACACTGCACACCATTAACATCCTCTGACCTCCCACTCGGGGCAGTTTAGCTTTTCTCCTTGATTTAGCATTGAATGTAAATACTTGCTGAGGTTTCAGCATTTGTTCCTAACAGGCAGTACGTTTAGTCCACAATGGATCTGACCTCTGCCCTTATGGGAACGAGTGTATATTGATTTCTTAAACAGTCTCCGTAAAGCTAAGTGCTTTTTTCTGAGGTTTGCAGGACTGCTTATTTCCTGATAAGGCAGATTTGTGCTCTGTGGGTGGGGTTGGCTGATTAATTAATTAATTAATTAATTTTATTTTATTTATGATCGCTTTCCGATCTTACATAAAATGAAAATAATTTTTAATTATCAGGTTTTACACTCAGCATACTGGGAATAAATCTGTTTAAACATTTCAGCATGTGGTTGACATGTCCGCCCCCCAGCAAGAACCTCCCGGTTTCGAGTCGTGGGTGTCCGGTGTCTCTGTGTATAGTGTGGCTGTTATCCCCGTGCTTGCCTGGGTTTCTTCTGGGTACTCTTGTTTCCTCCCACAGTCCAAAGACATGCATATTAGGCTAACTGGCTGTTCCAAATTTTCCCTAGGTGTGAGGGTGAATGGTTGTGTGTGTGTGTTGGCCTGCGATGGTCTGGCGAGCTGTTAATGGTGTATCCCGCCTTCGCCCAGAGTTGGCTGTGTCAGGCTCCAGCCTCCCTGTGACCCTGGAAGGATTGAGCGGTTTGGAAAATGCGACAAGTGAATGTCCGGAAACTAAAGAAGCGGGGACGAAACCCATTCCTATAGCTCCCAAGCCACTTTGTGGGCGGGAACTAAAAATTGTGTAAGCTGTATGCCATAAATAGCGCTTGGCTCTAAAGAAGATTCTAGACCACTTTGTTTTATTAATATTTAGGCGGATATTTTAAACCATGACTCTCAGTGTCCATACATACTCTTTTACCGTACAGTATTTCATTCTTAATGAAGCGCAGACTTCTCTCACTCCTTACTGTCTCCAGAACAGGTCCTGATTGTTGTGTGTAATTCTTATAGTTGTAATGTGTGTGTGTGTGTGTTTGTGTGTGTGATTGTGTAATGCATGTTTGCAGACCGAGTTGCTGTTAGCGGTGGTGGAGGACGAGACTAATGTTCAGGAGAACCGACAGGAGATGGCTGAGACCCTGCTCAACGCTCTGAGTGACAGACAGCAACATCGGCAGACCTGGAGGGACAGGTAGGGAACATGGATGCACACACACACACACACACACACACACACACACACACGCAAATTATTTGATTTTGTTATTTTATAAAAAACTTCATTCATAAAACTACACTTCATTTATTTAAGTAATTTATATTTAAGAAATTTAATTAGTTTGTTTATTTGTTTGTTTACCTATTTGTGTATTTAATTTAATATAATATATTTATCATCACTTAAATAATTAAGGCAAATCTACAATTTAAATAAACTCATGAAATGTATTTAAATATAATTAAATTTTTTTTTATTTCTAAAAATGTTGCTCTTTTTTTTTAATTCATTTAATTTCACATAAAAGTCGACGCACATGATGGAAGTTTACTCGCATCTTTGTGTTTTTTTTTTTTTTTTCACCCCTACAAGCCCTCAGCTAAGCCCTCGATAAGTAAATTGATTCTAAAACAACATTGTGGAACTGGGTAGAAGAACTAGTGTTACTGGTTCCTGTCGCTGCAGGAGATTTTAAGGGTCCTGATGACGTCCATTTTTTAAAAGAAAACCATTTTTACACTTTTACGTCAGAAGGGCGTGGTTAGTGTTATTATTTGGTCTTAAAGAGTAGTACTGTTCATCCTGACTGCATAATTTATGTGTATGTAACACGTTTAAGTGATACAGACACTTATTTTAACATGAATGACCATAAAAAGCACAAAACTGGGTAATTGTATCCCGTGGATTACTAGCAGGGGCTGAACCAATGGTTCACAGTGTTTTTTTCCTGGAAGTGATGTCAACACGTTGGGCGGGGTTGTCCAGCACAGGTAAACCAGCAGACCTATTCAGCAAGCGACATTTTAGGTGATAAGGAAATGTGTTCGAGAAGCAACTATGGCAGCAATTTGGAGGAAATGGGTATAAACGGTGACGTATTTGGATCAGAGAGGGAGGAGTCTCTTGTGGAGACAGTGAGACGTCTCATTCTAGTGACTCCGAGGATGAGAACGCTGCCAGAGATAAGTGTGACTGTAAATCCAAAAATGTTTATGCAGCCAACGTTTTGCTGACTCGGCTTTTCTGTCGTCAGTCGGTTTAGGAACACAAAAGAAGTGTTTTCTGTGATTTCTGCGCTTGTTTTTTGTGCAGCTCAGCACTGGACCATATTGTGTTATGATGCACGGGGTCGGTGAGGCAGCGCAGCCAATCAAACCAGTTCATGTCACTACCAGGCTGGAGCAGCAAATCGGAAAGGCATCATGTCTTTGATCATGCCCGGTGTCCCAGCACTCGCACACACTTTGAAAAGGGGCGGGGACTGATGTTGCCAGAAGGAACCGCTGATGTTATACGTGATCGTTTTAAATAACTAGTAACGCTAATTCACCACAGGTACCCTTTAAACATGACTAAATTCATCATTATCATCATTGTCATCATCATCATATTCATCATCATTATTATCATATTTCCTAATTGGGATCAAGCACTTCAGAAAATTAATGAATGAATGAATGTACACACACTCATGGATACACACGGATACAGTAGAGCACCAGTAAACACTTCTCAAATGAGAGGCCATTTCATCTCTCTCTCTCTCTCTCTCTCTCTCTCTCACTCTCTCTCTCTCACACACACACACACACACACACACACACACACACA
>JAQMYF010000014.1:17543879-17564180 GCA_030014195.1 Neosilurus mollespiculum | reverse complement strand
TCAAGGATACATTGTGTGTGTGTGTGTGTGTGTGTGTGTGTGTGTGTGTGTGTGTGTGTGTGTGTACGTGTGTGTACAAGAGTGGTGGGCTCCTGAGTGGTCTAAAATTGGAGATAAGTTGTGGAGTGCAAACATAACTGTTATCTGTGTGTATGTGTGTGTGCTGTGTTATCGGGATGAATGGATACTGTCTAAGCGAGTCTTATCTCAGAGGAAGGAAGTCAGTGGGCTATCAGCACGTGTGTGTGTGTGTGTGTGTGTGTGTGTGTGTGGGCGGGCAGGTATATTTCAACAAAACAAATGGAAACGTACAGCTTCTTTAGCATATGTGATTGCTCCTAAATATGAATTAATTAAATCAGTCAGCATTCAAAGTGTGTGTGTGTGTGTGTGTGTGTGTGTGTGTGTGTGTGTGTGTGGGCGTGCATGCTGTACCTCTACACAGGTGTTGAAAGCTGGATTCCAGGCCTCTACATTTGTCCACACACACACACACACACACACACACACACACACACACACACACACGTACACACACATGTTTATTTCAGCAGTTGGAGAGATTAGATAGCACCATTCTCTCTCCCTCATACTCCTACGTTCTAATATGTTTGAACTCAGCCCTCTCTGCCTATCATTTCCTGCGCCCAGCCTCCACTCTCGGCCATGATAATGGTACCTCCCGCTTTAGGCCCAGCTCTGTGAAGTACCTGTCAACGGCCAACATTTAAAGGAAAAGAAGCACATGGCCCCGCGCGACGTTAAACACACTCTGATAAGATGGAGCTGATGTTATCGGTGACAGGCGTGCTGACACCAATATGCTTTTAGCAGCCAGCATGGAACCCCCCAAAACATTTACTCTGACTCAAAAATGACTTCATAATCAGTTTGTGTATGATTTGTCTTGGAAACGAATGTTGAATACCGCCTGCATGGACGTGGCTGTTATCCTCGAGCCTTGGCGAGGAGTAGTCGTGGGTGGATAACCTGGATGTTACAAAACTACAGCTGTGCATGGTTATTCTTTACAAATCCAAACAGTAAAGCTGCAGTCATTCATTCTAGAAAAAGATCGTTGCTGTTTGAACGTAGCAGCTAAACAATTACATGCCTCCCCTCAGTGCTCCTTACGAAGCTCCACCCTTTAAATTCATGGACGTGCACTTCCAAGGCAACAGCAACAACAACGACAACTCCAATTCCAACATCTCAGCCAATCAGCAATAGGCTGCATTGCTAGGGTGCTGTGCACGAGACACAAGCACTGGCTTTTTTTCTGATTGGCTGGAATACCTAATTAGGATTGTGTGTGGCTCACATTGCACTTTAAATTATAGAATGAGCTCACAGTTGCGCATGGATTGCCTGATGATCGCTGTGAGTGACAGGAAAGCGCATGCCATCCCTCCCTTCCGTGAGAGCTCGGCCAATTAGCTCCCATGGCTGCGGCCTCAACCTGGATGTGAACTTGCGATCTCCAGCTTGATAGTCACGCACCTTGTCCATGCGCTACTTGGGAGCTCCCTTGTTTACTTTTATAAATAATTTTAAAACTTGTATTTTCTTTGGATGAACCAACACACAAACATATTTGTTTATTAAATCTACTGTATACCACTGATTATACAGTCCGCCATTTTGAGGAGATGAATACACGTTATGCATTATAATTAGCCTGCTGGATTTTTGCGAACACAACACTTACCTCACTGTCGTTCAGGCAAACACAAGTCAAAGCACTTCTCACTTTCCAGTGAAATTGAACGTAAGGCTGAACATAAGGTTGAACTCGGGTTTTACCGGCAATCAGAAAGAGCCGCACTTCTTTCATGGTTGCCAGATTGTATCTTGCAAGATGAAAAAAGATGTCATTCTTATTTTTGATTATTTCTTTTCATTTATACATAGATAGATAGATAGATGGATAGATAGACCGATGCTTTCTTGTGACAACCTGGATATATTCCTATCTTAAATGTAGTGTTCTGAGATAGATCCACTGGATTGATTACTCACGATTAACGAATGAAAGAATGCATTCCTTTAAGTTTACAGCGTTTTTAAAAAATACGAAAAAAGCAAACCCTTAATTTATTTTTGTATATAAAACCTTTACACATCACTTTCAAACCAACTATGTTCAACCCTTTTAATAAAGGCAGTTAAGGAGGGTTTTGAAACAATGTCTTTAATCTGGCAACCCTGGTTGTTACATAACCAAGTCCTCTAAAGCATTAACTTCATCTTAACCTAAAGGAACATTAATACTTTCCTGACAACATGGTCATGCATTTAGTATGCATAGGATTCAGCCCGTCTGATTACGGCTGCTTTTGTGCCGGCGTGTAATAGTGTTAAAGTTTGGTGCGTTAAAGGCGCGATGATGGATTGCAGGTGGAGGACAATTCGTAAACACAAAGCCCAGCTGATTGATTATGGCTTTCTGAGCTTCTCAGAGAGAGCGGCTGCTCTGAAACAGCGCTGTAAGTGGTGTGGAGTGCAGGATGTGCGTGTGTGTGTGTGTGTGTGTGAGAGAGAGAGAGAGAGAGAGAAGGAGAGAGAGAGATAAATGTGACCATAGGGGACTTTGTGTTGCTTTATAAGTATTGGGTTGAACGATGACTTCACTTTCAGCACCCTTGTGACCCATCTATTGCCCCAAACTCACTCACTAATGTAGCTCTGCACTCCACTCTATTTTCCTACAATCTGTCTCTCTCTCTCACACCCACACACACACACACACACACACACACACACACACACACAAGCACACTTGTACTTCTATCTTTGTGGGGATTCATTAACAGAATGCATTCCCAAGCCCCTTTCACTAACCTTAACCATCACAACAAAATGCTGAACCCCCTCCTTTACCCCTAACCTTAACCTAAACCTCGTTATATCCTGAACCCTAAAACCCAGTTTTAACCCTCAAGCAGCCCTTTGTGAGTGAGAAGAAAATATCCCCACTCTGCTGGTTTAAAAACACATTCCAGGCCTCAATACGTAGCAAGTACACGCACATGGACACACACACACACACACACGCATATATATTTTCGAACCTAACCCTCTGACAAACATTTCTGGATTGAATCAGATTCCAGTATTCCATTTCTCCTTTGGTTCCATCGCTCAGGAACCACAGTAGATGCAAACCTTTTCCCTGGATTGTGTATCGCTGTAGATATAAAATGTATATTGTGTTAAACCCTATTGTACACTATATGGCCAGAAATATGTGGATACCTGACCATCATACGCAGCTGTATAGAATATCTTTTATAGAGTTTCAATAGACAGCGGAGCTCCTGAGCGGAGCCCCATAAACATGAAACATGACTTTGATGGTTGTCCTGTGTACGTTCCTGAGATTGATCCTGATTGTTTATGTATTACTGACTTGCATGATGATGGGCAGGAATAATAATAATAATAATAATTATCATAACAAAAATCTTAATGAAACTGAAGCCCAATAAATAGAGGCTCATGCACCACTGCTCAGACTCGCACATAATAAAACACACACAGTGTAAGAAAAAGAACACCCAACATGAATGGAAACATGGAACATGAACTTGTCGAACGGATAATTAGACTGGTAAGACAGGTGATACAAATTTGATTGTGTAAATCTGTGAGTGAAAAGAGGTGGAAAGAAAACTCAGTGTTAACCTTTCCTGCTTTCACTCCAGACCGTGGTCAGGAAATACAGGTGAGAATTATTTATTTACTTCCTTAAAGGATTCGTTCTACTCTTAAAACACCGGCTTCAGACACCTATCGATAGAGATATCTATGAGGAGCTCCATTAAGAGGCCTAAGAGGACCTAAGAAGCCCAAACTGGTTCTAGCATGTGCCTCCTCACAGCATAAGCCCTGTGAAGACACCCTCTGTTACGGTTACAGTGGAAGAACTCAAGTGTTCTGTATAGAGCCCTGACCTCAACCCCACTGATTTCCTTTGGGATGAGCTGAAACACTGATTACGTGCCAGACCGCTTCGACATCCCGACATCATTGCCTGACCTCACTAATGCTCTTCTGGTTGAATAAAACCACATACACGCTCCAAAGTCTAGTGGAGAGACTTAGCAGAGAGTGGAGCTTATCATAAAAGTAAAAAAGGATGTTCAAAAAGTCTTTTATGTGGAGGTGATGGCCAGATGTGCCCATATAGTACAGTGAATTTA
Organism: Neosilurus mollespiculum; assembly: GCA_030014195.1. Lineage (NCBI taxonomy): Eukaryota > Metazoa > Chordata > Actinopteri > Siluriformes > Plotosidae > Neosilurus > Neosilurus mollespiculum. Next base: position 17,559,978 of record JAQMYF010000014.1, on the reverse strand, counting down.
ACAGCCAAAAATGATGAAAAATCTGAAAAAAATTATAAACCATTCCAGAAACCGTAAACATAAAAATAAACTTCACTCCAAACTTCACTATGTTTCTGTTTATTGTCACATAGGAAATATTTTTTCTTATTATTTTTCTTCTTTTTCTTCTTCTCCTTCTTACTCTTCTTCATCATTGTTGTTCCTCTTCTTCTTTTATGTTGTTGTTGTTCTTCATTCTTCTTTTATTGTTGTTGTTAATGTTCTTCTTTGTTGTTGTTCTTCTTTGTTCTTCTTCGTTCTTTTTCTTCCTTGTTGTTACTGTTGTTGTTCCTCTTCTTTGTCGTTCTTTTTCTTCCTTGTTGTTGTTATTGTTGTTGTTGTTGTTAATCTTCTTCTTTGTTGTTCTTCCTCATTGTTCTTTTTCTTCCTTGTCATTGTTGTTGTTGTTAATCTTCTTCTTTGTTCTTTTTTGTTGTTCCTCTTTTTCTTTTTTATTACTCTTTGTCTTCTTGTTTTTGTTCTACTTCTTTTTCTACTTGTTTTCTTCTTCATCATTTCCTCTTGTTTTTCTTTTTCTTCTTGTTTTGGTGTTTTTCCTTTTTTTCTCCTCTTTGATCTTCTTTGCATATTTTCTTACTCTTCCTGGTTTTGTTTTTTTTTGTTATTTATTTTATTGTTTTTCATTCTTGCTCTTTTTGTTCTTCTTGTTCTTGTTTGTCTCTTCTCCTTCTTCCTCTTGCTTTTGTTGTTGTTGTTGTTCTTCTTCTTCTTCTTATTGTGTTGCTGAGCAGCTGAATTTCAGTATAGTAAAGTGTAAGCATCATGTGGTACCTTCCCATACTACATATTTATTAGGTCATTCATGCGGATTTGTGAACTTTTAAATTCATACTGAGCATCCAGACATCCCACGTCTTGCTTTTTATACTTACATACATTCTTGGATGTAACCACAGATTTTCATTCAGACAAGTTTTCAGAATGACACAGTAGATGCTATATATATTAGGAAATATCACAGTCTTACCTGAGACAAGCACACAGTGGTCACAGTCACTGAGATCCCATTTCACCCATGCATGCTTTTAAGTATTGGTGCTTCCACCACGTGATTGGCCGACTGGATAGTTGCGTGAACGATCTGGTAATTAAAATGTTTATGTAACTCTTTATTCATTGCAGCTCTTCATTCATTCAACTCTTTATTCATTACAGCTTTGAAAAGAGTTAACAGGAAAGAGAAGGGACAAAAAAAAAGACAGACTAGACTTTGGGAAAGAATGCACCAGGGGTTAAATATGATAATCCATGGACAGTGTGTGTCCTACACCTCTCAGACCTGCACAGACATGAGGTTGTGGAGATTGCTTTGGATACAGGCTTCCACTGGATCTACCTTTTTTCTTTCACATCTAGACAGCCATTCTGGCTTCTAACACCTTCATCTTGCCGTGTCTCTGCATGGCTTGGCCTTTGCGTGACCCCTGGGGCTTAGGGGGCATTGGCGCGGCAGGGTGTGTACGCATATGTGTGTGTTTGGATGGGTGGGGTGGCGAGCCAGTGCTCCGAACAGCTGTGCTGTTTGTAGGGACGGCGCTAACTGTTGTAGACTTTGTAAGGTCATTAGATGATAATAGAAATGATTACTGAATTACATGGGGGCTTTAGCAGAGGGGAGGGGCACGGCAGCGGGTTTGATAAATGGCCTGTGAAGGTGCCCATCTGGCCTCTTCTCTTTTTCCCCTCTCTTTTTGTCACTCTCTTTTTCTTACTCACATACTTCCATCCTTTGCCCATTCTGTGGAAGTGCAAAACAAAGGAGGCTGTAAAAGATTAACAGAGAAGCAAAGACAGAAGAGGTATTCTCTTTCTCGCTCTCTCTCTCTCTCTTTCTCTCTGTCTATCTCTCTCTCTCTCTTTCTCTCTCTCTCTCTCTCTCTCTTTCTGATGTGTGTGCACGCCTTCGTTAATGCAGCAGTGTTTGACTCGTCACCCTCCATGTCTCAATGGAGCTGCAGGAGAGTGGGTAGCCATTGACCTTCGACCTGGGAAGCAGTTGGAGAGCTAGCACTGTGTAAATCAAGTGCTGCTGAGGTGAACACGCAAACACACACACACACCAACACACACTCACACACACTCCTAGAAACTTGCCATCATGTCAGATCCCAGGAAGGAACAGATTTTGCACTTTTGTCCGTGCCTCGTTTGACACAAGTCCCTACATATTAATAATATGTTTAATTTATAATTTAAAGTGCAAGGACAGCACGGAAAGGCAAAGCAAATATCCATGCCCAAATATTCATACACATTATACAGAGGCAATAGCAGTGCAAGAGTCGGCACACCCTCATGATAAAATGATGACAAAGAAAAGTATTCCAACAAGACGCTGTTTAGTTTAACGGATTTGTTCTTTCATTATGTGCTTGTTTATTTTAATGTAAAACAAAAAATAGTAAAACTTTTCCTGGGCCTCCTCAGTACAGATAATTTTACAAAACTCTCCAAATATTATTTAAAAATATTATACATTTTCAAATGTGTTAATATATATATATATATATATATATATATATATATATATATTAACTTTGGAATTAAAATTTATTAAAATAATTCACCCATAGAAGAAAACAAATAAAGGCTGGAAATTAGTAGCATAAATAATTAATAGTAATTGTAATAGTTTTCTACAGAATTACTGTAAATTTATTACTTATTAATTTTAATTTAGAATTTTTTATTTAAGTTGACATTATTGGGACTATAACTTTTTCTTTTGTCATGTTTAATCATGTATGGATTAAAATTTAATGCTGAATAAAACTAGCAAATAAGTAAAGGAATAAAAATTAAATGCACCGTTGCTGGTTATGATTAAGCCGTTAAACAAAAAAGTTTGCATCTTGCTTTTCGAGCCGTGATATAAAACATTCTTGAAGAAACTTTGTATCGTCACTCGTTTGCATTGTCCTCCTGTTCAAAAAAATCAACAAAACAACTTTATAGGTGATCGCTGTCTTCTTTATTTTTTTGAATAGGGGTACAATGCAAATGTGGCACCCACACATCTCGCATAAATAGCTAACTTTGTGTTTTGTAAAAAAGCCAAATAAATTGAAAATATGTATGTTAATGTTATTATTTATAATTTTAACAACAGACACAAAAAGCTAGCAAGCTAACAAGCTATTTCCTTTCTTGATATTATTGTAAAATTAAAATACACATATTTAAAATAAAATAAATATTGCTTTGGAGAAATTGAATGAATTTAGAAAAAAATAACAAAAAAACCCCCCAAAAACAAACAAACAAAAAAATAATACATCTGTGATAAATATCTGACAGAAGGACTATGATAAATAGTTTTAGATACATTTTGCAATTCGTTCTAGTCGCAGTTTGTTTAGAGTTAGCTTGTTTACATGCTTTGATAAATGAAAACTTATTGAAGGAAAATATTACTGAGTTTAATACAGTATATGGAAATGGCACGGTCTGATTCGTTTGCTATCGTATCATTCATTTAATGTATTTTCTTGCGTCCGATTAGTTAAACGCCACTAGCTAATTCTTGGTATTCTTCCACAGCCTGACTGTGACATTGAATAAGTTGAATGATTATTGCATGATTGGCATGTTCCTCCTCATATACAGTATATTATATCATATAGATTGGCTACACCCCCCGGGCGAGATGGCTATGCCTGTCTGCGACCATGGTAAGTTAATTAGTACAATTTGCAGCGAAGCACTGTCAGGACTGTCGGAGCTGTCAGAACTTCATTTTATTTTCTCACTATCTAAGCTGTTATAAGTCATATCTGATAGTGAGTAGCAACGGCCAAGACGGTGGCACAAAGTTCTTCCACCCAACACCACTGTCAGTAGGGCGTAGACTGTCTATCAGATTTGCTATCTATGATGTATGTAGAGAAAGTTGGCGAGAATATAGCTTCCCAATCTCAGGAGAGGGTGTTATCCAGTAAAACCCTGTAGATCAGGATAAGTATTATTATCATTCTTCGCCTCATTCAATAATGCGTTATTATCCACCCTGCAATGTCGGGGGAAATGATCGAATCAATTTAAAATGTAAAAATAAATGAGAAAAAATTAGTTTGAGACTTCCTATGTATTATATACCACAACAATTGTTTGCCTTAAGTTCAGTGGATATCGCCGGAATAGTCCATTTGGCACTCCCTCTCGGGGATTATTCAACGATATCCGCCTCGCCTTAGCGGAATATTTGTTATAGATTGATGGTTTGCTACGTAAAAACAGTTTTCGTGTTTTTATTTAAAATCTAAAGCGTTAAAAGTGTTAAGAAGTGCAGCATGCCATTACGAAATATAAAATTTGCTTATGCATTAATTTTGTAAGGGCTTAATATGATTCGTATGATGTAGTATTTAGTTAATATAATTATATGATTTAGTTCGTAGTATTAACCCTTTAGTATTGTGAATTTCCTAAAGGAGCGTAATGTATGTAGTTTCGAGCATATAGCACGTCTTCAGCGTATCAGGTCAGCACTTCCCACATGTGCCTGTGTCTTCAGCAGCTGCCCTTTTTATTCACCCTCCCTCTCTGACCTCTGACCCCGTCCCTGCCTTTGAGCATCCAGGCCTCTTTTGTTCTTGTTCCACAGTGTGTCGTGACTTCTGACCTCACCTGGGTGGAATGCTACAGAATACACTACACGGTGGGGTGTCATCAAACTCGGAGATGTGTCCCCATGTGTCCATGGGTCCATGTCCTGCACATTCTCAGCCTCTGGACCTATCCAGCTTTCCCTCTGAGCTCGATTCAATTGATTTTGTCAACCATGTACACGCGAATAGAACGGCCAATCATTAGTGGATGCAAAGGAGACATTTCACGCACATATCCTTGCATCCTGTCAAGGAGAAAGGGGGTGTGGTCGAAGCTGTCAGTCTTGTGACATGGCTTTTGTCTCTTCCTATAAGAGTCTTAAAGAGAGTGGACAAAAGATTTGAAGTCTCCTACGTGTCTGTGCTCAATGAAGACAAAAACACACTCAAGTTTAGTATAGACTCAGCCGAGCAGATGACAGGTGCTTTAACAGAAATATAACCATATCCTATAAACAGAACATGGAGCTAAAACAGAATCAGAAATTAGTTCATTCATTAATTCATTCATTCTTTTTCTGGCACCTGGTCAAGATCAAGCATAATATACCGCATCAGATAAACTGTGTTCTAATACTTTGATATAAACACTTTAATAGCATTCAAATGTATTTGTTTGTTTTGTCTTTTTTATTTGTTTTTGTTATCTAGTTGGTTTTAGTTTGTTACTTTTAATTTGATGCTTCCTTTAAGTTGTTTAATATTTTTTGTTTGTTAGTTACTTTATTTTATTAGTTTTACTTTATTAATTTTAGTTTGTTAGTTTCAGTTTATTGTATAATTTTAGTTTGTTAATTTTAGATAGTTTGATAGTTAACTTTACTGTTCATTTTTTTTTAGTTAGCTTTTAAGTTTTTTTTTTACTTTATTCCATTCATGTTGCACAATTAAACATTAAAAGTATTATTATTATTATTATTATTATTATTATTATTATTATTATTATTATTATTATTATTATTATTGTTATTTTTAATAGTAAAATACTACTACTACTACTACTAATAATAATAATAATGATGGTGATGATGGTGATGATAATAACAATAAGGTTAATTTCATTTATTATGAGCAACAAGTATGAGCCACAAGAAGTAACAGTAATGGAAATAAAAACACTATCATAATGTTTAATTTTGTTGTTTTTAAAATCCCATGATTAAACATTTGTTCTCACGTGCACTCATAATGAATATTTGTCAGTTTCCAAATGAAGTCAAAGTAAAACATTGTGGTAATACTGGTAAACCATTATTAATCAAATGGCAACACGTAAAACAAATGACTAAAAATTGTCGGGCTATAAAGAATATGTTTGAGTAGTTTGTTTAACAGTGCAAATATTGAAGTTTACTCACATCACAAGTTGTCACATATTTGTTAAGTTGTAAAGTAAATGAACAAATGGTTCTTTGTGCAGTTGAACAGAGACTTTATTTTTTTTAATGATTTATCTTATTATGTGCATTCAGATTCCGTTTCAGATGCAAACTGTGATGTTTGCTAAGGGTGCTGCATCATTGAGTTCGTATGCAGATCAAAGGCTTATCTTATTTTTAAAGGACATTTATTTAAGAACCACACCAAATATTCCTTTTTAAAATAAAATGTCATGATAACTATATACAGTATATGTATGTGATTGTGTATCTCTCTCTCTCTCTCTCTCTCTCTCTCTCTCTCTCTCTATATATATATAAAGTATATGTATTTGTTTGTGTATCTCTCTCTCTCTCTCTCTCTCTCTCTCTCTCTCTCTATATATATATATATATATATATATATATAAGGCACAAAGTATACTCTATAAACAACACATCCACATGGATAGAAAATAAATTAAAGTAATTACAAAAATAAATTATATGATTATAAAAAAACATATTAGCTAAATAAATTATACAATAATATTAAAAAACAAAAACAATAGTTGATTAAGTTTTAATGAATAATGAAATGCTATTTAAATAAATAAATAAATGATTTCTAGTAGCTAATAACCTGCCATTTCCTTAAATAAAATATTAATAATACTGATAATATTTTACACAACTTTTATTTAGTTAAAATTCAAATAGTTTTACTTCTAACATTTTTAATAACATGTTTATTCTTATATTTTAGATTTAATATTTTCAAACCCTTTGTGCATTGCACATGTGGAAGGATTTGCTTCTGGTAGTCTTGCATACGGCTGCAATGGCATCCACTGTTTAACACATTTTGCATTAAATTTGTTCTCGTTGCAATTCTAGTGGTACAAGCTCTGTAACACACACACACACACACGCACACACACACACACGTGCGCGCACACACACACACACACACGCACATATACCATGAGAGGGTAAAACAGTGTGGGGTTGTTGGGTGGGCTGTGTGTTTTACTTGGCAGCACCTGTACTGAGTTTGTTGGGTGTAACTGACTCATGATACCTCAAGGCACTGAGCTTACAGGCAAACACCTGCGTCTTCCATTTGGTAAGACTAGAGAGGCACACACACAAACATACACACACACACACACACACTGTCTCATATCTACCTCCTATAGCATGTTTGAAGTAAAACAAATCAAAACATTTCTCTGTGTGTGTGTGTGTGTGTGTGTGTGTATGTGTGTGCATGCATGTTGCCTTATGCCTCCTTTCATCATTGCACAGACTATAATTAGCATAAAAGTGATGGTTACATTTAAAAAGCTGCAGTATAATTTGTCTGTCTTTATCGAAACAAACAGCAGTCCCACCCTGGCGCTGTCCACGTGAGCGTCTGAGCCGTAAGTGATCCTGATACAGCGAACTCGTTTTAATTATAATCAAAAATGATTGAACATGATTTTTTTTTCCAGCTGCCAGTCTTTCTACACCCTGTCTTTCTCACGCTAATTTATTTAGCTTTGATTGAACCGACATCGGTTTAGCTTTCATCTAGGCGTATTATCATGAAAACGAAATGTCCAATTTGTCTGTACATGCATGTCTGTACGCTTAGACAAACCCGTGAGTACAAACCGCACATATACACTACATGTGCTCTCTCGCCATGGCACACTGCTGTAACCGACGTGGCATGCTACGTAATGACAGGATGCATCAAGCCCTTTCCCCAGTTTCAGGTTTGCTCTCCATTTTGTGGCGAAACCCTAAACGTTGTAGGATGTGATTCAGCGCACCGCCTACTTGTGTGAAACACCCCAACTCAGCAGCGCCTCAATAGATGACGAGCGACTAAGTTTGCTAAATAGGGAGAAGGGAATCTGGAAAAAAAAAGAAATCACTTTTGGTTTAATTGCTTGTGGGCCTTAATGAAAACAGTTATTTCATAATTATCCTTCTGACAGTAAGACTTCAGCCTGTTAACAGTTAAGAGAGCCACAAGGTTTTAGGGCCCCGGAATGCCAGTACAAGCTGCCAGGAAGCAGTAATATGGAAACATAGCTGGTGAAAGTTCTAACCAAAGCGACAGTCTCGCCCGCCTGGGGGAAAAAAAAAATAAAGAAATGGTGGATTCCCGAAAGAGGCGAACCCAAGAACACGGGCCACAGGCACAGCGGCAGAGGAAGGATGTGTGAACAAGGATTTGCGGTGTCAGGATTTCTGGTTCTCGCACGAATCTTTTTTTGCTTTCACCCTAAAGAGGGGAGTAAGACTTTAATTTATAGTGCATGTCGCTCTGATTGTGTCTTAATTGCATTTTTTTTTCTTTAGTTATAAGGAAAAAAAAGTTTGCTGATTAGTATGGTTTCAGTTCCAACGGTTTGCTCGGCGCTGTCTTTGGCCTTCCTTCACCTTTACTGCGCCTTAAGAGGATTTTTGACAACTTAATTATATAATCACTTTAACATTCTTACTGGATTATAGCTGCAACATTTCTGATCATAACTGTTCATTTTTCTTCATGATGGTAGATGAATCTTTGCATTTCATAAAGCTGTTATTTTTTTCTATATCAGTAGATCATCAACATTTTATCAAAATACAAATACATTCACAATAAAAACAGAGTGAATTTAAGCCTAATAAATATGTATACAAAAATGTGTTCATTTTGTGCATTAGTTAGTTTGTTTATTTTAGTTAGTTAGAATTTTTTTTTGTTATTTAGTTTCTAAGTTTCACCTAATTACCTAGCTGATTGGTTTGCTGTTTGGTTAGTTAGTTTGTTAGTTGGTTAGTTGTCTGTTGGCTGATTGACTGTTTGGTTTGTTGATTGATTGAATGGTTTGTTGGTTGATAGGTTGGTTGATTGGTTGGTTTGTTGGTTGGTTTGATGGTTTGTTCGTTGATTGGTTGGTTGGTTTGATGGTTTGTTTGTTGGTTGATAGGTTGGTTTGTTGGCTGGTTTGATGGTTTGTTGGTTGGTTTGATAGTTTGTTTGTTGGTTGATAGGATGGTTTGTTTGTTGGTTTGATGGTTTGTTGGTTGGTTGATTGGTTGGATTGTTGGTTGGTTTGATAGTTTGTTCGTTGGTTGATAGGATGGTTTGTTGGTTGGTTTGATAGTTTGTTGGTTGGTTTGATGGTTTGTTGGTTTGTTGATAGGATGGTTTGTTGGTTAGTGTGATGGTTTGTTGGTTGGCTGATTGGTTGGTTTGTTGGTTAGTGTGATGGTTTGTTGGTTGGTTGATTGGTTGGTTTGTTGGTCGATTGATTGGTTTGATGGTTTGTTTGTTGGCTTGTTTCTTGATAGGTTGGTTGTTTTGTTGGTTGATTGTTTCTTGATTGGCTGGTTAATATGTTGGTATTTGGTTGATTGGTTGGTTAGTTTATTGGTTATTTTGTTGGTTGTTGATTGGTTGGGTTTTGGGTTGGTTAGTGTCATGCTGTAGTGACAGTGGTATTCATACTGATTTAGTTTTACTTCACGTTTTAGTAGCAGTGTAAAACCAGCCATGCCAGCAGTTTTGGAGATCCACCTGAGGGTTTTTTTCCCCTCTGAAGTTCCTAATGAAATTTATTTATAGTGGTATCACCTCATCTGTCTTCATGAATTACAGAAGTGCATCCATCAACTCTGACAGTAAAATGGCAGTGAAATCATTTTCTTTGGTGTTATTTGGCATTGGCAGGTTTTTTTGTTTTTTTGATAAACAAGCCAAAAAGAGTCTATTTTAAGTCGCTCATTAAAATGATAACTGTCAATAGATTTTCAACAACCAGTGCATCATGAATGAGCCGACAAAGAAATCTCCAATATGCCTTTCAGTGGCACTGTGAGTTTAATCTGAACCTCAGCCAATGAATTAATTTTCTTTTAGTATAAATGTTGTTATAGATATTTAATTACCTTTGAAGTATCAGTCCAAAAACATTTTAAAATATCAAATATTATTTTTTAAGCACAACATGAAGTGATACAGAGTATCAGGAAAGAACCAAGATGTCTGAGAATATGATTGGTTTTAAAGCACATGGTCATCGCTTCAAATATTGGCGTTGTTTCATTTATTACTGTTGACTGCCTGCTATAGTATTTTTAAATGTAGATTTTTTTTTAAAACATAACTTACACCATTAATGTACATTATGAACAGAACTGTGGACCAATTAAGAAAGATTTTTTTTTGCTGAAATTTTAAATGGAAGCAATTTCTGTACTTTAAGATGCCGCTCTTTTAATAATACAGGAAATGGACTTTTAAGGTGTATTATATGGATTCTTTATAGAAATATTTATGTGGCTTTGCTAGACTTTTCCAGTAATTACCGTGAATTGATTTTGGTAGCAGTGGGCTGATTGTGTTGAGCTCTAAACCGCAGCACTTCCCACTTAGGGGCCTGACATTTTTACACAATTTACACAATACCTATTTGTCTTTCCTATCGCCATGGTGATAAAACCCTATCCAAATCAGACATGTTTCCACTACTAAAATAGAGTTTATGCAGTATTATCAGGAATGTACAAGAAACTGATAAGGATATGGGATGGTCTCCATGGACACGGAGGATGTGAGATATATTAAAAACCCCCAAAACAAAACAATATATAAGGTGTGGATGTTCTTTAATCAATACACAGTAAGAACCTAATAACGATGTACCACCGATGGCATTGACGTAGTAACGATGTAACTAAAAGAACTGATTTGTTGAATGATGTGGACACAAGCATTTTTAAAGCAGTATTTATAAAGACTGGACGACTGCAGTGAGAATGTAGGGTGCCATCTGATTGGTCGTAGTAAAACTGTAGTAGGAACACATTGGGCATGGCGTGATTATGCTCAAGGTGATTCCTTTAACATCCAATGGGATCATGTTAGATTTATTGAAAATCTGGCCTAACATGGATGCAGTACAGACCTTAAAAAAAAACAAAAACAACAACAACACTATTTTGACCAAGTGCCCTCTGTGTTCACTAAAATTCTTAGAACACGATGCTAAGTGTGCTAAGTATAGCGGTACTGTAATAATGTGCACACAATCCATCTTTAATTTTTTAGGCATGTAAACTTTATACACGTACAGTGCAATATGGATTCATTCGGTCATTCATTTGCCCAAAGAAAACCCACGCAAGCGCAGGGAGAACATGCAAACTCCACATAGAAACGCTCAAGCCTGGGAATCAAACCCAGGACCTTCTTGCTATGAGGCAGACCTGCTAACCCCTACGCCGCCATGCCCCTGGAATAATGGATACATGAAATGTAAAAGTGGCGTCTACAGCAGGTGGATTAATATAAAAAAAAAAAACAATGTATCACTGCTAAAACATCGACACTATTTTGTGATAATGTGGCGGCATGGTGGTGTATTGGTTAGCATGTTGTCCTCACAGCAAGAAGGTCCTGGGTTCGAATCCCGGGACTCGGGTGTTTGGGTGTGTGGAGTTTACATGTTCTCCCAGTCCTTGTGTGGGTTTCATCGGGGTACTTTGGTTTTCTTCTACAGTATAGAGACATGCACATTAGGTTTATTGACCGTCACAAATTGCCCTTTAGGTGTGAGTGTGAATAGTTTTGTGTGTTGCCCTGCCATGGTCTGGCAGGCTTTTTAGCGTATACCCCACCTTCAACCAATGACGGCTGAGATAGGCTCCAGCCTCCCCATGACCCTAATAGAGGATTAAGCGGTTTGGCGAAGTGAGTGAGGTGAGTAAGTGCTCAGGCTAAACATGTTTTTTTTTTTTTTTTTTTTTTTTTTGCCTTAAGTGGCTCAGTTACACTTCCACTAAATGTTACCCTGGCCGCTTTAATAGGAACACCTGTATACTGAACGTCACAGGTCTGCTCTGACCCCTAACTGAGACTGTTACTGTCGTTCTGTCGTCCGTATCGAAACGTTGGTCTGTAGAGGAGAGGACGTGAGGGAGTCCCGGCCCCAAACTCTCGACGTCTGTGCTCTTCGTCAGTCTTTACCACACCGCGATGTGCTTATGATTTATGATGATTTTTACTATGAAAAATATGGAGTGTCTTGAGAACTGAATTAAAAATTGTCAAGTGGGTTCTTGTTATTGTTGTTGCTGTTGTTGTTGTTGTTGTTGTTGTTCGTCCAGCACATTTTTAAAGGTGTATACAGCTCATATTTTGCCCGCAGGCTGGTTTTTTGTGTGAACGCAGCTCTTTTAGGTAGAAGGAGTAGGCCGAGGGGGGGGAACAGGGGCCTCGAGTTAATAATAGCCCCAGGCAGGATGTGTGTTTGGTGGGCAGCCTGTTCTACAGATGGGCCTGCGGGGATCGGGATGATGGGACTCGACTCCGTAACTATTCCTTCAAGCAGCATGGCACTTTCTGACCACACCCACAGTCAGGGTTTCCCTTCTGTTTTCTTCTCTTCTAAAGGACCACAAGTCACTCTATTTAAAGTGAAACTCTTTCTCCGGCTTCGTAGCCTCACGATTTCCTGTTAAACCTTTTGTTCTTTTCCTGTTAAGGAGGTTTGGAGGAAAAAAAAGAAATAGGTTGAAGAGTGTGTGTGTGTACGTGTGTGGTGTGTGTGTGTGTGTGTGTGTGTGTGTGTAATTAGTTTCTTGTACCCTTGACTATACTGAAGTGACGTGTGCAGTAATGATAGTGCTAGCTTTCACTAATCTGCCACCACACACACACACACACACACACACACACACACAAGCATGCACCCTTCTCTCTCGGCTGCAGCCTGTTAATTATACGGAACGCAGGCCTTCATGGCGAGCATATTGTGTGTGGCAGGCCAGCGGCAGGGTTATGAATGATCTCGAAGACGAGGACAGGAGCGCGAGAAGATAGTTATGAAAATTTCATCTGTCTGGCGTGGCGGCTGCAGCTGCTGCTGTCACGAGGAGAAATTACAGCAGGTCAAAGCAGTCATAGGGAAAGAGGAGCATCGGGATGGCCCTGTCAGTACACACAAACACACACACTTGAAACTCAGAGCTGTCTGAGTTTATTATCAAACTTCCACTAGCAGACAGTTGATAGGTAGAGCTGACCCTCAGACCTCACCTCTCCCCTTCATCTGGTGCGGTTAAACACACCGTATGTTCCGTGTGTGTCTATGAATATTCGCTTAAAAATCCCGAGTTGTGTAAACATTTCTGTCATCATTGGTTTTTGCTGACACACTCAGGAAATAAATAAATCAAATCAAATCAACCTCCTCCTCATTTCCGCCGCCACTAATAATCCCTCACTCTCACCGTCTGGCGGTTTAACGAGAACCCATTTCACTCGTCTTGCTTCTCGAGAATTCTATTAGAGCAGCATGTGTTAATTACAGTCCACAAAACTCTGCACTCAGACAAATGACAAGCACGGCTGCAAATGTAGCGTACGGTCAAACAGCTTTCGCTTTCACTGCTACAGAGAAACTCTCATTAAAATAATAAATAAAAAGAAATGGGGGATCAGTCCGCCGCCACTGAATGTCTTCGCTAGGTAATGAAGGTAATGAGCGTCTTATCAGGCGTAGATCGACTGCAAGGTTTTTCCCTTTTCCTTTTTTCTTCTCCTGGAGTTGGTGAAGCAGCCGTCGTAGTTTGTACTGCCTTGTGATTGGTTAGTGAATGTTTCATTTAAAAGGGCGAATCTACTGGAGGCGTTGTGGAAGTGGTCTTTCTGTCTGTCCCTTTCTTTAACTGTCTGTCTGTCTGTCTCTGTCTATCCATCCATCCATTTAGATGCTTATCTGTATTTTTGTCTGTCTGTCTGTCTGTCTGTCTTGTCTGTTGATTTGTTTGTCTGTCCATCCATCCATCCATTTATCAGTCTGTCTTTCTGTCTGTCTCTTTCACTCTTTCTGTCTGTCTATCCATCCATCTATTTATCTTTTTGGCTGTCTTTCTATCTGTCCCTTTATCTCTGTCTGTCTGTCTATCTATCCATCTCTATCCATCCATCCATCCATCTACGTATCTGTCTGCCTTTCTGTCTTTCCCTTCATCCGTCTCACTCTCTCTGTCCATCCATCCATCCAACTGTCTATATATCTGTCTGTTTGTCTTACTATCTGTTCCACGATCTGTTTGTCTGTGTCAGTCTGTCTGTCCGTTTGAACATTTGTCTACCCATCCATCGAATCTCTTTTCTGTTACCTGAGTCTTTTACCAGTAGCTTTATTTAAACTGTAAATATATAAACAAGAGAACTGTTCATTCATTTTCTGAACCGCTTAATCCTAATTAGGGTCGCGGGGAGGCTGCCGCCCATCTCAGCCGACTCTGGGCGAGGGCAGAGTACACCCTGGACATCTCGCCCGGCCATCGCAGACAAGAGAATCAATCAATTAATCAATCAGCCAATCGATCAGTAACAAGCTCATTGATAAGCAGCGCAATCTGAATTATTTTATTTCTAATACACTTCATTACACTTCATAATGAATTTCATTTTCATATAAAACTAAAAGGTTCCAATAAAAGAATTGAAATTCTGTTGAAATTATATTTAATAATAATAATAATAATAATAATAAGTGTAGAATATTCAATTTCACATTGCTATTTAGGATCCGTGGCCCAAGGAGCCGCCGAGATATCTTTAGCGTCAAAAATGTTAAGTTACGACTTGGCACTGAGGATTCTGGGCAGGCGAAGCCAGGCCATTCATTCATTCATTCATTCATTCATTCCTTTATCTATCTATTTATTTATTTATTCATTCATTCATTCATTCTCCATTTTTTCCATCAAATTTTTTTTTCTCGTATCAAATCCCCACCCATTAAGTATTACCTCCCGATCACATGACCATCACCAACCAGGGAGAGGGGTAAGCATGCACTTGCCCCCTCCATGACATGCAATGCTGCTACCCGCGTCTTTACCAACTGCTGTTCATGCGTATTTGAAGCGATATCCGCCCCCTTGTACAAATGAGCTCACAGACACCCATGATTGGCTGGTGACCGTTGTGAGTGACAGGGAAGTGTGCGTATGCCATCCCTCCCTCCTGTGAGAACTCGGCCAATTAGCTCCGACGGACTCCTGGTCGCGGATGGCTGTGACATCAACCTTGTGGATTCGAACCTGTGACTTCCAGGTTGCGTGAAGCAAGTTGTCGACGTGCCACTCGGTAGCCCAGCCAGGCCCTTTAATGTTAAAGTCTCTCCTAGGGCCACACCAGCACCTCACATTTTCATGTTAGAGATGCTGTTATAGACAATGAGTCAATAACTTCTCACCAATCAGATTCAAGAATTGAAAATGAGTTCATTTAAAAAAAAAAAAATGTCATGATTAAATTGCACTTGTACACGTTTCTCTCTGTTCGGCTTTTCTGTCCTTTCTCTCCTTTCAGTCTGAGATTTTACTCACCGAATCGCTGGTGGGTGGCGATGAATTCCCGTCTTATTTTCCCGTCTGTTTTGCGTTCACCTTTTTTTTCTCCGTTGTCCATTGTGACCTATCTCACACCTTTTATCGTCCACCTATAAGCTGAGAAGATCTTTACTTTTTATATTTATATGCCCTCTCTTCTGTCTCTCTATCACTCACTCACACACACACACACACACACACACACGCACATGCACACGCACGCACATGCACACACAGCCTCTTTCTTTTTAGTATTATGAAATCACAATGTGATATATTCAGCCTGAGGTGGAACTATCCACTATGCCGTTTGACATGGAGGAGCTGAATTCCTGCTGCACACTGCTATCTAAATAGCCTTTCAAGCTCCAGCGGCCATCATCACCAAAAAACCCCCCCCCCCCCACACACCCACCCACACCCACCCACACACACACACACTCACACACACTCACACACACTCACACCTGCCCACACACACACACACACACACTTTCTCCCAGCACACAATTTCTGCCTTATCCTACATTTATGAGACTTTAAACTACACTAGTGGGTCCACTAAAGGCATCTGACGAATAAAGCCATCAAGGCATCGAGCTCATAAAAGAAAGCATTCGACTTTGTTATTAATAGTTTACGGGGAGGTTTTTTCTTTCTTTCTTTTTTTTTTTTTTTTTTTTTTTTTTTTAACCT
>JAQMYF010000014.1:17521567-17533106 GCA_030014195.1 Neosilurus mollespiculum | reverse complement strand
GTGTGTGTGTTAGAGAGAGAGAGAGAGAGAGAGAGAGAGAGAGAGAGAGAGAGAGAGAGAGAGAGCTTTCTGAGTGAAAAAGGGGAGGAAAAAAACACAAACTGAAGTCAGACATGGATTCTTCAAATGGGTACACAGGTACAATCAACAAATTAAACATGGATTTAGACATCTTCTGAAGGCCATGAATCATACCTGAAAACCTAAAACACACACACACACACACACACACACACACGCACACACACACACACTAAATCAACAAGGACTGTGAAGCTGGGAAACGAATGATCTTTGAAAGAAAACAAAACTACAAACAGTACATGTATTGATATAATAAATTCTGTAAACGCAATCTGAGTGCACTGCGATTCTCTGGTGAGCTGTTTAGGCTGTGCAATTAACTTTCTACTATTTCACGATGAATGCAGCTGCTTGTGTGTCATCCTTCAGCCAAATGATGTCAAAGTGTTAAATAAGTCATGCAGCCATAATTTACAGGCTCTATTCATAAACTGCAGACTGTTTTATTCACCGTGGAGCTTCTCCTCGTTTGTTCTGGTTGGAGTTTATATTCCACCTCAGGCTTGTGTAACAGAAATGTAGCTAGCTAATCAAATAACAAATGTGGAGAAAAAACAGCCTTATCATTATTCTGGGGGATTTTAACAGTGCAATCCCACCAGGGACACAAACATACTGGACCACTGCTACACGGTTTTAAAGGATGCTTATCGTGCTGTTCCTAGTGCAGCTTTAGGTCTCGCTGATCATTGACAGCTCCATCTCATCCTGACATACAGACAGAAGCTAAAAACTTGTAAGCCTGTTGTGAGGACGGTGAAGAGGTGGACAGAGGAGTCAAGGTTGGAGCTACAAGCCTGCTTCGACTGCACTGATTGGAGTCTTTTTGAAACTGCTACCACAGACATCAATGATCTCACTGACACTATGACATCTTACATCAGTTTTTGGGAACACATGTGCATGAAGACCAAGATCTTCTGCACATACAACAACAACAAACCATGGTTCACAGCCAAAATCAAGAATCTGCATAAGGCCAAATAAGTGCAAAGCCTACAGAAGTGCAGACAGGGCCCTGTACAGACAGGGCAAAAGCAAGCTGACAAAGGGGATCAGATTAGTTAAGAGAAGCTACAGTGAGAAGCTTAAAAACAGGTTAGTTAGTGTGGGGAGGCCTGCAGCACTTCACCAACTAGAGAACAAGCCCTCAAATACGTCCAACACTCTCTATGCTCAAAAACAGTGTCAACCCTGGTTTCTGGGAACTACAATCTCACTGAACCTATAGTGGACCTGAAGCACTGTACAGAAGAAGGCCCAGGAGAGGTTTTATTTCATGTGACATCTCAGGAAATTTAACATGCCTCAGGAGCTGCTGATCACTTTCTACACCGCCATCAAATAGTCTATCCTCTGCACATCTCTGTCTGGTATGGATTGGCCACCGAACTTGATTGGACTGCAACGGACAATCAGGTCTGCAGTGAGAATAATCGGGGCCAATCTGCCTCCATCCAGGATCTGTACTGGTGCAGGGTCAGAAAAGGGACAGTTAGCATGTCTGCAGAACCCTCGCATCGCACTCATAAACTGTTCGAACTACTCCCCTCTGGAAATTCTTTGCACACTCTGCAAGTTAAGACCGGTGGGAATAAAAATTGCAAAA
This sequence comes from Neosilurus mollespiculum, assembly GCA_030014195.1. Taxonomy (NCBI): domain Eukaryota; kingdom Metazoa; phylum Chordata; class Actinopteri; order Siluriformes; family Plotosidae; genus Neosilurus; species Neosilurus mollespiculum. Next base: position 17,531,413 of record JAQMYF010000014.1, on the reverse strand, counting down.
AAATCTTTTTTTATAGTTTTTTAGAAATCACAAATATTAACATCAGCATATCAGTGAAACAGGGAATAAAAAAAGAATGGCCTAATAGTATTTTACTAAAAGCATGGGCATGTGGTGTGTACGATGGTATGGAGGCATAGTGGTTAGCACGTCCACCTTTCTGTATGAAATTTGTTCTTCTCTCACGTTTGTGGGTTTCCTCGTGAAAATCTGTTTTTTTCCTACAGCCCAAAGACAAACACTAGGCTAACTGGCTGCTCCAAATGTCTCCTAAATGTGAGTGTGAATGGTTTATTCTGTGTATGTTTTGGCTCTGTGACCTGTGAGAGGCACCATCCTCCCCACAACCAAACTGAAATGAAGTTTCAAATAAATGAATATATGTGAAAATAAATGAATGAATGTGGTTTGTATCTAAAAGTTGTTTCCAGGCTAACTGGCATACAGAAGGGAAAAAAAAACAAAGTGAAGTCGGACATGGATTGCACAAATGAATACACAGCTATGAGGGTTATAAGAGTGATGGTCTAAGTGTACTGAAGTTGGGGTGACTATGTTGAAAAATGATGCAAGTACTGCCTTTCTCTTGTAAGGATTCCTGGCTGATGTTAGAGCTTTTTGAATAATCCTCATTCAAACAAATTTGCAACCAATGTACACATCTTTTAAGGGCTTTAAATCATAACTGAAAACCTAATACACACTCACACACACACACACACACACACACACACACACACACACACAAGATCAATGAAGAGTGTGAAGCTGTGAAAGGAGTGATCTATGTGAGAAAGGAAACTATAAACAATACACGTACTGATAAAAATTAACCATCAACACACACACACACACACACACACACACACACACTAAACAGTACACATACTAATATAATAAATGCTGTGAGTACAGTTGGAGTGTTGGAGTCATATTTTCACAGGCAGCTGAAATTTGAAGATAAATCATTAATATTATGATTTTATTTTGTTTCTGTGACCTTCAGAGGCCTTTTTACTATTTAGTGATGAACGCAGCTGCTTGTGTGTCATCCTTCAGGCAAATTATCTCATGCAAACCCCTCTGTCCCTTTTGTCCTATTTTACATTAACTCTGATTAAACCAAAATCACACTGAATGACACACGGACTGAGGTGAGTGAAAAAGTTTACACACCCTCAGGACACAGCATTGAGTGTGTTTGGTGATCCAGGTATTCCTTTATTGCACCAAAATCTCTTTAGAATTCAGGTGAAATATTAAACACTGAACTTAATAACACAGCCACATTTTCCTTATTTCACTCAGAGCACAGGGGGACACAGACAGACCAATTGTTGAATGTCTGGGTGGGTATTTCTTTTACATCATCTGTAAATATCAAAAGTTTCACATAAATAAAATAACATTCACAAATAAAAACACACTCACCACAGCCATGAAGAGATGATAGGAGTCTGTCTCCAGCAGTAGAGGACAGGTCACCTGCAGCTCTGATCACAGGCCACATAGATCCAAAATGCAAAACAGGACCAACATGGTACAAGGTGAGTCGTGTAAAAGGTGTAGAGAGACATGATGACATGTCATAAGAGATGTTTTTATAATAAATCCTGCATCACATGCACTGTGTACCTTTGTTGAAGGTCTCTGTATGATGCACACACTCGGTGATATCCAGTCTTATACTCCACCCTTGGCAGTACAGAAGGGGTGAAATAGAACAAAACAACACTGCAGTGTGTGTATATTAATCACTAAATAAATAAATTGAATAAAAGTGGGGTTTAGAATTTGTCTAACTTTTGTGTGTGAGAAACTTTTGTGTGTGAGAAACTTTTGTATGTGAGAAACAGCAGTGATGTTCTGGAAATTTTGATGGAAATACATAAATTGGATTTATGACAGAAATGCATGAAGAACTTTCATTCATCTATAGCTGGGATTGAGATTACTTTAATAAACCTTTACCAACCTCTACAGTATGAAATTACCAGTTAAAACACCAGTTAAATCTTTACTGTGTAAAAGGAGGCTTTATATTAACTGTGTCCAGAAGCTCCATTGACTTCTCTGGGCTCAGAGGATCTGGGACGATCACACAGCAGAAATGTGTATTGTGTTCAGAAGTATCAGGTCTTTATTGGAAGAAATGGAAGACCAAAGACAAAAAGGACCATCCCGACTGATACCAGGAACAAGTCCAAAATTCCAGGGGTGTAATGGTATTTGGTTTGTACCGGGGTGTGTAATGGGGTTTGTGTCAGTGCACTTGGAGAAGGTAACTTACACTTCTGTGGTACATTAATGTAGAAAAGTACACTTTACATCAAGGAAGGACTTTTTAAGGAAGATCAGGATTTTATCACTTACATTTATTGCATTTGGCAGACACTCAGAACAGCTTCCATTTTTATTTTACTTTTAAAAACAGAGAAACTCACCAACCATAGCATATAAGCAGTAGCAGGGCTTGGACCCCTGACCTACTGATCAGTAACACAGAGCCTTAACTACTGATCTCTCATGTAGACAACATTTCAAAATAGTAATAAATGTGGCCCACATATATAATCACACATACTCCACTGTATGAATTATTGAGTATTAAATGATTCGCATCAACTTGTACTCTGATTCAATTCAATTGATGTGTATAGTGCTTTTTACAATCAACATAATATTCATTCATTTTCTGAACCACTTAATCCTAATTAGGGTCGTGGGGAGGCTGGCGCCCACCTCAGCCGACTCTGGGCGAGGGCAGAGTACACCCTGGACAGCTCGCCTGGTCTTTTTTTTTTTTTTTTTTTTAACCTGTCCTGTCCAGCATCATAGCAAGCAGAATATCAAATTTGCTTTTCCAAGGGGAGGTTTATGGGTATAAGGCTCCTCTTGATAATCTGGTTCATTTGTTTATTTACTGTTGATTTGTGTTATGGAATCTACATAATCTTGCTGGACTTGACTGGAGGGGACAGAAAAAGAAAGACAGCAAACAGAAGCGAAAGGGAAAGTAAAAAGAAGAAAGAGGAGACAAAAACATTATAGATATAAAGCAACGACCCTTCAAACCAAACTATCACAAGACAAACCCCAGGCACCCGCCCACCACACGCCCATGGGGGAAGAAGAGGAGAGCGAGGAGGACAGCGGGAGAGCCCAGACCCACCGCATGCCACCCCCAGGCTGCCCCCACAAGTGCACACTGTCCCTCTCACCCCACACACACACACCCACCTCCCCGCACTCCCCCCACTCATCCCAGCACACGCACACACACACACAGCACAAACTCACACTCCACAATCCCCCCCAATCCTCCTGCCACCGGGCCACACCCAGGACCCAGGGCAGCAACCAGACACCAGGGCATGCACCAACCCACCCCATGGCAGCACTAGTCTTGACGAAAATCAGCAATGGTTCTTTTACATGCAAAAAAAAAACAAAACAAATTTGATAAACAATTTAAACTTATGATTTTATACATTTCTTTATAAACCCTATACACCCCCCACTGAGCAAGCCTGTGGCAGAAGTGGTAAGGAAAAACTCCCTCAGACAACATTAGGAAGAAACCTTGAGAGGAACCAGACTCAAAAGGGAAACCCATCCTCATTTGGGTGAAACCAGATAAAAGTACAAACCATGTAGCAGAAACTTCACTGTAGTTTAACATGGAGTCTAGTTGGTTATCTTATAACTGTAATAGGAATTGATGTCCTAAATCATTTCAGTAAAAGAGTTTATTTACCAGTAGTGGAAGGTCATCTTCACAGTTTCTGATTGTATATTTAGGTCCATGTGGATCATCAGCAGAAGTGAAGGGCTTCTAAGATGAGAACTCCGACCGGTAGTAGCACATCAGGATGGATCACAGGATTCAGAAAGCAGAAGGATCAGGATCGCTGGTATCTCAGAAGTAGCATGTGTACCTCAAAAAAAAAAGAAAAGAAAAAGAGAGAGAGAGAGAGGTTGTTAGCTATTGTTAGGTAATTTTTTGTCTCTTTCAATTTTGAATAGACAAAAGCTAATTTCTTGGTCATAATCTATATCAATAATTACACTTTTTTAAAATCTGTTTTTATGATGCATCCATCCTGCAAGTTCATGTGTATGCTGTTATTATAGAAACAATAAAGTATTAGAAGAAGCATATTACTGTAAAGTTGATCACAAACGATCTGACCAGTGAGAAGTAAGGATTCAGAAGTGCTGTTGTAAATTAAGACTTATAAGCAGTAGAAACTTCTTAAAACACTCACTACACTTTGCGTCATGCTGGCCTAATTTGTATATAGCAGTTTTATAATGCTCGTTATTACAGGTTTATTAAGTGTCTCAGTAGCGTATACAGCAGCGTCAGGACAGTAAATTTCTCTTTTGAATTTTTTGCACTAAATCACATTTTAAAACGTTTGAAAGTAATTTCCAACCACCGTTGGCCTCGACTTTTACTTCAGAGGTCCACACTGCTTGGCGCATTGTTTGCTTCAGTACTTTCTTGTCTTGGCATGAAGTGTTTGGATCATAAAGTGTGTTATTAGGAAGGTGTGCAGGACTCCTGCTGACTAAAGCTGGATTGGTTTAGTTAAAATGCAGAGCCAAGAACGGGCTTTCCATCAGGAACATATTCTGTAAAGAGAGAATTTCAGTCTCCAGATGATAAGATCTCACTTTTAAAATGCACCACTTCTCTTAAACATTCTGAAATCAGGCAAACACACTTTTTAATGGAGTTTTTGAACGCTGGTGTCCTTCTGAGCTCATGCTTGTCCTGTGTCTGGTCCAGTGTCCACACGTTCCCACTACAGGAAACCCAATAAGGTTGCCACATTTTTATTGGTGACTTGCAGGATGATGGGCAACAATAAGATAAATAAACAAACATATACACCTTTATTATTTATTTATTAATAACAAAAATTAAACTCAAAAATCAGAGGCTCATATTCACACAGAATATAAAATGCCTCTAACTCAGGATGCAAACTTGCAGGTAGATCATTGTTCATGGAGCAAACACCGGAATCAAAAGCTGGACGGAACATGAACCCATTAAACGGATAATTAAACTAACACGGCAGGTGAAAGCTACTGAAAAAAAGGCACCGGAAAGCAAACTCAGGCTCAGACACCTATCAATAGAGATATCTATTAGGAGCTTTAATTTTATGAATCTAATACTAAAATCAATAATAAGAAAATAATAAAAAGTAAACAAATTGAAAACATAATAAGATCAATCCTCACATCAAATACAATCATACCATTTAAAACAACAATGACAACCCTCTCCAAATTAAATTCCAATATTTTTCTTTTCTTTACAGATTATTATTATTATTATTATTATTATTAATATTATTATTATTATTATTATTATTATTATTATTATTATTAATATTAATATTATTTACCTGCAGTAAATCTTTAGTGTGGAGCTGGCGCTATCTCGAGTTAATGTTCTGCAGCTATTTAGTTACTGTTATTATTAATACTAAAATATCAGGTATCAGCTATAAACCTTTGTTCTCTTAATTAAAAAAAGAAAGAAAAAAGTATATTTGCCTTTAATGAAATCTTTCCTGCAGTGTAAAATCTAACCTCACAGCTTTACTGTAACTGACTGTTGCAAAGCACTGACACTTTAAACTCTTTCCATAAATGTTAAACAAACACGTCTTTACAGAAACCTCTCGCTCTGGTTTATTGTTTCGATAAGAATCATTTTATATTAAACTGAGAACATTTCATTTAACTCTGTGATTTTACTATAACTATTTACGGAGACACTGTTAAAGGCAGTTAATCAACCCCGTCTGACTAACTCGAACTGAGCTCGTAGTTTCTGCTGAATTTTTAAAAAGGCGAAACTAATACAGTACATGTATTAAACAGGTTTCAGTGCTCAGCTCTTTATTATTTCCCCATTAAGTATACACAGACGTCGGCATGAGGAAACTAATATTTTTGCTTTGCTCAAAGCATGACGTAAACATGATTCGATTATTTTTAGAGCTTTAAAGGTTTTTTTCTTTGCAGGAGATGTTTTTAGTCACGGCCGTTCAGCGACGAGGTCGTAATCTCTGCGTACGGTACGACGGACATGTGTTCCCCTTTGTTTTTACCGTTTCCCAATGTTATATTTAGTTTTCTAACAATTCTAATTTAGCCAAGTTTAATGAAAGAATAAGGTTTTTTTAAATTTATTTTTATTTTTTTGGCAATATTTCCTTTCCTACAGATCAAATCCTGTTCTCCAAAAAACCCCACATTTTCGATCCTGTACACAAACGTCAGACATTTTCTTATTATCTCTTATTAAAGTCACCTCTGGGTCCGAGGATCTAATTTTGCTCTCTAACCCGTTTTCTTCAAATACCAATTTGACCTTCCCTTTTATTGTCTTTTTTCACCCTTATCCTTATTTCTGAAAAGAATAACTGTATTAATCTTTTATGTTTTTGAAAAATCAGATAAGTGCCTTTTTTTTTTTTTTTTTTTTTTTTTTTGTCCAGGACCTCCTACATGCCTCAGATAGGTCTGCTGGCATGGAGCGACATGAAATTGCCAAGTAAATCAATACTTTGCCGTAATGTTTAGGGATCTGCTTTCAGAGGCCAGTGCTGAAATTTGTACGCCTCTGCACTTTTTTGAATCCCTTTTCTATTTCATTCCAATTTCACTTGTTATCATAGTTGCTGTTGTTTGTATGTTATTTTAGCTTCTTTCCCAAGTAGCAATTTGCAATTTGGATGAAAATACAATTAAAGGCACATCTGGATCCAATGGGACTAACGCTAGCCAGATGGATGGCCGTATTCAAACGCTACCTCGCCCGTGGCAGGTCTGGGCCCCGGACATGTAAATCTGTGAAGTGGAATTCTACCAGAATAAATCCATAGATGTGTAAAGTCATTGTTTTCTTAACTCAACCCTCGAAGGCATCGTATCAGGACACACCAAGTACACACAGACGTCTTTCTTACACATTTGTGTCATTATAATCTCTTATGGATTCATGAAAGACTCGAGGATGAGCACATCCTCGAGTCTTTCATGAATCCATAGGTGATTATTATGTCCTCCATAGTAACCCTGCACACAAACATAAATACACTTGTACATGTGCATACACACTAGGGGTATAACCAAGTTCTTCTGCACATGTACTATACATTTAAAAGTTAAGCTTTATCTTCTTTCCCTTTCAATTCTGTCACCATCCAATTCCCACCACCAGTCAACTCCCCCCTGTGATATGACGTATATGAAAATGTGATATCACATATTATGCATACTTTATGAAGCCTATATTATGTTGCATGCTGACAAAACATACTCAAAGGAAAATGTTGTCGACCGTCTTTTGCATACGTGACCTCCTTGATTGGTTACTAGCACTGTGATTGACAGAGGACAAAATGTTCCAACCCTCCCACCCTGAGAGCAAGGCCAATTCTGCTTCTCGGGTCACGTCCATCCACACATACTTCCATGTAGTGTACCATGTTCAATATACTTACTTATATTGTGCATGCGTTTCCACAAGGTAGTGTTGTCTCAAATCTAACACAAGTTGCGCACTCACCAGAAATGCCCTGTTCTTCCTCATGGCACAGAGAATGAAACAGCCCTCAGGATCAGTCAGAATGTTTGCACCAAGAAAAACAAAGCTAAGGGATAGATGTGTAGTTGAGCTCATGCCATGAGCAGCGAATGCACAGGAATTAAGACTCGTATAATGAGCATGGGGATTTGTAAGCCTAGCATTGGGTCCAGAGCTCAGTGACAATCATAAACTAGACAAATTCAACAACAAAATATTTGTGTGTCTCTTTTAAGAGAAATTGATCTGTTCAGTTTATTTCTTCATCTTTAGTGCTCACCCTCACATTTTGTTTTTCTGATATAACATGGTAGGGGATTCCTCAAGGTTTAGTACTCAGATCATTTTACCTATGGGGAAAAAGATGACACAACTGTGAATTAAACTCTTATTTTTAACACTGAAACATCTGGATGTGAACTTTACACCTAGCTTTATGACGTCTAAAGCTTGATCTGCTTCTGAAGGGTAATTTTTTCAGAACTTTGTGAGCTTCCCCATAACTCTAGCACTCGCTCTTAATCTTTACCAAACATAAGCTACCCTAAAGACGGTGAGACGGGTAAGGTATTTCGATTTGATCTAAGGAATAAACCCAGTCTTCTATGGTGTTATGGATTTACTCGAATCTTCTCCTAACTCCAGGCGTCTTGAAGTTTGCAGTGCGTCCCCATGACAAAAGGCCTGTACGGATCGGGTAAAGAGAAAGATGGAAACAATTGGCCTTTTATCAGGGAGATAACAAGATAATTCCTATGATGTTAACCAGGTAGCCCTGAAGCCATATTGCACCATTAGTGACAAGCGTGTCATGAAGTGGGAGGGGATTTGAATAAGTACCTGCTCAGCTATTGTTTACTTTGTGAGAACCCCGCAAGACTGAAGACAGCCAGTCGCCTCGCGTTACCTGCTGTCTGTCGAGTGATTGATCACGCTGTGGAAAAGCTGATGGCCCCGGTCTACATTGAAGCACATACATTCACTGAAATATGCTTCTTTCTCTCTGTCTCCATGTCTCATACAAGTACAAACACCTCTTGACACCCTTTATTACCCAGAAACAAGCCCCGGAGGTTGGGGCCAAAACACTGCGAATATAGGAAAATTGAGCCGCTTTGAAGTGGAGTTTTTTTGATAACTACTTGGTATGCTTCCTGAAGGATAACCTGTAGGCTTGGCTTCCTCAAAATCCTAATCCCTTTGATTAGGTGCCAGACCAGATAGCTTTCTTTCTCTCCTTCTTTATCTCTCTTTCCCTCTTTTAGGCTCACTCCTTCCTCTCCCCTCCTCTCAGAAGGCCTTGCCTGCTTACAACCTCCTCATCTCAGCTTTGAAAGCCCTTCTCTCTAAACTCTCTCAGTGTGTACACTCAGACCTAGTTAAGACAATCAAAACCCTCTTTAGAAGTTTTTTTTTTTTGCTGATACCAAGCAGAGTGCAGCAGACCTCCAAACAGTAAGCCTCTCGTTCCTGTCCGAGGTCATGCCGGCCTCGTGCTTTCATTTACTCCCCGCTGCTGCTCGGAATGACTCATCGCTTGGCCATGTGTGTGCATGACTGTTTTCTGTGTGTTTACCTCTCCCTGGCATCTCAGGCATCACCTTTGCCAGGCTGCAGTGAACCCTCCGGCTTACCCTAGCTCAACCCAAGGTCTTGCTGGCATAACGGGGTCATAGTGATGATGCCAGAGGATCCAGGATAAGGCCTCCAGTTCAGACAAATCTGGCATAGAAACTTCTAGAAGGAACAGGGCACAGATCCGGGGCCAGCCATAACCTCGCATCAGACTTGCAGAAACAGCAAACAGCCATCGGGTTACTTAATCACCTCTAATAGCCATCGGCTTTGCTGCTTGAGCTGCTTGCCCCTGACAAACACACACACACACACGCAAAAACACACCAGTCAAAGTCTACTAAAGCTGCCCTGGTCCAGTTCAGTGCCAGAACAAACAGCAAACTTCTGCACACACCATGGGCCAAGCACCAGGCCCAAACTTTATACAATTATTATTATTATTATTAGTATTAGTATTATTATTATTATTATTATTATTATTACGATTACAAGAAATAGAAATACAGAAATACATGAAATAAATGGACCATAATGAAAAAAAAACAGATAAAAAACATTTCTAATGCTCAAAGTATTATTTAATAATTGTTTATATATATATATATATATATATATATATATATATATAGTATATTGTATTGTGTGTGTGTGTG
>JAQMYF010000014.1:17461610-17473448 GCA_030014195.1 Neosilurus mollespiculum | reverse complement strand
GGACAGCAGTGAGAACCCGTCGATAGTGGGGCTTGAACCCCTGACCTTGGGATCAGTAATCCAGCACCTTACCACCATAGCATGTAGTGAATGAGTAATAAGTAATAAGCAAGTAATAAGTAAGTAGTAAGTAGCAAGTAGTGAATAAGAAGTAATAAGCAGGTAGTAAGTAGTAAGTAAGTAGTAGTAAGTGACGAGTAAGTACAAATTAAGTGGTGGCTAAGAAAGTAATAAGGAAATAATAAGGAAGTAATAAATAAGAAGTAGTAAAAAGTAAGTAGTGGCCAGTTAGGTAGTAAGTAAGTAATAAATAAGTAGTAAGTAGTTAGTAGGTTGTGATTAAAATGTATTGAATGAATAATAAGTAGCTAATAGTAATAAGTAGCTTAGTGGTGAATTAGTAATAAGTAAGTCATAAGTAATAAGTAACAAGTAGAGAACATTTATGTTCAGTTGAGTTGTATTTCTGTAGTGCTTTTTACAGTTGACTAAGTAATAAATGGTGAGTAAAAGGTAATAAGTAGCACACAAACAACAAGTGAATAATTAGTAAGTAGTGGCTAAGTAACTAATAAGTAGTAAGTAATAATCAAGTAGTAAGTACTAAATAGGAAATAAGTAGTGCATAGTGAGTGAGTAATAAGTAAGTAGCAGCTAAGTAACAAGGAATAATTATGTAGTAAGTAATTAGTAACAAGTAGCGAATAGTAAGTTATAAGCAAGTAGTAAGTAACAAATAGCAAGCATTGACAAAGTAGTAAGCAATAAGTAATAAATAATAAGTAGCACATGATTATTAAGTGAGAAGCTAAGTAAGACTTTAGGAGCAAATGAAGAACAATACTTTTCAAGTGTGTATCATGTCACCTGCGGATTACACGTATTAAGTAGTACAAAAGGTGTGTGTGAAGTAATGTGATAAGATATAAATAACAAATTAGTGAATGGTAGTAGCGAATAAGCAGTAAATAGTAAGTAATAAGGAAGTAAGTAAGAAGTAGTACATAAGTTGTGTGTGTGTGAGAGAGAGAGAGAGAGTTACAGTATCTGTTATCCACTTCAGTCACATCGATCTGAGATTTGACCAAAAACAGTCTTTCTGTCTCGCCCTTTCCACTGTCTTGTGATGTTAGCTGTGATTGAAGGTAAGTAGGTAGCAGAGGGACCCGGTGCTTTTTAGAGCATTAAATTCGAACCACTGTAGATTCCTGTATCTGTCGTTCTCCGCTGTCAGTGAATGTCAGGGGGGGGGGGGGGGGGGGGGGCAAAAGAGCTACATGAACATGCCATTTATATCTGTACAGTGATGTGAGCAAGACTGAAACACGCGGGATGCCTAGATGTGTGTGTGTGTGTGTGTGTGTGTGTGTGTGGCTACACTACCATGCTGGATGGGCTGTACTACAGGAGACCTGATGAAGATGAAACATTATGACGTTGTCTTAGACAAGAGTGTGTGTGTTAGTTCAAGCAAAGGAGATGAGCTAAAGAGGACAGCCAGTGGCCTCAGGAGAGGTTCGGGGGGCATGGGGGTGTGCCCACAAACACACACACACACACACACACACACACACACACACACACACACACACACAATCCAGACTACTGCATATTGATCCCATCCACTCAAATAGCCTCTGTGTCCAACATCCTTACTTTTATGTATGCCAATGTCTGGGTGCAAGCTTGCAATAGAGCTAAGCTATACTGATTAGATCAGACACGAGCCCTCCTAGAGCATGTCTGCTTTCTGTTTAGATTTCCGAGACTTAATGTCGGATTGGATTTATCCATTCAAGCTGAATTTGTCTTTAAACCATTACCCAACAACGAAACACACTTCTATACACATCAACTACATGAGGGTCTTGCTAAACCTGTTAATGCAAACATCTTCTCTAATGTCTTAGCTTGCATATTCTAGGAAACGAAAGTCACATGTTAATAATGTACATTCAGTGCTAGCCAAAAAAAAAACGAAGGCCTGTCAATCAATAATCTCTCTAGAGGCAATAAAATGCATCCTGCTAAACAGGATACTAATGTTAGCGTAAGAGTTTGATACCAAACAATAGCCTCAATGTTAACACATAGTTTAGAAGTGTTAGCATACATAACGCAGATGATTCACAGGTTTGTTTTGCATAACGTTCCGAACACATGATGTCCCGGTCTAATGGTGGTCTACTTCAGAAAGAACGCAGGTCAGCTTGTTGTTTCTATTAATGTTGTAACCATCGACTGAAAATAAGTGCCTTGTGGAAATCCTCTGTGCAGGAATGGTTCCAGGGTCTATAGCTGAATCCCCGTTCTCGCTCTCAGTCTCTCCAATGCCCAGTGCGTCATCTAAGTACGTATCTTCTATAATGAAAGAATTTAGATACTTTTTTTGTTAAATGGTCTGGGGTCGACTCAGAACACGCTGGAAGGACTATGTCTCTTGGCTGGCCTGGGAACGCCTCGGTGTCATCCCGGAAGAGCTGGAGGAAGTGGCTGGGGAGAGGGACGTCCAGCATCAGTTTGTGCTACAGTAGGTCTTCTGCGGAATCAGACCAGAAGCACTCGTCTTCGCTAGTCTTTTCATGTGCATCCGCGAGCCTCGGGCACCCAGGACACTCTTGCCAGTTGACTGGTTGTCCTTACCACTGCGTACCCAGAACACCCCACAAGACCTACGGTTCTGGAGATGAATAGACCGAGTTGTTTAACCATCTTGATGTATCGCTTGTCAATGTCACTGAGATCCTTGCCTGCTTCCAACAACAGCTTTGACAACTGACTGTTCCCTTTCTGTCTAATACACTTCCTGACTGCCACTTCTTGGCAGGTACCACTGTAATGAGATAACCAATGTTATTCACTTCACCTGTCAGTGCTCGTAATGTTTTAATGGCATGGTATGTTCCAGCTAGGTCTATGTATGAGGCTGTCATTGTCAAATCCAAGACTAATCCAAAATCAGGACTTGCTGATGAGTTATGGTCAAGTCCTTGTGGGGTCAAAGGTCGGGTGTAATAAAAGCAAGACCAACAACCATTAAATCATTTTTGAGGTGGTCGACTAGTTAGCTTCATTCATATATTGCACCAATGTGTTTTCTTCCCCTTAAAGAAGGAATTTCTTAAAACTCTTACCCCATAGCAAGAAGGGTCTGGGTTTTAATCTCAGCCAAAAGCAGTCTGTGTGAAGTTTACATGTTCCTTACAGTCTAGAATGGGTTTGTTCAGGGTGCTCCAGTTTTCTTTCACAGTACAAAGCAAATATATTAGGTCAACTGGCTACCCCCCCCCCTTTTTCTTCCTAATTTAGTCATATCCAACTTCCACCCATGCAGTATTGCCTTCCCTATCACATGACCACCACCGTCCAGGGAGGGGCGTAAGCATGCACGTGCCCCCTCTTTGACATGCAATGCTGCCACCTGCCTCTTTTTGAACTGCTCCTGCATGCAGCACACTCGGAGGGAAAGCGATATCCGCCCCCTCATACGAATGAGCTCACAGACGTCCGTGAGAGCTCGGCCAATTACCTCTCATGGACCCCCCGGTCACGGATGGCTGTGGCATCGAGGATTGTGGATTTGAACTTGCGATCTCCGGGTTGATAGTCGCGCACCTTGTTGATGCGCCACTCGGGAGCCTCAACTGGCTACTCTTAATGGCACATAGGTATGAATGTGTGTGTGTTAATGGTTGTTTGTGTCTGTGTTTGCCTTGCAATAGTTTGGTGACATGTTCAGGGTGTACCCTGCCTTTCCTCTGAAGTTAGCTTCCCCCATGACCCTAATGTATAAGTGGTATAGATAAGAGAGGGATGGATGGAATTACTTTATATTATTATTATTTTAAGAATGGATGCTTGGTAAACACCAAGACCATTGTCTAAAATCTAAGTACAAATGCGAAAAGCACTGTCTAATTCAGAATTGTAATATCGATAGTGGGCAGCATGAAAGTCCTGCCATGTTCTCCACCATTTTTGCATGGGTTTCCTCCAGGTACTCCAATTTCCTCATACAGTCCAAAGACACATGTGTGTGTGAATGACTGTGTCTGTTGGCTCCGACTGTGCTTGACTGTAGGCCTGCCCAAGTTGCTAGCATGTCATGTGCGACGACACGCGTCTTGAATTAAATTTGTTGCAGGTGTCTGGAATTTGCCGTATGATACCCAAAAAACGAAGCAACAGCAGGGAGTAAAGAATGGGGTTGTTCCCTAGGTGTTTTGTTTCTTTAATTATACTAACGACCGCCATCAAAGGCTTACCTTGTAATTTTCAGTTGGCCGTGTGGTGCAGCATTGAACAGGTGTCACAGGCATGCTACGACAAACAAATTCAACAAGGTATATCTACCCACTTCAAATTGCACCATTGAAAGAACAACCGGGACCTGGGTGAAATGGATCAAAAACTTGTTTTGATTGCTTGACATAAAATATGTTTGTGTGCTGACATTTTTTTTTATCTTTCCGTGAACCTGAATACTGTTTATGATGGCACAAAGCCAAATCCTGACTAATGCTCCTCCCTGAAGCTTAGAAATTGGCCTTGATTAATCACAACAGAAAATTAAATAAACATTTTTTGGAAAGTTACAACAGCGTTGCGAGGACTTACCTCATCTCTTACCTTCAAAGACTGCACTGAGTGAGGCTTTTCACTTGAGTGCAACTAACACAGAAGTATTGTTGACTTTGTTCAGCGTTGTTATAAGGGATAACAGATAGGCGATATGTCTTTGGTCATGCTCTTGACTAAGGAGATTTGCTTGCGATTAGCTCGTAGGGGGAGCAGCTTGACCGCAATGATTCACTATGTGCAATTATCATTATGTGAAATATGCAAAACCCTGCTAATGACTTGTATTGCATAAAGGTGGTTGACATTTTTGGCATTTGTCTAAGGAAAATTCCACCGTAGAATATAATTTAATGTTGAAACAGATTCAGTGGAATTAGTGATAAAGATTGTTATTTGTTAGTGCGTCTTTCGTTACTCTTGTAAAAAGTTTGCCAGTTTGATGTCACAATACAGAGGAGCGTAAAGTCATCTTCACAGTCTCTGAGTGTATATTTAGGTCCATGTGGATCTAAGATGAGAGCTCCAACCGGTAGTATCGGTATAACTACATGGGAACACAAAACACAAACTAAAATAAGATGTTTGATGATTGTTTAGTTTGCATAATTTAAGCTATAAATCCAAGGGAAAATAGTCCTAAGAGGTTTCGATTTGAAAGTCACAAACAATTCATAGACAAAACGTAAAAGCTCTGGTGCTACTAATTACCTTCAGATGTCGCATAATTATAATAAGGTAATCTAATATATGATAATCTAATTGTCACATATGCATATGTACACCTGTTTTAAAAGGCCCCAGAGTCTGCAACACCACTAAACAAGGAACAAACCAAGGAGCTTCCCAAACAGGTCAGTAATAAAGTGAAAATGATGGGTTGTAAAAAATAAAAAGTAAAACCTTAAACATCCCTTGAAGCACCAATTAATCCATTATCACAAATAGAAAGAATATGGCACCACATCAATCCTGCCTATGGGGGGGCCATTCACCAAAACACAGACACCAGGTTAGGAGAAGCAAATTGATGAAAGGTAGCCCTAAAGGAGCTGGAATGCTTCAGAATGAAGGCTGGTGTACCTCTCCACGCCCCACAATGCTGGGCTTTACAGAAGAGTGGCCAGAAATGAAAACACTGTGATGACCAAAGATTTTGGTTGATGTTCAGTTGGCAGGTTAATGGTGCAGGAGAAGGTCAGTGGTCATTGGTGTTTCGTTGTTTTTTTTTTTTTTTTTTTTTTTTGGTTTGTTTGTTGGCTTAAAATCTCCCAATAATTTCTTGTCATTTTTCAATGTGACATGTAGTCTTTTAAGATAAAGTATCTGGGTAGAAAGAAGGGTTTAAATTAAGGTACTCTAACACAAGGCTGTTAGAGTGTACAAACGTCAGTGAAATGCCTCAGGTCCTGAGCCTTGCCTTTAATAGCTGTATAAATATCAAGGTGACAATATTAGACGGCTTCACTTTGTGGTAGGGAGAATGAATGCATCACACCCATATGTAATAAAAAAAAAATTACAATTTGTCCTTTGGTCCACCCAGTTCTTTGTCTACACACTAATGTCAACACTCAAACATGTAGACATATTTGTATGTGTTTGGGCAAAGGCTTGATTACAAAGATCAAGCAACGTCAGTTAGAAGGAAGTGACAAACACATTGACGTTGACATTAATAACATGGGTGGGAAGATCATCCACATCAATAAACAACCTAAAAAATACACTGCCTGGCCCAGAAAAAAAAGTTCAGCACCTCTGTACTCACCATGGTATTGTTTTGACAAACTTCAGCAACATCACAATATTTATTCCCAAATTGTGCCACTCCATAAAGTCTTCTCCAGCACAGATGTTCAACAGGGTTAAGGCCAGGATTTGTGGTGCCAGTACATGTGGGAAGATTAACCCTCATGTTGCCTGAACCACTCTTTCACTTTGTTTTTTTTTTAGTTTTTTTTTTTTATCCATGCCATCAAGGGAAGAAAAACTAAATCGATGGGACAAGCTGATCATTCAGGCTATCAGCTGATTTCATTTTATTGTCGCATAATGTTGCTGAGCCTCTACCTGACCAACTGAGGCAACAATGCCATGGAGATTATGTGCGGTAATCAAGGCTAAAGATGGTTCAACAAAATATTAGAGTGTGCGACTTCACAATAAGATCCCAGTACAACTCACAATAAGAATGCATGTGCACGTTCATTACAATACACATTAGAAGTGGATGAAATTAGCGCTAGAGTGTTGTGAATATATGTTTTTCTTACTTCGTTGTATGAAACTGAAGCATAACTTGTTGTACAAACATCTTTAAGCATCAGGTTTAATATTTGCTAAAGAAACTCTGGTAAAGTGTGCTAAAAATTCATTCAGCAGTCAATACTTGAGAGATATAAGGAATGACTCTTCAATTTAGTGTCTTTTACCAAGCCTGAGGCGCATAATAGTTTTAGTATTTACTACACAGGAACATGAGTAAGAAGCACACTATAACAAGATTTTTTTTTTTTTAAACATATTTTAACCATGACAGAATCAGGTCAAGTGAATGCTCAATCAGAGTTTAGTACACACTACACTGAAACGAAAGTTAATTGCGAAAACAGAAGAAAGTCTGGAGCACACTGGACAATCTTGCCGTCTTTTAATTTGTGCAAACAGCGTGGCGTGAAGTGCCCTATTTTTAAAAGTAATGTGTGCTCTGTGAAGGTGTTTCAATATATACTACACACAAACACAAGAAAAACAATAAAAAAAAACAACTGTGTGTCTGTTATATTAACTAAAGCATTATCCACGCAGAATAATGCTTTTTAATCCCAAGATTGTGCCGTTGCCATGCAGTATATGCTAATATGGTATTATATGGTGAATAGCTGTCAACAAGAACAAAATGACGCGCAATTATTCATATCATGATTCATGTGTATCTTATGGGATGACCTTTCCTATCTTCAATACTGAGTCCTCAGATTGAGTCGCGCTGCCAGTATGAAGCACACTGTTTGTAAATGACTTGTTGAGCTGATTCACTTGTTTGTAAATGACTCTTCAACTAATTCTCCTGTTTGTAAGTGACTCCCTAACTAATTAACCTATTTGGATGAGCTCAACCCCCTGTACCAACAAGTTGGCACTGTGGGACCCTTAAGTAAGGCCCTTAACCATCAATTGCTTGACTGTATACATCACTCTGGATAAGGGCATCTACCAAAAGCCATTAATGTGATTTACTTGCTTGTAAATGACTCCTCAGGTAATTCTCCTATTTCCAAAAGATCTGTTGTGGTGATTCACTTGTTTGTAAATGTTTATAAGTGGCAGTGGTGGCTCAGTAGTTAAAGCTCTGGATTACTGATTTGAAGGTCAGGGGTTCAAGCCCCAGTACCCCCAAGGTGCCACCGTTGGGCCCTTAGCAAGGCCCTTAAACCTCATAAATGTAAGTCACTCTGGATAAGGGTGTCTGCCAAAAGCCTTCTTTACCCACTACTTATAAGTGATCTTTTTAGGTGATTTTCTTATTTGTAAATGACTCTTTAAGGTGACTCACTAGTTTGTGACTGAACCTTTGAGGAGAGTCACTGATTTGTAAATGACTCCCTATAAGAATCAGCTCATGAGAAGTCGTTGTGAGCCAAGAGACCGTGTTACATGCTCACACACACACACACAGCCTGTCTAAGCTGTCACATACAAGTGCTTGAAGCCACACGCCACGTTTGGGCTGTACTGTGTTTGTGTGTGTGTTTGTCAGTATGCCTTCAGGGCTGCTTGGCCCGCCTGCTTCTTTCAACAAATTGCTAGCTGTTCGCAGCCTTTTAAATGCCACACTGCTTTAATTACAGCATTTAGTTAATAGGCTGAAAAAAAAAAAAAAAAAAGCCGTGCCCACGCAGCAGGAGGGTCAGGTGAGCCTTGAATTCAAACACCTGGCAAAGTTTAAACATGCCTTCACACACACACACACGCACATAATATTTCTGTGTAATATGTCTGTCGTGCTGTTTTTCTTTTCCTGACTTTTAACCTCCCGATAGTTTTCCGAGACTGTAATCCATCTGCATATAAACTACGTTTGTTTCAGAGGAGCATCAATAATCTCATATCCCCGCCAATCCTGAATAACGTGTAACAATCATCTGTGATTAATCCAGCAATCAATAGTACACATAATTAAAACACTGAGTAACATGAATAACTCTGGTAATTACACAACTCTCATTGATACTCCGCCTCAGGTATCGCCGTACACCCTTGTCATGTTCCACCTGATGGTAGCTGAGATTTGTGAGAGAATGCCAGTAAAGAGACTCCATCGCTCTTCTCACACACTTATTTCCTTTCCCTGTGCGCCAATCAAACCAAATGTTAACTATCTCTACTGTTTCCACTCACTTTGAACCACGTGTCTTACTCGGGTTACCACAAAAAAGGAAGGCATTCAACCCTGAAACATTTGTATTCTGTCCTCGGGCATGGGCTGTTAAGGCTTAATTGGCAAGAATGATGATATGACTCAGGTGTTGTGGTACGAGATTATAGATGAAAAGGTTTGGCTGTATCTGATTTTTTATTTTTTATTTTTTTTCCCTGTCATGACTATTTCACATACTTTCTTGATAATCTCTCTCTGTCTATCTCTACCTCCCTCGTTCCTGGTGTTTGAAGTTATGCGTTTTGGGAACAATGTTCACAGTAATTATCATGTCACTTGCAACTGAACTGTAATTACGTTTATTGCTTGTTTAAATCGTTCTCTTTCTACCAGATTGAAAGGCTTGGTCGCCTTTCAACTTGGGAATTTCCCCCATTATTTTTACTGATATGTTAAACAGGAAATCAGATTGTATTACTTTGTACTTTGGTGGGCAGCTACCTGGCTTTCGTAGCTGGAAGAATTGGTTACGGAAAAAGTTTTCGTTTGGTATTTGCTGTATAGTACTGTGTAAAAGTCTTAAGCTCACTAATTTTTACGTGTAAACTTTGCTCTCTTTCTCTCTCTCTCTCTCTCTCTCTCTCTTTCTATATATATATATATATATATATATAAACTCACTGCCAGTGAAAACACAACACAATTTTATTTGTAATATTTTTGGGACCATCCTATCGGAGCATTAGTACTGGTATTTCAATGACCCTAAACACCTCAATGACTCGTTTCCAGTAGCAGCAGTCACCGTCCCACTTCACTGAGCTTGAGCTCTGGATCTCGACTCTTTTACAGCTCAAAGTTTGTTTTGTGGGTCTCCTTAGTCAGGAATGGGTGCATTTAATGAGTGGTCGTCTTGCCTACATAAAGCTAAGTAAAAATGCATAGCATTCTGCAGTGGAATCTGGACCGTACCTCGACTGTCACATGATGATCAATGATGGAATATCTGCTGCAGCAGGCGGTTAATATCGTTCCCTGGCCTGCGTATTCACCTGATTTGTCACCCATCGAACAATTGTGGGATCAGCTCGGACGCCGTGTATCAGGCCAGGTACCAGCACCACAGAACAGGCAGGAACTGATGGTGGAATTGCAGGAGGAGTGGAGAAACAGCCAACAGGACAACATACGGAGGCTCGTCAGATCCGTGCGGAGAAGAATTACGGCCTGCATTAACTCAAATGGAGGTCATATTCCGTACTGAACTTTGTTTTTAGGATGGACATTTGTGATTTTGGAAAGAAGGGGCACCTCAGTTTTGTTGCAATATTATGACACAAAGATTTTCAGGTTTTTTTTTTTTTATTAATTCAAATGATGTATGAGATTAATTGTAATAATTTAATTGACCATTTTGAGACAAAATATTAAGCATATCGAATTTATTCTGAGTGTTGCGTTTTCATTGGCAGTGAGTATTTTATTTATTTTTTTTACCGTTCACTATGCTAAATGTAACTTTTTTATTTTAATGTTGCAACATTTCATTTAATTCTTTATATGAACAGAAAACATACGGCATCTTTGCTCTATAGCGTTTCTTCACATGACCCTAAAATTCTAGAGCTTTCATTCATTCATTCATTCATTCATTCGTTGAACCGCTTAATCCTACTAAGGTCACAGAGAGGCTGGAGCCTATCTTAGCCTATTCTGGGTGAAGGAGGGGTACACCCTGAACAGCTCGCAAGTCCATCTTACACACAACCATCCATACTCACACCTAGGTGCATTTTGTAACAACCGAGTAGCTTAATGTGCATGTCTTTCAACTGTGGCAGGAAACTGGAGCACTCGGAAGAAACCCATGTAGGCATGGGGAGAACATGCAACCTCCATGCTTCTCAGGCCTGGGACTCGAACGCAGGAGCCTCTTACTGTGAGATGGATGTGACATTATGATAACTGATAGGTGAAGTGATTACCATTGATAATCTCGTTACAGCTGCGTGTACATTGTGATGGCTAAACGACTGCGCGTATTCATCTCCAATATGGCAGGTCTTGTAGGGTGTTCCTGGTGTGCGTAGGTAAGTACCTACCGAAGGTGAACCTTTGAAAGAGGAAGGGCAATCAGTTAACTAGCAAGAGTGTCATGGGTGCCCGAGGCTCTCTGAGGTGCATGGGGAGCTAAGGAAGAATGCATACTAAATACATACTGTGTATGTGGGTTTTTATTTCCACATTATTGAACCCGAACATCTGTAACTTTATACAATAAGCTTTAGGCTCTAGTTGAGGTCACACGGTAAACGGTTGTATAGCTCTAAACAGGCTTTATTTGTAACCAGGCACAGAAAAGGCTGAATGCCGTGCTGTTCACGTGGGCTGTAATTAGCCGACCCCAATTGACCGCCCATTGTCACCTGAAGACAGGTGGGAATTGTGGAACTTTGCGCTCGGCTTGATCACATGACCAGGGTCAGACGCGGGCCACCGGTGTGCCTCTATAGCTGTCAGGACAGGACCATTCATCATGCAGGTTATTGCACCGCTCCTATAATGCCCACAAGGCTTGTGAGTGTGTACATGTGTGTGTATGTGTTTGTGCTTGTGTGTAAAGGTGATTGTTTTACAGTCACGTATCACCGAACAGCAAGTTTTTCAAGTAATGCTGCTCCATGCTCACATCTGACATGGGTAAGTGGAGTTAACGCTCGCCACTTCGCCGTGAGCCCTTTCCTGATCACCCGAAGATTTATGGGCCCTCAAACACTCGCCTATGACAGACTGCACATTCACAACCTCATAACCTCCCTCAGGCCCTCCCTCCCTCTCTCTCTCTCTCTCTCTCTCTCTCTCTCTCTCTCTCTCTC
>JAQMYF010000014.1:17442231-17455779 GCA_030014195.1 Neosilurus mollespiculum | reverse complement strand
AGTATATACAGTATATATAGTAGAAAAAACATAAGAAGGTAAAAGGTAGAGGCAGGGTTTGTGTGTAATTGGATATTGTTTTACTTTCTACAGATTTCAACCAGATCACACCTACTTGTTCAACTTCATACGTACAAACTTCTTATGAGATCAGGTTACAAGACAAACACTGACTTTCTGACAGACAAATTTCAACAACCTCCATAGTTATATAAGAATCAAAACACCTCTGAAGCCAAAGTTTATTTAATTAGTTAATTATTTTCCAGGAACTGCATATTCTGACATATTTTATTAAGCTAATATAGCATCAAGTTACCAAGGATTTAATTTATGTGTTGGTTTGTTAAGTGTGTTTACTTGTTATATGGGGAGTACACGCTGTAATCAAAGCTAAAGGCAGTGTGGGATTTTTTTTTAATTATTTTGATGAAGCAGTGTAGAAATGCACGTTATCCATTTCGATCAATTCATATTTACATTCAATGTTAATTTACCCTGTCATTTGGGGTAGCCATGGCCTAAGGGTTAGAGAAGCGGCTTTGGGACTAAAAGGTGTGGTATGGCAAAAATGTGTGGTGGTGGGGAGTGAGCTGCACATTCCCTTCCTCCACCTTCATGGCTGAAGTGCCCTTGAGCAAGGCACCTAACCCCCAACTGCTCTCCGGGAGCCACAATGTGTGTGGCAGCCCACTGTTCCGAGTGTGTGTGTGTTCACTGTTTACGTGTGTGTGTGATGGGTTAAATGCAGAGGCAATAATTTACCTTGCGGGATTAATACAGTATATTAAAAAAAAAAAAGCCTGTTCTGCGGTGGAAATTTTACTGAATGGTACAAAGTGCTGACACTTCAGATTCATTAACATAAAACATAATAAATGTTTAAAAAACATGTTTTTGTTGTGAACCTGAGACATTTTCTTGCTTATTATAAGTCATGGAAATTGTAGCCTTTCAGCCTTGGGAATTTAGTTACAGCTTCACCAAGTGCATTAATATTACCCCTTGCTTTGTCTTGCATGCAAAACTAACATCAAAGCCTCTTTTAGAGAACATTAATCAAAAACCCTCTAACCAATCCTAATCAATAATTCAAACGGACTTTGGTAGAACATTTTTTTTTTACTTATCAGATCAGGTGTTCTATCTATGCTTTCATTAATGAGAGTAATTTCACTTTGTTTTGCTGAGAGGGAAATTTATCTTCTTTCTCTTGGTTTGTATAAGAAATTTTGTGGGAGTAAAAAATTTAGCATCACATCACAGTATGAAATCTTTCCCAGTACTGAAATCGTTATCAGCAGTAGGTCATTTAAACAAGTTTAATAAACTAAACTGCTTGTTGGGAAGTTGGGGTGGCAACTTTGAGTTGAGGTTTGTACCCCTGACCTTCTGATCAGTAATGCAGCGTCTTCTCATGACCATCGAGCCACGACTGCTACTTTTTCTTTCTGTCTTTCTCATTGGTTGTACGTCTGTAATTTTGTTTGTATATTGTATGAACTTGAATGAAATCCAACCACATTGACGTTGTGAACCGATATTTGAATGAATATTTCTGAGCTCAGATATTGGGAAATCATTATCAGGCTGGAAATCTTTTTTGTTTCAGTTTGATTGTATTTTTAATTGGAGAAATCTGTAAATTAGATTCGCGAAATTAGCTTTGCCTGTTTAAAAAAAACTGTTTGACATATCTGTGTTGGCATGTTGTCACATTGAAAAGAAAATGCTCTACTTATTAACTCTTTAATCATGTGATTTGTATGATCCTCATAACCAGTTTTCAGCATAACTTGTTTGATAGCATTCCTGATCAAAGCATGAAAAAAAAAAACAGCTCCACACCTGGAACAGAGTTTCCAGGAACGCAGTTATGATAAAAGAAGTTACAATTACAGTTTTATCCCAGTTTTTACCGACGGTATGAGTTCTTTTGGATTATTTTCGGTAATGTTGCACTGTTAAGAATGGAAAATCTCCTTCCAGGAAACAGCTTTCGTGTTACAAATGCCTCATGCAGCCTTGCAATCATGACACGAAAGTAGCTCTTATATGATATACGGAATAATATACATTGATTGAAATTGGTTACAAAATTTTGGATTCATGCAGGTGTGCTATTTTCTTTAAACGTGTATGTGTTCAAGTAACTATGCCTTGTTTTTCTTGTTGATGCCCGGCCAGTTATGTTAGCCACTAGAATTCATGCTACTCTACTATAGAATTAGCAAAGATGCTAACTTAGTTAATTATATCTATTATCCTTAAAAAATTAGCAAAACTTTTTTTCAAAATGCTTTTTGTTTTATTTATTTATTCATTTTAAGTTAAAAATGTTAAAGTATTACTTAGCTATGACCTGGGCAAGCACCCTCAACTTCAGTCTATAATAAGGTACGATGTTGAAAGACTGGTTTTCAAAGAAGTGTAATGAAGTAAGAGAACACATTCAGTTTCAAGTTTAAAACTCAAGTAAAAGGAATTACTACAACTATTACTTCTACTATAACAACTACTACTACTATTACTACTACAACTACTTAAACTACAGCTTCTACTACATCTACTACTTCTACAAGCTCTACTACTACCACAACTACTTTTACTACTACAACTACTATTACCTCTACTACACCAACTTCATTACTACTATTGCTATTACTTCTACTGCTTCTACAACACTACTACTACTGCTATTATTTCTACTATTACTACTACCACAACTACTATTACTACTACAACTTCTACTACTACAACTACTATTACTTCTACTACTACAACTACTATTACTTCTACTACTACAACTTCACTGCTACTACTGCTATTATTTCTACTATTACTAATACCACAACTACTATTACTACTACAACTATTGTTACTTCTGCTACTTCTGCTGCTATTATTTCTACTATTACTACTACCACAACTACTATTACTACAACTTCTACTACAAATACTATTACTACTACAACTTCACTACTACTACTGTTATTACTTTTACTATTACTACTACCACAACTACTATTACTACTACTAATTCTACTACTACAACTACTATTACTTCTAGTACTACAACTTCACTACTACTACTGCTATTATTTCTACTAATACTACTACCACAACTACTATTACTACTACAACTTCTACTACTACTGTTATTACTTCTACTATTACTACTACTAATTCTACAACTACAACTACAACTACTACTACAACTTCTACTACAACTACAACTTCTACTACTACTGTTATTACTACTACTACTACTACAACTACACCTACTACAACTTCTACTACAACTAGTATTACTACTACCACAACTACTATTACTACTACAACTTCTACTACTACAACTACTGTTACTTCTACTACTACAACTTCGCTACTATTACTGCTGTTACTTCTACTATTACTACTACCACAACTACGATTACTACTACAACTTCTACTACTACTGTTATTACTTCTACTATTACTACTGCTAATTCTACTACTACAACTACAACTACTACTACTACAACTTCTACTACAACTAGTATTACTACTACCACAACTACTATTATTACTACTAATTCTACTACTACAACTACTACTACCACAACTACTATTACTGCTACAACTTCGCTACTATTACTGCTGTTACTTCTACTATTACTACTACCACAATTACTATTACTACTACAACTTCTACTACTACAACTTTGCTACTATTACTGCTGTTACTTCTACTATTACTACCACCACAACTACTATTACTACTACAACTTCTACTACTACTGTTATTACTTCTAATTCTACTACTACAACTACAACTACTACTACTACAACTTCTACTACAACTAGTATTACTTCTACCACAACTACTATTACTACTACAACTTCACTACTACTACTGCTATTGCTTCTACTAATACTATGATTTGAGTATTTTAGTTCATATGCTTAAGTACATAAGTATTTTCCACCCTCGTGTCCAAATTTTAGAATCTTACACTGCCTTTCCAGTCAGCCCGGACATTGTGTGATCTCTCCTTAATGTGGTGGTCAAACAAGCCCATTTGTAGCAGGGGGTTTATAAATGACTTAACCCAATAAGCTTTGTCTCCCATCTGTGTGTCTCGCATTTCCTCCCCATCTCGAAGCTCACATTCATCAGGGTAATTGGCCTGCGTTGAAACACTGATGTCGCTTTTAAGCGCATTTCCACAGTGTTGAGAGCACACTGGCTTGGAAGCAAGTGTCTGCCTGATGCTAGTTCTAGATCTGGGATGGAGATAGGAAAGAACATTCTAAGAGAAATGAGAGGAAACGAAGCAGCAAGGTGACAGCAGGCATTTAGTTTATTGGTGGATTTTTCTCTCCGAACTGTATACCGTTCTTTCCTCCTGTTAATTTTTTCTTTTCTCTTCTTCGTGTCCGTAGCACAGGGCCGACGAAGATCGATGGAGAGAGCATTACAGTAAAACGTATTGATCAGGCGGAGGGTGAGCCAGTGAGATGGCCAAGTGATGCAATGCTTAAAGGAATTTATCCTCTGACTTCTGCATTAACCTTCTATTGACTGCTTTGGCTGTTCATAATTAACACTCACTTTAGCTAAAGTGGTTAGTTTCAGCACTGAACTGGACTGTGTGTGTGTGTGTGTGTGTGTGTGTGTGTGTGAGAGAAATTGAGAGTAAGAATAAATGGAGGACAATAAGAAACGAAATTCAAGTGCTATATGTATATTTGTGTGTGTGTTAGAGAACAGGCGAGCCCCAGTGGGGCCCACAGGCGAGAGAATCATAGATACGTTTCGCATTAGCATGCTATTTCAGCAGGTCTGGCACTCGGGCTATAAGGTTTCAGGGCAAATTGAAATGAGCGATTGTATTGCCAATCTCTGGTGAATGTGGCCCAGGCGGGAGAGACTCGGCCTGGAGCTCTCCGAGGTTAATCTAGACAGCAGCGTAGACTTGACACGTGCTCTGGTATTGACCTTCCCTGCTTTATTCAGTGTGTGTGTGTGTGTTTGCGTGTGTGTTTGAATGAAGTTGAATACATACCTGCATATATTTGCATTTTATCTGGCGTGTTATTCCTCAAGGTTTCAAAAGGAATCTTCTGTGAATTTGGGTGTCTATGGGTGTTAACAAGCGTCAGACCGTCATTACCATTCCAATTCAATTACAACCCCGTTATTAAGGATGGTATGACTTCTGTTACAAAAGGTTGTAAAGGTTTTCCCCCGCCCTGGAAGATCACCTTGTAAGGGATAATGTATATTAACATTATCTCTCAATAAGACATTATTGCTCTTATCGAGAAATAAATCTATAGATAAGCCTTTATAAAGCATGTATATACTCCTACCAGCTTAATTTTTTTTTTTCTTCGAAGGCAAAAAAGTTGCTTATCATGTTACGTGAAAACTGCAAGGTTCTTTGTCTTGAAGACTTTCCAGTGACGTTACCTCTGACTGGTTCAAGCTCCGACACTGGAGATGTTTTCGGTGAATTATCAATTATCCAGAATTTAACAGCACTGTGGTATAACTAGCATTAGTATGTAGTCAATAGAAATCGCGTGAACTGATTGGTGCGCTGTCTCGGGATAATTAACAATTATTTGATGAAGGTGAGGGGGATGTCGCTGAATAGTTCCTGAGACAGAACATCAATTCAGTGACATCTGCTGAGTCTGAAGTGCATGATTATTTAAGTATATAAAATGGTAACATTAAAAAAAGGGATTTTTATGTATTTATTTATTTATTTGTTTGTTTTGTGTTTGTTTGTTTGTTTGTTTATTATGCATTTTAACTATGACAGACTCAGTCAGATAAACTCTGTGTGTCAACTCCATGCTTAACTGAAACCTAACCCTGGTTAGCCAGCTGTTCCTTTAATTCTAGACTTATTCCACAAAAAGCACTGTTTGCTGGTAAGAACACACACACACACACACACACACATTTTTAAAAAAAAAAAAATTTCCTCTCTATAAGGCTTTATTTTTCTATCAAATGCAGTTTACTAGCCATTGTTAGCTGCGGAGAATCCCTTCTTACCTTACCACTTCGAGCTGGACCTGGAAGATGCTACATGGAAACACAAGAAAAACAAACTAAAACAAGATTTTTATAGTCTATTGTTCCATTTTAGATACTGCCTGCTTCAAGTAACCATAACAAATCGTGATTCCGCCGTTTTAATCATCCTCTCCGGCTAATGTTTTGTAATCCTGACATAGTGGACCAATCATATCCAGCTGTTCACTTGTGGTATATATTAATAGAAATTATCCACAATGCAGCCATGGGTGAATGCTTGAATCAATGAAAAGTTTTTGAGATAAACTGTAAAAATGTTATATTTGGTTTTTTTCCTTATGTTTCCATATACTCAAACAGTTATTTGTTGAAGACGAGGTGGATATTGATGAAAAGTGAACAAGTCGGAACGTAGAGGGGACTGTTGAGCGATATTTGGAGAATAATTGCTTTAAAATATGCGATACGGGAAGTGTAATAAGTAGCCAACAAAGTATCCAGTGCTTCAAATACACCGACATAACTGCCTCAACAATGCCCGACATGATGTAACACCTTAATTGATATTTGCCATATTTAATTGGTAGAGGTCGTCAGGATAAAAGCGGGAGAGGGGTGTGCAAATATTTACACCCTTGCACTGAGAGCTGTTAATTATCAGCATTTAGTAGCTTGCTATCATCTAATTTATGCTAATTTATTCTTACTCACTTGGGATTAAGGTGTAACATCAATTTATTGCTAATTTTTTAATTTCCCCAATTTTTCTTCCCTAATTTAGTCATAGTCAATTCCCAACAGTCAAATACGCGTCCCCATGATGCAGCCACTACCAGCCAGGGAGGGGTGAGAGCAAGCACATGGTTCCCTCAAGGCATGTGATGCCAGCCACCTGTATCTTTTTGAACTTCTGTGTATGCACATTCGCGTGCATTGTGACACACGCAAAAAAGCAAAAAATTCTAGCTGCCCCCTTGTATGCATGACCTTTTAGGTTGAATACACACCTGCATATAATTTCATTTTGTCTGGCATGTTACTCTGGAAGCTAGCAAACAAGAACTTCTGTGAAGTTGGGTGTGAATGGGTGTTAACAAATATCAAGCAGTCATTACCATTTCGCAACAGTTACAACCCAGTTATTACCGGTGGTATGAGTTCTTTTGGATTCTTTTCGGTAATGTTGCATTGATGGAAATGCTATCAGTAGTGAATGAATCAGTATGTCCTGACCAATCAGAATCCAGAATTCAGCAGCAGTTTGATATAACTTATATCAATATATCCTAAATGGGCATCGTGTGCTGTTATTGGTTCGCTATCTCAGGGTAATTAACAATTATCCCCAGAAATTGAGGTGGATATCCATGAATAGTCCCTCAGACGTAACGTATCGAGGACTATTTAATTCAGATGAGGTGCATAATTGTTTAAATATATACTACATGGAAACATGAGCACAAAAAAGACATAGAGTTACTTCAATATATTAACCATGAGAGGCTGGCTCGTGCCTCCTCTGAGTCATGTGATCCCAGGCCTCCACATTACATTTACATTTACTGTATTTGGCAGACGCCCTTATCCATACAGACTTACATTATCACTACGTTATACACTGTGTGCACAATTATTAGGCAAGTGAGTACTTTGACCATATCATCATTTTTATGCATATTTCCCAACTCCAAGCTGTATAAACTTGAAGGCTTATTGGATTTGAGCATATCAGGTGATGTGTATTTGTGTAATGAGGGAGGGTGTTGCCTAAGGAGATCAACACCCTATATTAAGGTGGCATAATTATTAGGCAGATTCTTCTCCTCAGGAAAAATGGGCCAAAAAAGAGATTTGACTGACTACAGAGATTTGACTGACTGACAAGTAAAAAAAAATCTTTCAGAGGGAGGCAGCATGCTTGAAATTGCAAAGATATTGGGTCGTGATCACAGAACTATCAAATGTTTTGTTGCAAAGGGTCGAAAGAAACATGTTGAGAAAAAAAGACGCAAATTAACTGCCAGAGATTTACATAAAATCGAGCTTGAAGCTGCTAGGAACCCATTGTCCTCCAGTGCTGGTATATTCCACAACTGTAACCTACCTGGAGTTCCCAGAAGTACAAGGTGTTCAGTGCTCAGAGACATGGCCAAGCTAAGGATGGCTGAAATCTGACCACCACTGAACAAGACACACAAGTTAAACTTTCAACACTGGACCAAGAAATACATGAAGACTGGTTTCTCAAAGAATTTTTGGACTGGTGAAATGAGTGTGACTCTTGATGGACCAGATGGATGGACACGTGGCTGGACCAGTAATGAGAACAAAGCTGCACTTCGATTCAGACACCAGCAAGGTGTAGGTGGGGTTCTGGTATGGGCTGATATCATTAAAGATGAGCTAGCTGGACCTTTTCGGGTTAAGGACTTAAAATCAACTCCAAGAGTTTTTAGAAGACACTTTCTTCAAGCAGTGGTAAAGAAAAAAAGCCTGAACCTTTCAAGAAGACCATGATTTTTATGCAGGACAACGCTCCATCACATGCATCAGAGTACTCCCCTGCATGGCTTACCAATAAAAGCCTTAAAGATGGCAGGAAAATGACATGGCCGCCTTTCTCACCTGACTTAAACCCTATTGAGAGCTTGTGGTTCTTTTTAAACGGGAGGGTTACCCTAATAGAAAACAGTACACCTCTCTGAACAGTGTCTGGGAGGCTGTGGTTGCTGCTGCACAAAAATCTGATCTTCAACAGATAAAGAAATTGACAGACTCCATGGATGGAAGGCTTGTGACACTTATTGAAAAGAAAGGTGGCTATATTGGTCACTGATTATTTTTGTGCAAATGTTAGAAATGTTTAATTGTACATTTTTAGTTGTTTTTTAATTATTTTCACTTTAACAGATGAAAATTAACTAAGTGAGATGGGAAAATATTCTTTTTTTCATAATTCCGCGCACCAATATTTGCCAAATAATTGTGCACACTGAGATATTCTCTTAAGAAAGACAAAACCTGACTTTTACTTTAATAAATATTCAGGTTTGAGCTTTATTTACATTTTGGATTGAGCGAGAGCACTGTAGTTGTTAAAAAAATAAAATGAATCATCAAAAATACAACTTGCTGGCTGCTTGCTGGCTTTCGGGGGCTTGAACCCCTGACCTTCTGATTAGTAACCCAGAGCCTTACCTACTAAGCAGCCACTGCCCCCATGTCTTTATATTTACCTGTCAAGCATTGCCTCCCCATCACACGTGATAACCGCCAACCAGGAAAGGGCATAAACAACATGTGTAGCCTCCGTGACATGTGATGCCGCCATCCACATCTTTAGAAACTGCTGTGCATGCGCACTTGGGGGTGGCCTAACACACTCAGAAGGAAAGCGCTATCCGCCGATGATTGGCTGGTGATCACTGTGACAGAAAGGTGAGTGTATGGCTGCAGCATCAACCTGGATTCGAACCTGCGATCTCTAGGTTGATAGTCGCGAATGTTGTTTATGTGCCACTCGGGAGACAGTAATCACACCCCTGAGGGCTCAGCCAATCAGGCATAGGCTCCCACGGCTGTGGTTGGCTGTGTCCATCAACCTGGATTCAAACTTGTGATTTCCAGGATTATAGCGGTGCACCTTGTCGATACATCACTCAGGAAAAGATATTCCTAAAAAAATTTGATATATATATATATGTATAAACTGTATTATATTTAAAGTAAGAACACAACGTCTTACTGCTCATCACTTCTATTTCTGTCTATGGAGGTAAAAATATTAGAGGCTCATAAAAAATTCCAACACATTTTAAAAGCTGGTTCTTTAAAAAAGACGCTCGAGCGTGTAAGATGTTCTGGCGCCTTCCTAGTACTGGTACTGTTACTGCTTCCTCTCGATTAATTCTCCACTCCAGTAACTGATGAGCTCATTTCGGCCCACACTCGTCTCCAGCTCCAAGGTCACCTAATCATATCATTTATGAAGTGATGCGTGGCTTTATGGTACTTAGCCCATGTTAACAGATGCTGGTATTAAACCCTGCTGTAAAGCACGGATGATGTATGGATGTTTCCGTGTTTTAATCGCCCTCTTCAGCGTGTAATGCTGTAGCGAGCGAGATCCTGCAGGCTGGGACACAGCACTTAAGAGGACAGACACGGCACCATTAAGTGGCCGTTACAAAATATATAACCACAAATAGTGGCCAAGAGGGGCTGTCCTCTGACCACTTAAAGGCCCTGAACCATCCATAACAGAGAGAAAGTGTGTGTGTGTGTGTGTGTGTGTGTGTGTGTGTGTGTGTGTGTGTGTGTGTGTGTGTGTGTGCCAATCAGAATGTGCCTCTGCTCATATCCAGTGGGTACGGATACAATAATAATGAATATACTGATTAAATGGAGAGAGTTCAGGATCATGTCTGAATATTGACTTGCTTGGGTGGCGTAGTGATTAACAAAAGCAAGAAGGTCCTTGGTTTGAGTCCCAGGTTCGGCGAGGACATTTCTATGTGTGTGCAGTTTGCATGTTTGCATGTCTGTGCTTGCATGGGTTTCCTTTGGGTACTCTGGTTTCCTCCCACAGTCAAAAAAGCATGCACATTAGGCTAATTGGCTGTTTTAATTACATATTACCCCTAGGAGTGTGAGTGTGAATGGTGGTGTGTCTGTGTTGGCCCCGCAGTGGTCTGGCGTGCTGTTCAGGGTGTACCCTGACTTCGCCCTGTGTCGGCTGAGATGGGCTCCAGCCTCCCCCTGCGACCCTATTAAGCCTATATAGGATTAAGCAAATGCGTTACTGTGATGAGTTTTCTTTCTCTTGTTTGTGTGTCTGCTGTACTCAAGTCTAGTTTATTTATTTATTTATTTATTTATTTATTGTGTGTGTGTTATTTGTGTTTTTATGAATCTGAGGCATCTCCATGTATTCAGGAATACACAAAGAAATATTTTTTATATAAGAATATCTCTTGCTTTAAGGCTTGGCGCAGGGTGTGTTGAATACTTAGCTGCGCTAGTGCTCATGTGAATGGAAGTATCATCTGTAATTAAGCCTTGATTCACTAAGGTCAAAAATAAAAGGAGTTAATCTGATAAACTGCATGCAGTTAGTGGGTGTGTTGTGATTTACAAAGAATAATTGCACGGATGGTTTAAAATCAGGGCTGGTCATTTTTGGTTTTTGGTTGCGTCGGGATACGTTCATTGTTCTCCATAGAGGGGATGAGCTCAGATCTCAGTAGGATTCCCAGAACATTAAAGCCGAAACATGCCACACATAATTAGTCAATTATCTGTATTACCAATTAAAAGGTGAAAGTCTTTGAGGCATTAGAAAACTGTCCGAAATACAGTCTGATTTGACAATGCAAAACACGAGCGTGTGTTCAGTTCATAAAGCATCTTCACAAGGTTCTCAAATGCTGTTTGTCTCTGAGGTGTCCACATGCCGCAGATATCTCATATACAGCTTTTACCACGGTGATGTTAAAAAATCTGTACATAAATGCTATTTGTTTTCTTTGATCTTTTCATGACTGAAATAGATTTTCACAGATTTAATACCTTTCCTATGGCGGTGTCACTCAGTACGCTTCCATGCACACTTAAGTCACGCTATGGTTATAGCTCAACTAGGCCATTTAACTGGACTGCTCTTGTTGTTCCAGTATAAAAGCACAGGATACACATCGATTTATTGCCCACAGGATGTCAAACACCGCACTATGGCATTATATAGTATATTCATTCATTCATTTTCTAAGCCGTTTAATCCTAATTAGGGTCGCGGGGGGGCTGGCGTTCGTCTCAGCCGACTCTGGGCGAAGGCGGTGCACACTCTGGACACCACTGCACCATGTGCCCTTTTAGTAAATGCTTTTGGGTGTGTGTGTGTGTGTGTGTGTGTGTGTGTGTGTGTGTGTGTGTGTGTGTGTGTGCGCGTGCGTGCGTGCGTGCGTGTGTGTGTGTGTGTGTGTGTGTGTGTATGCGTGTGTGTGGTCAACTGGATGCTCTAAAATGCCCCCAGGTGTAAATGTTTCTTTTTGTCTGTATTAGTCCTGTAGTAGACTGGCAACCTCTGCAGAGTGTAACACACCTTTTTCCTGAAGTCAGAAGTGATTGGTTCTGGCTTCCCCTGTGACTCTTACAGAAAAGTGGGATAGATCGTGGATGCATATATGCATTGTGTAAAGTACCACTAAAGTACATTAAAATAATTTTTATGGACTTGTCAAAATGACTATTTTTTTCTTTTTTTGCCAAAAATTCCTGTTATAGTTTCCAAGTTGCCATAGACCTCTTGGTAACCTCTCTGATCAGTTACCTTTTCACTCTTCCATCCAGTTTTGGGGGGTGGCCTGATCTGGTGAATGGTTAACCTCTGCACTTGTAGCCTTAGTAAAATTCAGGTTGTTCTTTAGCTTTTGCTGGCAGTCCATCTCAAAGTTTGGCTTGTAGTGCAATGCATAGATTGCTTTTGTGCTCACAAGGTTGTGGTGCACCATGGTCTTTCTTTCAGCTTGCACTCTCATCTGACCTTTCTCATCAA
This sequence comes from Neosilurus mollespiculum, assembly GCA_030014195.1. Classification (NCBI taxonomy): domain Eukaryota; kingdom Metazoa; phylum Chordata; class Actinopteri; order Siluriformes; family Plotosidae; genus Neosilurus; species Neosilurus mollespiculum. The sequence goes on along the minus strand of JAQMYF010000014.1, from coordinate 17,443,192 downwards.
TTAAGCATTTGTACATGCAGAAAAGCTACTGTTTTTGTTTTGGTTTTGTTTTGTTTTATTTTATTATTTTCCACATAATTCTGAGTAAATTTTACAGATTGTTGAGTGTCAAAACCTCAGGAGATCAGCAGCTTCTGAAGTATTCACAGCCCATCTGTTACCAACAATCATGGCATGGTCAAAGTAATTAAGGACCTGATTAAATTCTTGACCTGCAGTTCATGTATATATATATATATATATATATATATATATATATATATCAGTGGTGGGCCATCAGGGCCAGTAAAGCCTTCCCAACAGTCTGTTCTCCTCATTTTGAAGCGTATCACTTGGCTGCACTGCTTCCTGTACGTGTATATGGATGTTAGATTTTTTTGTCCAATCAGATTTCAGCCTCTATGTGCTGCCATGTCAATCTAATCCATCCAGGGCCTTCAGAATCAGTAGCACTAGTTGATTTCACTTAAACTATATTAGTGACGGGGCTGTTTCTTTACCCAGTCAGATTTCCAATTCGCCTCACAGGGTCAGCTATCTGTAACGTCAGCATGTTTCTGTCCTCTGATTAGTTGGTCAGAGAAAAGAAAGGAGGATGGATTTTGATCATAAATAATCAGCATCTCTGGTATGATGTATTTTATTTAAATGTTTTATGTTTTTGTGATGTTATAAGATAAATATTGATTCTGAACTGCTCCAGATGATGTTGTAGTGTAGAGGTTTGGAGCTGTCTGAACCCTTTATCACCAAGCCGTTACATTTATACTTGTTAAAATTGACTATGCTTGAAGTTATAAAGCAGAAATTCGGAGATTAATGGTTAGCTGGGTTTCTTTCTTTAGTAAAAATGGTATTCACCGTCAATACACGACATGCCTCTCTCTCTGTAATGCCAGGCCTTGCTATATTGCGTTTTTGTATATTACTGATGGTTTATATATATATATATATATATATA
>JAQMYF010000014.1:17403677-17416597 GCA_030014195.1 Neosilurus mollespiculum | reverse complement strand
TATCTATCTATCTATCTATCTATCTATCTATCTATCTATCTGTCGATCTATCTATCTATCTATCTATCTATCTATCTATCTATCTATCTATCTGCCTGTCTGCCTGTCTATCTATCCATCTGTCTATACGCAGCAGGTGTTGCTGCATTAGTTCTGAAAGGTAAAGCATTCTTTATCCAAAATTGCCTTGCACTGTGTGCGCCTTATCCAAAGTTCATATTCTTGGTGTTGGTGCATGTCTGCTCATTCAAAACACGCACGCACACACACACACACACACACACACACACACACACGCTTTCGGTACACTTTAGGTAGATTTTGTCATGCATGTGCTAATTTCATTTTCAGACTTGTCTGGCGTATCTGATATTAAACGGTAGTGGGACGCGTCAAAAAAGCGCGCAGAAACGTTTCATTTTCCTACAAATACGCAGCAAAATCCAGGTGCGCGCGCATGTGTGTGTGTGTGTGTGTGTGTGTGTGTGTGTGTGTGTGTGTGTGTGTGTGTGAAATATACATGAAAATTTCTGTAGTTATTTCAACAGTCCAAGTGGAAGTGCAACAGTGACTTTCTTTCCAGAAACAAAGCTTCAGGCTTTAGTCAGAAAGTTGCAGAGACGCGCGTGGCGCGCGCACGACCTGCTTTTAAAACGTCTTCAAAACATCTATAGAGGTAACGACATGCAGACAGACAGAAAGAGAGACAGACACAGAGAGAGAGATTCAGTGTATCTCGATATTTTAATACAACAAACCTCCCAAAATATTGTATCCAATATACATGTGGAGTTAGCAACATTTTACAACCATTATAAAAGTCATTATAAATAGATAAGGCGAAAAACAGACATAATGTAATAACTATCATGTTGCTGTGGGTAGGTTTATAGTTCGAAGAGCTAGAATGTGTCCAGATCCTCAAACACTTGTGCTCAAAAACAGACGGATGTCCGTGCGCTCCGAGATTAGTTTCATTTAGAAGCGATAAAATCAAAGTCAAGTGTTGGCAGTGAAGAGGATGAAGGTCAGGTGAGCCTTAAGTGCCTTATATCATCTCTATACACTCTCTATTACTCGTCAACAACAAGTAAGCGGATAACAATCAGCATCCAGCAGTCTCGAGCAGAAGTGCATATTCAGGCAGGGGTTTTCATCCTCGGTGGCTTTATTTTTTTCCCCAGGGACGCAGGATAATCCCCTCCCTGTAAAACCGCACAGTTTATTAATGCATGGGGACGATAATAATGTGCAAATGAATAAAATATACCAGTCAATGGGACAGATTAATCGATGTTGATATTTAAATTTATTTAAAAGGATTGCAGCGCGCGCGTTGGTGAGGTCCTGCAGTCCTCTGAATTTTATTCAATTATTGTTTGCTCTCAGCGTATAATTGCAGTAATAAGTGTGCTCTACCTCATGAAGAGATAGAATTGGAAAAAATATAATAAATAAATATATATCCAACTATATTCAATTATTTAAGATACATTTGAACTCCGAGTGTTTCCTGCATCCAAAATGTGATTTGGAGACAATGGACTGAAGCAAAAAAAAGAAAAGAAAAACAAAACAAAACACGGTAACCTTTTCACTATAATTAAAAAATCCCAAAATGCAGTAATTCTTATTTTAAGCATAATTTGTGATTCCAATCCTAGGGAATAAGATCACTTATTAAATGCTGCGCGCGTTTGGAATCACCACGTAAACAAGCAGGTTCCCAAAAATGCGCCGCGTTTTAGTCCGCAGCGAGCTTTCTGTTCATTATATTGTGTTAAAACTTTATTTAATTTATTGAAATGGGATTTAAACGGTATTTACTCCCCTGGCAATTTATCATCAGCCCTCGGTGACAACAATGAGCCCACTGAGGACGTTTAGGAGCTAAATTATTCCAGTTATTGTGCCTTTGGCCATGCTGGGGCCGCTCTTGTAAACTCTCCTTTAATTCTTCACTTAAACATTTTTAACCAAACTCCAATATTTGCATTTGTTAAGATATGGGATTAGACCATTTTGTTAATTGCACTATAGAGTCCCGTTTTGCTCTGTGCGTCCTTTTATCCGTCCAGCAGCCCCCGGCTCGGCTATGCGCCCTGCAAAGAGAGCAGGGCGGGAGGGGGAGCTTAATATAAGCCTGCTGCTCAAAATGTTCAATTTATTTATTCTTAATTTTGTGCCGATCAATTCATTGAAGGCAAAGGAAGGGGGCTACAGTGTAGATTCTAAGAGAAGAAAGGGGAATTGTTGACGTGACCCTCGAGTCAACAGGGCTCCCATCTAGCAGACTCGGCCCTCGCCTTTCTTTCCAACTAAATTTTTCATTTACGGCTTTTCTTAGACTCGTCTCTTATCTATCGGATTTAAAAGAGCAGCTTGTAACAAATCAGTCTGCCCGATTTACAAGAGCATTAAAAGGAAAGAAAAGAAAAGAGGCAGGGCCCGTCAGTACCTGAGTCTGGTAGACGGTGCAGCTGATGCGATGGGGTTTTGAAAATGGCGCACGAAACAAAATACTTGAATCCTGGCAAAAAAAGGAGCCTTTGTACGTTTCTTTAGAAATCAAGCAATTCTGCATGACAAAGGACAATTAATAAGCCGTCTTTTCACGACCAGCAGCTGGTTTCCCCGTCAAGGAAAGTAAGTTGGGGGAGAGAAAAAAAAATAATTCAGGCTGAATGCGCGCAAAAAGGCCCCTTTGCGCGCGGAGCAGCTACCCAAGGTGACCCATTTGGCACAGTTAAAATAAGCAGGCCGAGGCAAAAGCGAGGGAACTGTCAAAAACATTTAAGCTGGAATATCTTGAAATTGCAAATCCCTTTATGTGGAGGGACGCCGTCCATGTGGGTTGGATGCACAATGGAGGTGGTTGAAGTTGGAGAGGCTTTTTGGAGACGCACACGTGGCCTCTCAATGAGAGCCGCCTGCAACTCGCGTGGCAGCTCACACTATACACATCTCAGACATGATTTAAGCTTCATTTTTACACTCTGCTAAAAAATCCTAAATTACATAAAGAAAATGTTTTTTTATTTTATTATTTTAGCAGTTTTTATATAAATAGTAATCTAATGGGAACGAGTTTTGTGGTTTACTCTGTTTACGGTTTGAACAAAACAAGAGTGTAAACTTTCTTTTTTAAATTAAACGAATAGCTGTTAAAATGTAAAGTAAGTACTATGTGTAAAAAGGTTATAATTTTTACTTAACATAATTAAAATGTTAAGAATATAAATGGAGGATGCTGCCGCTGTGATGCCATTTGTAGTTTATATACATAAATATAAAATATGTTTAAAAGCGTCTCTTTTTCAACTAAAATTAGTTTTCTGACTGCGTATTTTTTAAGTTTTAAGACTATATTTGTGGCTTCTAAATGAACAGCTGGCATCAGGTTTGGATATTTTTAACAATATTCGTGGATTCCACCTTCGCCCTCATTCACAGTGAGTCTAAATTTAAAACTAAACATTTTATATGTGGGATCTGTAGCCTGTAACATGCGACAAGTTCACGGAGATGTTTTTTATTTCCACACCAGAGAGCGTCTCGCATTTCAGTACAAGTGTTAAGTGGCTGAAACTGGGAGAGAGATGCGCGGCCTGTGAGGTGGGTTTTGTAGTAATAAAGAGGATTTTGTCACGGATTGGCCGAATTGCTTTCTAAGCCCGTCTTTTAGCGGTGGGAAACCTGTTAGAGTGCCGTTTCGCCGCTGGTTAATACGATCCCCTTTCCATCTCAGTAAGTTGGGTGTGGAGAAGAGAAGCCTCTTTTCAGCGCTGATTGTGGAGACGCATCCAGTCAGGAAATCCATCCCGACAGGGTGGAGGCATCGATCATGACCTTGTAAAAAAAAGAAATAGTGCATTTCCACCACCAGATACTGCACCTCCATCACACCAGCACAGCTACCCTTCACTCAGGCTTTCTCCCAAAACCAGAAACAGATCAGATCGTGGTGTAATTATTATCCAAAGCCATTTCAACCATGCACTATTTAAATCACACTTACGAATTATCCTGGAATAATGATGTAATTCTATAAATCTGTGCATATTCAGCCTTTTATCGTTAAATAATGTCATAAATACTTTCATCATACAGATTTAAATGATCCCATTCAAACTGAACATAATCATTCAGTGATCTAAAAAAAACCCCAACTCGTCATTACTGTATACACCGGACCATGCAGGTTCCAGGCACATTTATCCCGATTTAACTAATTACTGCTACAGATACTCAGGACTGAAGAGCAATTCTATAATAATTTTAAACTGGACAGGTGACATGGAGCAATTATGCAGAGAAATGTGCAGATTTAAACAGTATAATAAATGTAAAAAAAACATCTACAGGTTTTATATTCATATATAAACTGGTTCTACAAGTCTATGTAGGTTTATCCTGGTTTAATTATACAGTATGTAAATATTCAGGTGTAACTTGGCATGATTAGATCTGTATCTAATATATAATTTTACAATACCCTAAGTTATCCTGGTTTAAGCCAGGGTCAGACACATGCAGGTTTAAACTGGTATAATTATATACTGTCACATTAATATGATGTATCTATTTTTATCCTGCTTTAATTATCCAGTGCAAAACATGCAGGATTAAATTGTCACAGTTATCTAATATGTAATGTGACATGAGAATACACGATCAGACTGATTATATCCTGTAGATAGATGATAGAAAGAACTTAGTGTTATTATTAAATGAGCTGCAGGTCCAAACTGGTTTAAACTAGTTTCATTAGTGTATATAATGCTGCAAATATTCAACTAATTTGGCTGTTATAATAATACACCGTGATGAGATTATACAGAAGATGAAATGTTGGAATGTTTCATGATATAAAATGATCACACATCACAGCTGCAGGTGGCCTGGTTTTATTATATAATGCCAGAATACCATACATGTGCTGGTATCATAATGTATAACACAAATATGCAACTCTTCACCTGGAATTAATACAGATCGATAAATCAGTTTTTATCAAGTCAAGTCACATCACTTTTATTTGTATTTAAAACAACAGGAGTTCACCCAAAGTTCTCTCCAGCGTAGGGATAGACAAGTACACTTCAATAAAAACAATAGAAAATGCAAGTTGAATTGAATAAAAATAATCAGTTAAAAGAAACAGAACTCAGTTTCAAAATAAAAATGAAGACAAACCCCATAAACACAACATTAGATTATTATTGATAATGCTGGAGTTGAATTATATATTTGATCATTAACTTTTAAAACTGGGGTAATTATTTAATGCGGTTCCGACTGGATGTGAGAGGAACTGTCGCTCTGAACAGATGCACTGATGTTGAGAAATTAATTCAGAATTTTGATGCACACTCTATTTTAACTCCATGTCAAATCTGAATCGAATTGAATTAGAAAGAGAGTCAGACAGACAGACAGACAGACAGACAGAGGATCTGCAGCACCTGCAATGTCATGAGTCTGAGAAATAATGAAGTCAGAAGTGTAAAGTTTGGTAAAGGGATCTAGGCCCTAACCAGAGCTGTGTATATGTTCTAAATTCCCTCCTCGATTGATTTTTGAACACAGTTAAACAATTCGTATCACCTCTGAACCCTCGGTGCCATTGAAGTCTTTCTGAAGTGATCACGTGCGCTTGGCTGCTGTTAAATAGGCCTCCGTCACATTTCAATATGGGAATTAGTCATGAGCTGCAGTGATGCCCAAACTGTCATGGCCTCTTTTCACCACGCCGCATTCATTATTCTCAGTTTAGTGTTGAGGTGTGAGACCCCTGCCCCCCCCCCCCCTCTACCCCCGCCTCTGTCTTCTTGTCACTCCAAAAAAGCTGAAAACTCGAGTTTGAGAGATGCCTTTTATGGATCGGTCTGGCTGAGTAATATTGTTTCTATATTGATTTTGATGAATATCCTCTGCTTTCAGGGAGAAAGAAGCTCTGGTTTGCTAATGGTACAGGTTTAAGCTCTCTCTCTCTCTCTCTCTCTCTCTCTCTCTCTCTCTCTCTGTCTCTCTCTAACATCCCTTTGTTTTTAATAACAACCAGGAATATGTGCAGCATGTTGTCGAAAGAATACGATATACCTATAACATATTATGAAAGTTTCCCAAACAAATTGTCCTCATTTGTGGACATTTGTGAGCCGAGATTAATCGAGCACTCCTTCATACTTTCACATCCTGATTTTTATCCGTCTCTCTATCAGGAACTGATACGAGAGGGAAGGTAAGTGGAAAACATGACACTGAAGGTGTAAACAGCGAAGGAAACGTGAGATAAATGAGAGGAATAGACTTGCCTATATTGCCTATATAATGTTGTCTATATTAAGAGTTGAGTAGAGACATAAAGATAGAGAACGGAAAAAGTGTTGGAATGATAGAGTATAAATGCGATCGGAGAGAGGAGAAGAGTGATGGAGGGATGGAAATGTAAGCTGGAGTGGGGGAAAATGGAGCCTGGCTGCTTTTAGGATTGGAAAGTTCCTTGTAAAGCTATTACATACTATCCTGAATACATATCTGCTCTACTCTTCCTCTCCTCTGTACATTTTCTCATCTATAGTTACATTTAGCATCGGCACGCCATAAACCATAATGGCTCGTGATGCGATAGGGAAATACTCACCACACAGTTACTGCTACCATCCTGAAGATGATTATCTTCTGATTACAACACATCCGCATTCATTCGCTTGTTTGCCTAAGCACTTATTTTACTAGGTTGCATCGAGGTCCATCCACAACAGCTCACCGGTCCATCGATGCCAGCACATGCAACCATTCATACTCATACCTACACCAAGGGGTAATTTGGAATGGCCAGTTAGCCTAAATGTGCATGTCTTTGGACTGTGGGAAGAAACTGGTGTACCCAGAAAAAAAACAAGCACAGGGAGAACATGTGTCCGCACAGGAAAACCCTTGTCGAGCCAGGACTGGAACCCAGGACCTTCTAGTTGTGACGCGGACGTCGTAACCACTACACCACCGGTCCCCCCACAACAGATCTTATCATGAAGTAATTTGAAAGGACAGTGTAGAAGGACAAACATTATTTGTCCATTTATAATTTTTTCCCCCCAGATATTCCGCAACATTGAATGTAACTGTAAAAGAATAAATCATGTGACATGCAGTGGTGGTTCAGTGGTTACGGCTGTGGATTGGTGATCCGAAGGTCAGTGGTTCAAGCCCCAGTGCCACCAAGCTGCTATTGTTGGGCCCTCGAGCAATGACCTTAACCTTCAAGTGCCGTAAATGTAAATGATAGAACGTTGTAAAATTAATCGAAAATTTAATTGTCGAGAATTGCTGCATTAAAAGAGGAATACATACTTCTCGATCTCTCTCTCTCTCTCTCTCTCTCCCTCTCTCCCTCTCGGCCCAGCTGTTTCTGGCAGATGTTTGCAGGTGAAACAGACTCTGACAGTTGTATATTGTCAGTGGTGGTCCAGCTGAGGCCTGATTAGTTCAGAGACAGCATTAATATTAATATCAGTATCAGTGTTGTAGCATAGTGGAGCGTTTCATATTGCGTATGTTGTGCAAATCCAGGAAACGCGCTCATCTACATACACCCGGGCATTTTGTTCCAGCGGCGTTATAAAACTCCCAACCAGAATCCCAGCTCTCTGCATGTTCATGTCGGCGTGACTAACCTCATTTTTCACGCCCATAGACAAAGCACTAAAGGTGTATAAATTTCATTTCTTTATTTTGAATTTCACCTCGAGCAATTCAATAAACCGCAGCATGAAACAGGAACAAAAGGAAGGGGAGAATAAAAAAAAAAAAGAAAGAACAAAAGAAAGAAAGAAAGAAAGAAAGAAAGTGAACGCTCGATGAGATTTCAGACGAATCTGATAAATGACTCCCTGAGCCAATAGACTTTAACTGGCTCTCCTGTTGCTATGCCGCAGAGTTGCGTGCGTTTTATCGTGTTAGTCGGTTCTGTCTCACTTCACACGAAGCCCTGGAGACCTTCGCTCTAAACCGTACTCCAGACTTCGCCAAAGCTTGCTGACTCGCTGTCATTGCACATCCACATTAAGCCTGATATTATATATACTATTCAAAAAGTACAAAACCAGCCGCATTAACTTTCTATCCTCACTCAGATCTGTGTCTGGTGAGAAATGAATTACAAAGGCACTTGGTTTTTGACTCCCCCCCCCCCCCCCTTCCCGCACCACAAGGGGAAGACGAGAGAAGCGAGAGTCATGTCTTATTGAGACTCGGCTTCTTAATTTGATCTTTGTAAAACTAAGTTGCTTCAGGTATGCAGTACGAGGCAGCGCACATAGCCTGAGGGTGGAGAGAGACAGAGGAACCCTGGGAGAATTCCACATCTCTGTCTATCCCTCTCTCTTTTCCGTTCCCCCATCTGCACCTCCTCTGAAGTTGCCCTTGGTTCTACATGTGTAATGCTAATTATGAATGAGGGAGAGTTAGATCAGTACAAACCCATCAAACATTTTACAGCAGGCTGCTATTGTAATAAAGATCAATGAACACCATATCGGTACCCATCCTAAAAGGCTAGGGTGGGGAGCCGGGGATTGAGCAGACGGTTTTCTCTTTTATATCCTGCGCTCCATAGCTGTCTCATCATCAGTACCAGAGAGGAGCGGATCAGTTTTAATTGCCGTTTGCCGTCACTGTGATGTGATATGCTGGGTGAAACGAAAGTCAGCCTTCCTACACGAGCCTGCGACACATTGGCTGTGAGAAACATGGCGAGTTTGTGATTCAATCATTCATTCCGTCATATGCTGAACCACTTTATCCTGCTGGGGTCGAGGGGAGGCTGGAGCCTATCTCAGCCAACTCTGGGCGAAGGTCAGGTACACAGTGAACAGCTCGTCAGTCCGTCACAGGACCAACACAACCATTCTCTGTCATACCCACACCTATGGGCAATTTTATACCTTACAGCACGAAGGTCCTGGGTTCGAGACCTGGCCTTTATGCACTTCCGTGTGGTGTTTGCCATGCATGGCTTTCCTCCAGGTGTCCACCCACAGTTCAGAGACATGCACATTCCACACATTAGGATTGCAGGGAGGCTGACTACTATTGCATCCAACACTGGGCAAAAACAGGGGTACACCCTGAACAGCTCGACAGACTCACATACAACCATTCACACCTAGGGGCAATTTTGAACAGCCAGTTAGTCGAATGTGCGTGTGTTTGGACGCACGGAAATACATAAAAGCCACGTCTCGAACCCAGGACCTTCTTGCTGTAAGGTGGAATTGCCTCTTTGCCACCCGATATTAGGCTAACTGGCCGTAACAGATTGTGGGAGGATACTGATGTACCCGGAGAAAACCCATGCAAACCTTGGGAAAATATGCAAACTCCACACAGAAACGCCCTCGCTGAGCCTGGAACTTTACCCCAGGACCTTCCTGCTCTGAAGCAGAAGTGCTAAGCAATTATTCAGTGAATAGATAATGAACACAGCTCTGAGGTCATACTGACCAAGCAGCATTTTTAGAGGAGGTCAGATAAAGCTTTCTTTTTCACTCCCTTCCAAATACATATATATGAATACAAATAAATAAATAAATCCCCGACGCTTGAAGATAAGGATTCAGGAGTTCTCCTACACTACAAAGCTGTTGGTCACCTCCACACTTCTGGCTGTTCCTCCCTTTTTAAGCTCACACCATTTCTTTCTCTGTCCTGCATTTCCTTTCTTCTGTGGTGTGTGCAGCTCCCATGGGAGTTTGTATTCCCCAACATCTGAACGCAGCCCACACCTGCTCCTCATACTGCCAGGATTAGCCTCAAATTAACCCCAGACGTAGAGTGTGTCCCTATCTCCATCAATCAAAGGTATTTCACACATCATTAACCAAAAATAAAAAAATAAAAAAATCTTTTCTTGCATGCATACGTGTTATATTTGCTCTACCAATCCCACATCTTTCCATTTAAAAATAACTAATGGTGACAACATTGTCTTTGTGTTTTTACTAGAAAAAAAAAGCACATAGCCTACAATGTCCATTGTTTTTGCCATGAATTTGAATAATGACTTTCAACTGTAGACCAGGTCTTACTAATTTGATGGCTCCTGAAACAAGCTATGACTCGGGCACCATGGAGCCACCACTGACACAATGTCTTGTTTTCAAATTCGACATAAATTAGGGTAAAATTGTCATAATCCTGGGAAATTGAACCAACCCAACTAGTCATAAAATTACAGGTTTTGGTGGGATTGTCCAGAATTCTTTCAAGACCAGACAGGATTGGTCAGAATTCCTTTAGAAGCAGACATCATAGGTCAAATGATCCTCAGACACAAGCAGGATTGGTCAGAATTCTTTAAAGGGCACTTGGATTGGTCAAGAAGGGTAAGACTGACTAATGGATCTGGTTTATGAGTTGGTGGGGTTAATTAGAATGTTTTCAGTAGCATCTGGAGCTGGTCACATGATCTTTACAAGAGGATGAGATTGGTCAGAATACCTCCAGGATTAATGGGATTGTTCTGAATTTCTTCAAGAGTAGCCGAACTGGTCAGAATTACTTTAGGAGTAGGAAGGATGGATCAGAACTGTTTACTGGTTGGTCAGGTAATCTTAAGAAGCAGGTGGGATTGGTCAGAATTCCTCCAGGGGAAGCAGGATTGGTCAGAATTCCTTCAAGTGCCTAAAAATGGGTCTGAATTCCTTTAAAAGCAAAGAGATTGGTCAGAATACCTCAAAGAGCAACAGGATTGGTCAGAGCTCCTTCATGAAAAGCACGATAGGTCAGAGTTCCTTCAGGAGCAATGGAATGGGTCCAGATTCCTTCAAAAGCAGCATAATTTGTCGAAATTTCTTTACGAGTAGATGAACTGGTCAGAATTCCTTCAGGAGCAGGAAGGATTCATCTGAATTGCTTGAGTATGTGAAGTTGAACAAATTTTTATTTTTTTTAAGTGGGTGGAGCTTGGTCAGAATTCTTCCAGAAGTAACAGGATTGGCTAGAATTCCTGAATAACCAATAGGATTGGTCAGAATTACTTCAAAAGCAGTAGGAAGTGTTAGAGTTTTATCAGGAGCATGTAGGACTGGTCAGATTATCTTCAGGAACGGGCGAGAATTAGTCATTATACCTTCAGATTTCCCACTTAGCCAAAATTATATTTCCTTTTATTTATAGTTATTTTGTTAAACATGTAATGCAAATTAGTTCAATTTCGATCAGTTAGTCATTCAGTGATATCATTCGGCAACACTTTAACTGTGTTGTGTAGCGCTGAAAAACATTTTATTTTAATCCAACATGAGCTCTTACATGCTGTGAGTCTCAGCACCAACAGCCGCATCATGAACAACGCACTTCACAGATGATTAAGCGTAATTAACACGCCATCAAATTGAAATGTTAAGTACAACATTTGTGCAGCGGTATCCGTCTGTGTGATGTTTTTCCTCACTGCTCAGCAGTTTATTTGTTAAACTTTCTCCACTATTATTAAGGCTCGGATATCACAAAGATCCTATTTGGCATGAATCATCTAACTCTCTTTATCTATTTGCTTGAAAAGTCTTGATCGTATCATATTCTTATCAGGCGTCTAAACACTGGTGAGCAGGTGAGCATGTTTTGACTTAGCATAAGAAACACGAGCCTTAATTTAATGCAGCAATCGAAGCGTTTTGGCATTTCAACTTTAAAAGGCAAACCTAATCTGCGCAAGCTGTTTGTGAAAGGGTAAATCAAATCTAATTGAGGATAATCATGTTATCAGATGAGAGAGGCTCCTGAACGGGCTTATCAAGCCACAACTCCAACTCCATATATTAATCCTGCATTCTGTCAGCTAGTTTTTAATTGACTGGCTAGTTTTAGCCATTTTTTTTTTTTTTTTTTTTTAACGATAAAGCTAGGGTGTTAGACTGATGGGGATATACACAGAATACCTGCTGAGTCTAGTATTTAGCTATTAGCATTTTTACTCTGTCCTTCAAAAGTACTTGAATAAATATACAGTTCATATGTATCTTTCCACATTTTATGACCGTCCCAGGCCTCAGTGAGTTAGGGAGTAAATATACTCCATAAACCCTATATGCCTGCAGTATCATTTCCAAAAAGTGACATCTGGCATCCACTGAATTGCATTTTTCCTAACTAAAAAAGACATTTGACCTTGTTTCCATGTTCTGTGAATGAGTACAACACAGTCGGGGTGCTGTTACAGGAAAATAATCAGTAACAGTTCCTTTTACCATCCTAAGGTTATTATTTTCAAATACCCATAAGTGCTTTATTACTTTTATATTCCACAGCTATTTGTTTTTGAATGTCTGCAAAAAAAATCTACTTCCTGTTCAGACTTGCATTATAGCAGCTATACACATCCCTACTCTAAACAACCTCTATTTATTGTCTCTCCTGATTTTACAAGGAAAAACAAAGCGGTGTTTCATGCTACCAAAGAACTCCAGAGCCAAAACTTAAAGGTTGTTGATATAAGTACACTTTTATTTAGTAGGCATCCAGAAGCTCTGCCCTTAAATTCATGGCTGTGCATTGCCAAGGTGACAGCGCTTACATCAAACCTCAAATCTCACCACCAGACAACCAGCAGCAAGCAGTGTTTGTGCACAAGCACAGACACCCTTGTTGCTGATTGGCTGGAATAGTGTTGTTTGGCTTGTATCGAGTTACTTTGTTTTATATTTACAGAACCAGGGCTGGGTACAAAGACCAGAATTTTAATTTGAGGTATACTGGATTAGAATTGCTAAGTGTACCTTTAATTGTCGGGGCAGTGGTGGCCTGGTGGTAAGGTGCTGGATTACTGATCCCAAGGTCGGGGTTCAAGCCCCACTATCAACGGGTTCTCACTGCTGTCCCCCCAGTGCAGCTAACTGGGTTATCAAATGCCGGCC
>JAQMYF010000014.1:17384248-17403584 GCA_030014195.1 Neosilurus mollespiculum | reverse complement strand
TCTGCCCTCGCCCAGAGTCGGCTGAGATGGGCGCCAGCCTCCCCGCGACCCTAATTAGGATTAAGCTGTTCAGAAAATGACATGACATGACATGACCTTTAATTGTATTGTATTTTACCCTGTTGCAAAGAGCTGATACTGGAGACTCCTTCCATCTACCAAAAATAAAAACTTTCTCAGAGACACATTCGACTACCTCATCAACACCAGCTGTTTTTAATGAGTTTAGGTGGGATGGTTACAGTGGAAATCTCTGTGAATGGATAATAAAGAAATTATATTTAATCAGTACAGATTTTAGAAACAGACAGAAATAAAGAAGAAATTAGAAATACAGACATTAGAACACACGGATTATTATAAACATGGCTTGCCAGACTTGCAGTTATAACAAACTAGTAAACGCTTTGTGTCCAATAATAATTGAGAATCAGACACCGGCTGAATAGAGGTGTTCTAAGAGAGATTAATCAATGCGATCTCAAACCATTTCAAAGTCTAAGGCTGGAATTCTTGGCATTTTTATAGGCTACAGTTCATTGATCAATATTAAATCACAACACCTTTAAGCAGTGTTTTTTTTTTTTTTTTTTTTTTTTTTTACATAGCCCCGTACGTGCACACTTATAATAACTTGTGTCATTTACACATCTCATGTTAGTGGGACCAGTGGTCTAGTGGTTGGGGAGCTGGATGATCGAGCGGTCGTAGGTTTGAATCCCCGTTAGACCCCCACGGTGCGAAGACCCTCTGGGCTAGGTCCTATCCATAAGGGTGCCTCTGTCCACTCAGCAGTATAAATGGGTACCAGTAAAATAAAATACTGGGAGGGTAACCTGCGATGGACAAGTGTCCCATCCAGGAGGAGTAGTAGTCCCATCCTAGTTGCTTCATGCTACAGAAACCAGGGACCAGGGATAATCTCCAGCCTGATGAGCCTGTGGGCTTGAGTGTAAAAGCCTAACAGACTTCACCTTTACCTTACACATCATGTATTACAATAAAATCTAAAGAATTTAGGCTTTCTGGCTTTACTCAAATTTTAATTTGTGGCGTCATGTGTAATATTTAAATTTATCTTCCCACCATGTGTGCACTAGAGTTATGGGACCATTTATTCATCCTGGTAGTGTATATAGTTATAAGTCTGGGGGGCTTTTACACCCGAGCCTACTGGCTCACGAGGCTGGTGCTTATTTCTGTAGTGTGAAGCAACTAGGAGTTCAACTTCTCCTGGATGGGACGCTGGTCCAGCGCAGGTTACCTTCCCAGTGTGTTTACTGGTACCCATTTATACTGCTGGGTGGACAGGGGCACACTTGTGGTTAAGACCTTTCCAAGGGGTCTTAGCACGGTGGGGTCTAACGGTGATTCAAACATATAACCTCTCGATCATGACCTCTGCACCCTAACCACTACACCACCGGCCCTGTGTAGTGTATAGTCATGTTTATTTTTAATGTTATCTATCTATCTATCTATCTATCTATCTATCTATCTATCTATCTATCTATCTATCTATCTATCTATCTATCTATCTATATATATATATTATATTGGATTCTTATTTTTATTTATTATTTTTACTCTTTATTAATGTTTCATTGACACTTGGTCACTTTATCTTATCTTATCTTATCTTATCTTATCTTATCTTATCTTATCTTAAAATGAAATCCAAAACATTTAATTTGAATTTTCAATTCAATACAGACTTCTCAGATGGTTAGGTTTTCAAATCTTGTTAAAATTAATACATTTATGAAATGTGTCTTATGTCCAATTCTGAGCAGTGCCTTGTTCCAAAAGTCTTGGCAGCCTCCAGACTGAATCTTTTTGGAAGTGCCCCAGTAGTGAAATGTCAAACTGAGTATAGGAGCACGCCATTTCTGCATATCTTTACATAAATTTCAAACCCGATCTCGACAGGAAGCATGAGCAGCTTTGTTCAAATATAACTCAATACAAGATCTCAACATGGATGGGGTTAAGCCCATATTTTGCCAATCACCCATGTCTCGTTGGTTCTAGTTCACGATAAATATTCTGCGCTTGAGCTACAGTGGATCAAATATTCATAAAATCAGATTATGTCTATGTAAAGGTACCAGAAATGATTGTGTTTCACATTCAGAACTGCACAATGCATTGCACTCGAGATTTCTTCACAGTGCGACATCTCATTCTTCAGCCATGGCCTGAAACCTCTTAACATGCCCAGTGCTGGGGAATGATAAATGTCATCCACTGGCATCAGACAACAGCCAGCTCCATGATCCCAACCAGCCCTCTTGCTGTTGGGGTAAAGCTGTTTGGCCCTGGCTTCGGGTCTGCAGAGGTCTCGGATGAGAGGTGTAGATTTCCGATGACAAACACAGGCTGTCGTGGCATGACACGAGAGATCGCTGGTAAACAGGAGACTGCGGAGACAGCTGGAGGAGTTTGGACTTGTGCTTCACATGCTGGCCTGTTGGACCCGGTGTTGGATTCAAGACTAAGTGCATTAGTGTTTGTGATGAAGAAAACAGAATAGCAGAGCAGGAAGGGAGGGAGGGCTAATAATAAAAAAAACATATAATATGCTTTTACTTTCTCTCTTTCTTTCTCTTCCTACTTTCATCCTCCTCCCTGTATGTTTTTCATTTTATATTAAAAAAAAAAAAAAAATATATATATATATATATATATATATATATATATATATATATTTTTTTTTTTTTTATTTTAAATGTATATAAAATCCTAGATTTAAGAAAAATCTTTTGCTTGATTATTTCACCCATGCTCCTCTTCTCCATATAGAGAAAAAAAAAAATCATCTCATCTCATTTGCCCAACCGTTTAATCCTATTAGGGTTGCGGGGAAGCTGGGGCCTATCTTAGCCGACACTGGGCGACGACAGGGTACACCCTGAACAACTCGCCAGACCATCACAGGACTAACACACACACACACATCCATACACACACCCCCATACCTAGGAGCAATTTGGAACAGTCGAGTAGCCTAATGTGCATTCAGACTGTGGGAAGAAACCGGAGTACCTGGAGGAAACCCACTCAAGCATGGGGAGAACATGCAAACTCCACACAGGAAGGCCAGAGCCTTCCAAATTGCTTATAGGTGTGAGTGTGTTTCCATGCATGGTGAGCTGTTCAGGGTGTACAATGCCTTCGCCTACTGTCGGCTGAGATAGGCACCAGCCTACGTAGGATTAAGCAGTTCGGCAAATGAGTGAGTGAGACAGAAAACGTATGTCTTTACATGTTTTGAAGATGGCCAGTGAGTCTCTTCAGACATCTATGGGAAATAACACCACCTAGGTGCTAGAGCTTTAAGAATTATGCTATATGTAGGATAAGACACAGGAAGATGACGCAAGAGATTTTTGAGTTTTCTTAACTTTTAACTGCTGCTGTTGTTGAGTTTAGTAAAGTTTATAATTTTAAACATTCTGCAAACATTTTAATTGTAGTCGTCTATGGGGAAACATCAAGGAAAATAAGTCTGCCATAATAAGTGCTTGCTAAGGCAACATTAGAGAGACGTTCAGCATGTTTGTTAGTTGCAAGTGTCAACCCTTTATTTCTTAGTCTGATGTATGACCTCTGTCAAAGATTTAATATTTTTGGTTAGGTTTGGGTGTTTTTATCCAAAAAAATATTTTTTTAATAAAATAATAACAATTATAATAATAATAATAATAATAATAATAATTATTATTATTATTATTACTATTATTGTTATTATTATTATTATTATTATTATTATAATAAAAATAAAAATTTAAAAAGTGGATTTTTGGGAAATTTCTCCCAGAGATGGGCCTTTGGACAAAGAAGCCTCTATTAGATTTTGAAGGTGATCCAGGTCAAATCCAGGAATTGTTTAAAGTATTCTTTAACATTGAAAGATAGAACAATTTTTGACATTTTGTTTCATATGGGGGATCGCAGGGCTTGGTGGAGGTTTGTGCTCTCTGGGTGCACGTTCTGCATTTTTAAATACTTATGAGATCAAAAAAAACCTCTTTGTTTCCCATTCTGCAACAATGATGCACTGGGCCACCTTTGTGTTTTTACCGGAGAAGATTGCAAGCTGGCTACAGAACCTGTTCTCTTGCACAGACAAACATCCACATTTTTTTTTTGTACTGTATTTAATCACACATGGGAAACTATTGCCTCTGCATTTAACCTGTCCAAAGTGACCACACACACACACACACACACACACACAAGTAAACAGTGAACACACACACTCGGAGCAGTGGGCTTCCATACATTGGGGGCACCGCCTCGCTCAGGGAGGAAACCGGAGTGCCGGAGTGTATGTAAACCCCATACAGATACACTCTCACCAAGCCTGCATCTCCAATCCAGGACCTTCTTGCTGCGAGGCAGACGTGCTAACCGCCATGCCACTGTGCTGCCCTGCTGCTAAAAACACTTTTTATTTATTGAAGAATCCCAACAAACCCATAAAACTGCTGTGGATTTATTTCCTTTTATAAACTGATGTCTCTGGCAAGCCGTGTAAAGTGATACACAGCAGTCATCTGGGACGGTCCCCGTTTCTCGGGCTGGAGCTCCAAAACAGAAACACATGTTGTCCCCAGTTTGACTGCCATCGTCGGCGTGAACTTGGGGACACAAACTTATGCCCGGAGTGATGGGTAACTGTCTTTGTTTTTCATTAATACGACTCTCGATGATTATGTATGATCTTTGAAGTTGGAAATCAAAAGTGTGGAGAAGTATCAGGACAAAACGAGAGAGAGAACATTTCAAAAGCTTCTGGAAGGACCGGAATTTAAATAAAGTTGTTTTTTTTGTTTTTTAAGTTTTTAAATCAATATTTGATGGACATCTTTACTTGATGTTAACGTGACTGGACCTCTGTGACGTGGAACTGCAAACTCTTTCGGCAGATTCCCAGCGAGAGAGTGTGATAGAGAGAGAGAGAGAGAGAGAGAAAGAGAGAGAGAAAGCGAGAGAGAGATACGGATGCCTGCGGTATGCCAGTCAGCGCTGATTATCTGAGGAGAGGAGCGAAATGTTTTGTGTGTGAGGAGCGTGGCAGGGCAACAGAGCGCCGAATCAAAGCTCTGCTCTGTTATTAGACCCAATCTGCCACTGAGGAATGAAAACCCTACTGTGAGCTTAAAAGCAGTTGTCTCATTTGATCATTTATTACACATTTTAAGCGCTTTTGAAAAGGCTGAGGCCGATGTGGTCGGCATCCCTAATTGGAGTGCTTTTTCTCCCATTAATGCATCCAGACTTGTGATTCCTCCCAAGGACCGCAAACGCTCATTACAAAGCGCTTGTCAAGAGCTAACAGTTGTCGCCGTTGCCATACTTAGATCCGATTTGCGCGTTCCTTTAACGAACAGCTGCCGCCAACTATATCCTGTCGCCTGCTATCCAAACGTCCCGACCGAACAGATTAGCCATGCTTGTTTACCCGACCATTTTGCATGCACCTCATGATAGACTCGTTTGAGGCAGGAAGCCACACGTGACAAAGACGCTGAGCCTTTATTAAACTCATCCAGACCTCGGATTATTTATGTCTGCTATCCCATCAAGAATTCCTATATTTATAATGCTACTTAACGGCTTTGGAAAAACCAGTGCCAGTGTTTAATACTGTACTGCTCCAGGGGTTTGCTGTTATTTTTAATGCTGTTTCTATGTGTCTGGACAGAATGGTGATGGGGTTCGATATATATTTCCAGACTGTAGTCAACTGTCCAGCCATGGGTTCGCTTATTCATTCAGAACCACCCTCTCCCATACCGCTTGCATCGAATTCCCTTGCATCCAGTACGGCCCATAATTCAGCAGTGTTGTCTCTCACTTTGGCCTACACCTAGTAAACATGTAAAACATTCCTGCGGGATTGGCTGAAATTTTAATGACGCTGGTTTTTTTTTATTTTTTATTTTTTTTTGAGCCATGACTGGCCAGGCCACATATCGGTTACTGCTCCTTAAAAGTTCTGGCACGGGCCGCTTTGCACTAACTCCCGTATAGAAACTCCAGAGTAGGTCCTTGTCCAAAAACAACAGGCAGAAAAAGCCGTACATTTTGGAAATGCGGTTTCCAGTTTCCGCGGTGTGTTTTTCCAGCGGCTGTGATGAAATCGGCGTCTCAAACTGTTTTACCTGCCTGTGTGTCAGGTGATAGCCTTGCTAATGATTCTGGAAGCCAAACAGAGAGGCTTTCTGCCTGACTTTTCACACAGACCCCCCCGCACTTTTTAAAAGTGTCCCTCCGAAGGTAAAATGCGATCTTCCCATTAATGACGGATACACTTTCGCTTACTCATTACTCGCCCTCTAGGGGGAGCAGCGGTTGGACAGGACGGGGTGTTTTTCTTTCCTTGAGAACTGTTTTGGGACGCTGTGAGCACTTAAAGCAGCCTTTGTGGAGCACCACTGTTTCATTGCTCATTGGTGTGTGTGTGTGTGTGTGTGTGTGAGTGTGAGTGTGTACATGTGTGTGTACATGTCAGCATGGATGTATGCACTATTTTTGTCAGCAATTTGCAATACTGATTCAAACAAAGCATGCATCTAATTATTAAAAAAAAAAATTAATCTATTAATAAGCTCAGTCTAGATGTATCATGTACCCGTTATCTACTCAGCCAGCCCATGGCACGGGTGTTAGTGTCAAGAGGTCTGGTCTGAGTATTTCAGCAACCGCTGGGATTCTCATGGGTTTTCCACCACACAACCATCTATAGAGTTTACAAAAACAAACAAAACAATCTCTCTCCGGTCAGCAGTGGCTCTGCGACTGGAAATGCCAAAGTGTTTGTAACTGACAGGAAGGCTTCAGCAACCCAAATAACCACTGTTTACAGACCTGATGAGCAGAAAAGCATTACAGAACTCTAGCAAAACTTGAAGTGGATATGCAACACTGACAGGTATAAACACTGTATTATTAACAGATACCACTTAAAGTAATCTGATATTGGGTATTATGATCAGATGCATGTATTCAATTTTGGAATATATATTTTACCTAATAATCAGGTGGGAGGTCTGCTATTTTCTCTCAGCCTGAGATCTTTAGAATTGACCAATCCAAAGGTCTGCACATAAATCGACCCATCCATCCATCCATCCATCTATCTGGGCTCTCGAGTGGCACATCGACAAGGTGTGTTATTATCAACCTGTAGATTGCAAGTTTGAATCCAGGTTGATGCTGCAGCCATCTGCAGCTGGGAGTCCATGAGAGCTAATTGGCCGAGCTCTCACAGGCCTATGCTCACCTTCCTGTCACTGAAGAGGAGGGTGGCAGCATCACGTATAACAGAGTGTCATATGTGTCACGTGTCACCCTTGCCTGGTTCGTGGTGGGTGACTAAATTGGAGGAAAGAAATCAAGGGGATATCTGTCCGTCTGTCTGTCTGTCTGTCTATCTATCTATCTATCTATCTATCTATCTATCTATCTATCTATCTATCTATCTCTCTATCTCTCTATCTATCTATCTATCCATATGTTTTTTTGTCTGTTTGTCTGTTTGTCCAGAGATACAATATATGTAGGTCTATCTATCTCTATATTAGCTGCAGAAGATCACATCTGGTTCCACAGCTGTCAGTAGACTCCAGTAGGCCCATGTTCACTGAAACAGAACTGCTGTCATGTTCAGGCGAGTCTTTGCTTACCATAGCGTCAGGGATTGGATTTTTATGTTACAGGATTGTACTGTAAACGCCTGGACTTGATTTACAATAAAAAATTCCTGAAAACTCTATATACTTATAAACGCACGCAGTATAAATACAGCATGTTCCTTTATATTTAATACACTGCTGCTAGTGTTAAATCAGCTAACACTGTTTGTGCATCACACATGAACCTCACCTTGTGTCCTCTTCCCGAAGGCTCCTCAGTCCTGCTCTGTCACCGGAATATATGTTTCACAGGCCGTACAGGGCCAGTAAAAGCTTCAAGTCGTCATGTTTTTGTAGCTGCACTAACAGGGCTGTAAGCAATTCTGTAAGCAATACGTTTCTCAAAAAATAGAATTTTTTCACTTAGCACGAAGTTCGACGCTATTAAGACAGACAGAAGAAATGTTAGCTGGTTTATTTATTTATTTGTTCATTTATTTTTTTACATGTCCATAGGAATGCGCCATTTAATTTGATCCTTTTTTAGCATGAAGTGGTTCTGGGACCGGTCATGCCGGGTGAAACTTGAGAATTAAGCATGACTGTAAGAACAAGTGTAATAAATGAATAATAAAGTATTATTACAGTGTAATAAATCTAATAACTTGTTCCTACCACACTTGGTTGTTATACACTACCTGCAAGTCTGTATAAATGGAATTATAATAATAATAAAAAAACGAATACTATTGTAGACCTGACATAAAAAGTAAAGTAAAGTCTGGTTGGCATCTTCTAACGTCTTCTGGTGAAACATGCAGGCTCTGTTTCACATGATCTTCAGCGGGATCTCTTTCCCGCTCGACTTGTAACCAGAGAATGATGCACAAAACAGCTTTTCTTTCCATGCTTAATCTTTTTCTGCTCATTGTATCCTTGGGCTTCGTTGCCTTTTCATTTTGTTTTCTTCTCATGACCAGTGTTTTCACCTCTCGATTGGCGCTGGTCAAAGCCAGATCCCTGCTGTTTCCAGATCAGTTTACCTCATGTTTTTCCCCATGCAGCTCAAGGCTAGGGTGTAACAATGCTGCTGTTAGCCAAAACCAAAGTCCTGCTGTTTCCAAATCAGTTTGCTTTTTTTTAAGGTGGTGACTGAATCATTTTTTTTTTTATTATTCCTGCCGGTTATGATCAGCTGATGGTTGATAAATAAAACCTAATAGCATTAATAATGCAGTTGCACTGAGTTAAAGCAGATACAGGAGTTTTTTCCCCCTTCTTTATATATGTACATGTGTGAAGAGTAGGAGAGAGAGAGAGAGAGAGAGAGAGAGAGAGAGAGAGAGAGAGAGCGCCTGATTCCCAGCTAAGCAAAATATAGGCTGATTTATTGCTACTCAAAAATGATTTGATTGAGTTTGCACAAACATGGGTGTGGCACATATGACACATGAGGTAAAGGAGAGTTAGTGTGTGTACTTTACCGTGTGAGAGAGACATATGTGCATGCATTTGCGAGTGTATAATGTTCTCGTGTATATATTATCCACAGTAGCCGCATGTCTCAGAACTCTAAAGCGCTCTGACAGTTCCTTAATGCACTGGCACCAGACGCGGCCATTTCCAGATCACTTTATCGTGCCTCGTTCCAACTCTTGTCTAAGCAACAACTCATTTTGTGCTTCCTCTCCCCTCAGTGCTCCTCTGCACTGTAATCCCTCTCTCCTCTTTCTCTGACTGACTCTGACAGCGGTGTAATGCCTCATGTGGCCAGGGAATCATTTCTAAGCTGGACGAGTTCTTCTCCGTGCCAAAAGGTAAGTGTTGATGCTAAGGGCTGCCGCCGCTAGAGGTTTTCACTCCGACTGAAACTTCAGTTCTCTTCATTACTTCACTACTTTTTTCTTTTTAAATCCGTAGTTTACACCCCTCCCACACACACACACACACACACACACACACACACACACACACACACTACCCTGTTTCCAACACCATCCCAATCATTCTCTTAGCTTCAACTGATGATTTAGCTCAAACGTCCTGTGATTAAAGTGTACAATGTTTCCAACCTGAGAGGTGCCTCTACACACACACACACACACATACACACACGCATTCCCTGGAGAACACGTCTGGCTGGAGAGTGTGTGTAAGTGTGCTACTGAAGTGTGTATATTTAGGCCTGTTACAAGCTCCATTAAAATGTAAGTGCAAGTAGGGGAAGCTGCAGCAGTCACATGACATTAAAACTGGTTTTCCTCTCAAGATATCTATCCACACTCATTTTTGAAGTTATAAGTGCTCTATCTCCAAACAAATTCTGACCCATGCTTTGACCTTGATCTTTGACCTAGACATTCCAAAATCAAATGATCTCTGCACCTCAGGTAGGGTATTGTCCCCACCAAGTTTGGTGAAAATCTGTACACGGGTGTGGTCAGGATTTTGTTCATGGGTAAACTGATGAGCAAAGAGACGGGTGGACGGAAAACGGTGGTGATTGCACTGCTACTGCCGTAACTCTGTTTTGGGTAGCGGTAACAATCGGTAACTCTGTTCTGTAAGGTCCACAAATAAAAACAAACGAACAGCTTACATTAATATATGTACTAATGCCTTTATAATAATGTATACATGCATAATGCAGGCACTGATCATTAGTGCATGAGGAAATAATGAAGCGTATATATTAGCGTCTGAGTCATACATGAATAAGCATTAATAATGGTAATATTTAAGTATTAACATCTTGTCAACTCATAACTGTTAATTAATGAAGAGTGTGTAGGCTATAATTCGACATTAAACTCAACTACGGGATATTGAATTAAAAATCCAAATGTAATATATGCATTGCTAAATTTTTTAAACTCAGATAAAGAACTCTCTTTGAGATTGATGCCTTTCTGCTCAACTTGGTTGTAGAGAAGTGACTACTTGAGTTGTCTGGTAACTCAAAACAGTCTGACTAATCTAATCAACAAAGCATTTCCACCTGCTGAGCTGCTGCTCTTTTTTCTCTTTGCAATTCATTTTGTTGAATGAGACTGTAGATACCGAAATAATGAATCACTCCAGCCAGCTCTGGCATTGGCAACTGACCAAGCTATTCACAAGTTCAAGGGCGGGGCTTCCACTATTCCAAAATCCATGAGGTCAGGGGCTGGGCTTGCTGAATTGGGGAAAGACAGACCCAGTTATCCACCAGGTCAGGGGTATGGCTCCTGCTATTCACCAATCCACCAGGTCAGGGGTGGGACTCGCTGAATGCAGTTCCACCTGATATTTCCACAAGTGTTCCCACCCACCCTGATATAGGCCATGGCCAATCAGGGAGGACGAAACCTATAACATGCTTCCTTTCCTGTATGATTTCTTTTGGCTGCATCTTTTCAATGCCGGTGCTCGTGCAATGTCATAACACACGGTCTGGCATGTCGAGAGTTCTCCCGATACCAGGATGTGTGTTCTTTTTATGGTTTCAGCTGCAAACTTGACATCACATTAAAGCAGGTGCTAGTACGGAGGTTCCCAACCTTGGTCCTGGAGAACCCCTTGTCCTGCACGTTTTAGTGGTTCCCCTGCTCTATCACACCCACCTCAAGTCATGATGTGATAACTAATTAGTTAAACATTAAAATGTGCAAGAAAACGGGTTCTCCAGTAACAGAGTTGGGAACCTTTGTTCTAGAGCACGTTCTTTGTAACCTAGCAGCAATTAATACCCAAGAGATGCACTTTGAACTAATACACGGTAGCGTAGTAATGGTTAGCATGTCCTGCACACAGGAAGAAGGTCCTGGGTTTGAGCTATTTGCTTGGTGTGGGCATTTGTATGTGGAGTTCGCATGTTCTCCCTGTGCTTGTATGGGTTTCCTCTGGGTACTCTGGTTTTCTCCCACAGTACAAAGACATGCACATTAGGCTAAGTGGCAGTTCCAAATAAGAATGAGTATGAATGGTTGCATGGGACAGTCATGGCTGAGCTGTTAAGGCTCTGGATTACTGATCAGAAGGTCAGGAGTTCAATTCCCATTAACACCAAGCTGCCGCTGTTGTTCCCTTGAGCAAGGCCCTTAACCCTCAATTGCTCAAAAATGTAAGTCACTCTGGAAATGCCATGAATGTAAATGTTGCATGTGTATTTTGGCCCCGCGATGGACTGGCGTGCTATTCAATGTGTACACTGCCATTGCCCAGAGTCTGAGATGGGCTCCAGCCTCTCCACAACCTTAGTAGGATAAGGCAGTTTGTAATATGGATGAATAAATGAATGAGATGCACCGTACAAAAAACACACCATGTAGACCCATGCCCTTCAAGTAGAATGAGTTTGAGCTTGAACCTTGTCCATATCCCTACCCATAACCATTATAACTTTTAACTGACTCCTTCTTGCTGTATGAAATATCTCACAGGACATTGCACGACTTTCACATTTATTCTCCATGCTTTAAATGAACTTGCCAAGTCTGATACAGTCGACCAGCACTTTTATGTATAATTCTTTACTTTTTAATAAGCAGTAGTCACAAAATATTCAGCGTTTTCTTTTCCACTTTAATGTCCGTGACTAAATGCCTTCCGTTCTCCGACGTTCCTTCCTTTCTACATCACATTAATAGTGTCAGAGCTGTCAGTCAACTGCCTAAACCCCTAATGATCTCTTATTACTGACATGCAAAGGACCAGTACAGATGTATGATGTGAAGAATAACAAGCTGATCCCTGTAGAGGAACTCGCATGAAAAGGTTCTTAGTGAAACGTTATTAAAAATAAAATCTCTAAGGAGCTGAAGATTTGATGCAGATTTAATGGTCGGTTAACGTACCTTTTAAAGAATGAGTCTGCAGTAGGGTTCATAACGTGTCCAGTTTTTGTCCAAGGACATTTTGGCTTGAATATCCAGAAAAAAAAGTCATGATTTTTCCAAACTTCCATACTTTTTTATTACGAACTGAAAAAAAGCTAAAAAAAAAAAAAAAAAAAAAAAAAAAAAAAAAAAAAAAAAAAAAAAAAAAAAAAGCTAATAAATAAATAAATAAATCCTTTGTAAAATTCCCAATAGCGACAGAAGTGTGGTTTTTCTGTCTTTTTTTGCTTCTTTTTTATCTCTTTTGAAAGAGACTGAGCTCTGTGTAGACACATTTAATTATGTGTGTTATTTTTACTCATTGTCGTACCGCTTGGTTAATAACGGTCTCCATAAATCACATTGCCATACACTTGACTTTGGGGTTTTAATGTTGGAGCATGGTGTTCTTCCCTTGTCACACCATAGCCACACACACACACACACACACACACACACACACACACACACACACGCACACACAGAAACAGCTGTAGCCTCATAGAGTGTATTTTTTAACTCAATGTGCTGAGTAAAAGAAGCAAAACAGCAATGTTGCTTACATGTAATAAGAGACAGACAGACAGTGCACCTTGGTATAAACTCTACACATCTCTGGAACTGCAGTGGCGTGAAACACACTGTTTCTTCCCGAAAAATATTTGAGCGCAAAATAAAAAAAATAAATGCATAAATAAATTTAAAAAAAGAATAATTAAATTGTTGACATAAATTGTGGTTGAGATCTGTGTGTAGGGTCCATTGCCTTGTGAAAGGGGCGGGGTCATCCTGTAAGAGACCACACCCACAACATAGAAATGTTTCACAGGGTAAGAATGATCAGGGTATAGATGATCACTCATTCATTTGCTGAACTTCTTAATCCTACTATGGTCGCAGGGAGGCTTACACAATATTGGGCGAAAGCGGGGTACACCCTGAACAGCTTGACAAACCACCACACACATCCATTATCACTCACACCCAGGGGCAAATTTGAAACAGCCAGTTAGCCTGATGTGCATGTCTTTGGACACATGGGAGGAAACTGGAAGAAACTCCCAAGCCCAGGAACGAAACCAAGGACCTTCTTGCTGTGAGGCGGACATGATAACCACCACGCCACTGTGCTGCCCAATGATCAGTCTGAAGATCTTCATTAATTTGTAGTGATGCTTCATATGATCTGAAACAACAGCCATGTCAAGGAAAGCATGTCAAGCATAACAGAGCCACCGATTTGTTTTCTTTTATTTAATAATTCAAATAATTGAGTCAAATTACAGAAAGAAACATTTTTTAACAAAAAATTAGTCGGTATCTAACAAGAGCAGCACAATCTGACCCACTCTCCGGGAATTTAAAAATATTGTTCTGAATGAATAATGCTTCAATCAAAATGACGGCTATTCTCGGTTTCTCATGGATTGACTCAGTTTAACTTTATTTATTTTTAAAAAATGTAAATTTTTGCCATAAATATATTTATTAATGTATAATATATATTCATTCATTAATTTTCTGAACCGCTTAATCCTAATTAGGGTCATGGGGAGACTGCGCCCATCTCAGCCGACTCTGGGCGAGGGCAGGTACACCCTGGACAGCTCGCCAGGTCATCGCAGGGCAGAAACACGCTGACAGCAACCCTACTCTTTACAAACAACAGCAATGTTTCTTTTGCATGCCTCTCACCACAGACAGTGAGAGACATGGCTGGCCTTTGATAACCCAGTTAGCTGCACTGGGGGGACGGCAGTGACAACTCGGTGACAGTGGGGCTTGAACCCTTGACCTTCGGATCAGTAAGCCAGCACACTGCCACCGGCCATCACTGCCCTCTATAATATATATGTCACCAAAATGTTTTACTGTTTACCCATAAATATGACGTTGTAGGCCAAAGAATTGTGTGCTATGCATTAATTGCAATCTACACATCCCAAAGTTCACAGACGATTCTTTCTTAACTTTGTTTTTCTGTTAAGATGGTGAAACCTTAAAGAAATATTTGAAATCGACAGGATTGGCTCCACCAAATTTACCAAATCAAGTCAAGTCAAGTCAAGTCAGTTTATTTGTATAGCGCTTTTTACAATTGACATTGTCACAAAGCAGCTTTACATAGTACAATTAAATCACCCCTTTTGATAATAATATTTAATGATAGATTTAAAATATCCAGTAAAAAATATTTTCAGAAGCCAACTGTGGGCGAAGATGGGGTACACACTGTCCATCGCAGGGCCAATACACACACAACAATTCACACTTACACCTAGGGGCAATTTGGATGAGCCAATTAGCCTAATACGCATGTCTTTGGAGTACCAGGAGGAAACCCACACAAGCATGGAGAGAACATGTAAACTCCACACATAACTCAAGCCCAGAACCTTCTTGCTGTGAGGGAGATGTGCTACACCACCATGCCACCCTATATATATATATATATATATATATTTTATATGCTGCACGATGGTGTAGTTTTGTTATATGTGTGTGTGTGTGTGTGTGTGTGTGTGTGTGTGTGTGTACACTACAGAAATTCTAGTTATGCTGCATTTCTTTCTATTTTTTAAATTTTTTCTTATAAAATAATAATAAAAAAAATTATATATTTTTATTATATTTCAATTTTTCCTGAAGTCTTTAAAAACTCATAAAATGTTAACTTATCAAACATATCAATGTAACTTAAGAAATTCTAAAAAATAAATAAATAAATAAAAATAACAAATAAAAAAGTGAAAGGAGGGAGAAAATGCCAATGCACATTAAAAATACATAACTGTAATATTCTGGAAAGTGATTTTGTTATTATAGAAGAACAGCTTTCTTTGGGATGGAATGGATTAAAACATGAGAGTTAGGTGCGACTATAATAAAATAATGAATAGCTGTGATTAATAAAGAATTATTGTACTGTAATAGCAGTAATAGATTGTTATTATAACTGGCTGTTATATGAATTCAGAAAGGACAACCACATCCTGTATTTAACCATCTACATAAATGTCCACATGAAGGAAAACTTTTCCACACAGACATAATAACGTGCAGATGAAAGTGTAGAATAGATTCCTGTGGCTTCGGCTACTTCAAAAGACAATGTGCTGCGTCGCTGAACGCACAGGGCCTGGTTTTGCTTTGTGTTTATGAGTTCTCTTCAGTGTACCTGTTTCTGTTTTGATATCTAATTCCTCGGTCTTGCATATCTGGAATCAACTCATTGTAGACGACGATAGACTTTTTTTTTGCCTTCCGGCGTTCAACCGGCATTATTCCATCAAAATTTGTCCATCGAAAAACATGAGAACTGGGGGGCTACCTTGAGAACCGGAAGGTCATAGTTTCCACTGGTGGTTGTGTTGAAAATTACCGTGGGTCCAGCACTGCGTCAGCTGAACATTTGCAACCATGAAAGCAACCGTGATGCGTCCATGGCCTTCCAAATTTTCATGGAGGTAAAAATGTACATAGAGCAGCAGCTATTGTGTGCATTACAGGTGTTGCTGGTAGGCATCACGGCTGCATCGGAGGATCTCTCCAGCAAAAATTCCTCCTCTCATATTTTTGTGAGAGACCGCCTACAAAATCCGGCAGAATGCTCACGGAATGGCCACGGTAATCTCAGCCACGGTTCTCTAGTATCCACCAGCTACGTGTGACCTTAGTGTAACATCACATGTTGTCTCTTCTGAATGATGGGCAATAACTGGCGGCGAGTTTTCTTGCTCGATTACACCCTCACCTCTATCTGACCTTCCAGTGCTTTCTTTTCTCCTTCTTCTTCCCTCCTTTAGAGTCTTGAGTTGAAAATGAGTGAAACGAGCATTGATTTAACCCTGAAATGTTCCATCAAATGTTCATTCATTGCAGAAAGAAAAGGCCATAAACGACTAGAAAGGGAGGAATGGAAAAGGAAGGGAAAACAAATCTGTGTTTACTGTGCACTCTTTTCATTTCTCTAACCGATGCCACAGAACAAATGCTGGTTAGGCGTATGCATTTGAGCGCTTGTATTTATTTTGTCATTTTAAATGCTTCAAAGATGTTAGCGAAATGGGAGAGATGATAATGGTCTCCAGCTTGCTGCTTTATTTAATTTGTAGCTCCACATGCAGCCATTGAGTTTAAAATTATACACGCGCCGTAAACCCCCGGAGCCGAAAAATCAGGCAGTGGGGGAAGACAAGCGAGGCCTCCTCCATCTGGATCTGCTTTACTGGCCCAAACACTGCAACCCTTATCGCTTTCTTTGTGTTTTGAATATATGTTTTGTGTAGGATGGACGAGGGATGTTGTGTTGCACTGGTCTGATTCTTAATGTGTCTTTTTCTTCAATTTAAAAAACAACACCACCACCACCAAAAAAAAAAAAAAAATCAAAAAAAAAAAAAGTTTTTCATTTGCATGAATGGATGAAATTAATCTGTTTGTATTTGGAAGTGTTCATCCGTCGTGTTTGTGCAGGTGTCTGCATGCAAACCTCGGACTGACAGTTATGGAATTAAACACTTGAAACATTTGGTGAAACCAACAGTTAAGGTTTGAAACCACGAGGCAAACAATAGAGAGGATTTAATTCCCAAATATCCTTCTTTGGATATTATTTCTGACTTGAGTTTCATCATAAGTGTATGAAGTTAAGTTGTTAAGTGGGATGTAGTGACAGCTGGAACAGTTACCTGTTGAAGTGACTGGAAACACATCCACTTCTCCTACATGCACAGGCTCTTGAACGACACTCTCAGACTCGGCCACCTGCACAAAATTGCTGCGAGTGCCAGATTTCACGAGCCTGAGCTTGGACAGACTTGTGGAAACGTGAGTATTACTGAATTTCACAGAGGAATCCTTAACGTCTTTACTGAGCCAAAGGATCTTTTTTTTTTTTTCCAAAAAAGAACAACAAAGGAAAATGAGAATACCCCAAATGCAAATATGACAATGCTTCATTCCGTTTTATATTTTTATGTGGCCTCATTTGTCTTTTTTTTATTTTATTTTTTTTTTATGTTCAGCGTTAGCATATTCCATGCAGAAACGGTGCAGTCTGATTGGTTCATTATCAGTATCTTAGTAAAAAGCATTAGCCCTAGTGGATAATGTTTGGATCAGAACAACAGACACTTACGGTTTGTCATGTTCACTTGTAGCTGATGGTTCCATCATTGTTTAAAAATAAAAGTCTCATTAGTCAGCTTATCTTGTGTTTCTGTGTAGTATATTATAAAGTTTAATGAGTTTTAAAAGATGCATTATTCTATACAGTGATTATGTGGTGCATGCGGAACTTAAGTAATGCTAAAACATAAAAATAAACTAAAGGTCTTGATTAGAGCGACACGGTGGCCTAGTGGTTAGCACATCAGCCTCACAGAAAAAAAGGTCCCAGGCTTGGCGAGGGCGTTTCTGTGTGGACTTTCCCAGAACTTGTGTGGGATTCCTCTGGGTACATCGGTTTCCTCCTACAGTCCAAAGGCACACACATTAGGCTAATTGGCCGCTCCAAATTACCCCTAGGAGTGAATATAACTGTGATTGGATTTGTGTGTGTGTGTGTGTGTGTGTGTGTGTGTGTGTGTGTGTGCTGGCCCTATGGACTGGCAAACTGTTCAGGGTGTACCCCGTCTTCACCCAGAGTTGGCTGAGGTAGGTTCCAGCCTCTCTGTGACCCTAGTAGAATAAAGTGGTTCAGCAAATTAATGAATAAATTAGCTACATTAAACAATCAATTAAGCAACAGCAATATAACAGTAGAAATATGATTCCCAAAGCATGGGGGGCAATGGCCTAATGGTTAGAGAAGCAGCTTTGAGACTGAAAGGTCGCTGGTTCGATTCTGGAACCATCAGGAGCTGCACCTTCCCTTCCTCCATATTCATGACTGAAGTGTCCTTGAGCAAGGCACCGAACCCCCAACTGCTCTCCGTGCATCCCAATGTGTGTGGTAGCCCACTGCTCCGTGTGTGTGTGTGTGTGTGTGTGTATGTGCTCTCTGTTTATGAGTGTGTGTGCTCACTTGGGATGGGTTAAATGCAGAGGCAATAATTTCCCTTGCAAGATTAATACACTACGGTAAAAATAAAGAAAAATAATTCCTGCATATAATTTTTTATGCTAGTAAAAGAAACTGGGTATGGATTGTTATCTTTGTTATTCATTTCCAATCATCTAATTTTTTTTGTAATTTTACATCCTATTATATACAGATTCTCTATTCTTGGTTATTTAGGACGTTTCATTAGTTGTCCTTCTCACATTTGGATTTTATTAACACTCCTATACACCAAAAAGGTTTGTTTGGCTAGTCTGGTGAATGTTTTTGGAGGAATACATTAAGAACATGTAAAGCGTGTAATTGTCCTAGTTTTTTCTAAAAATGTATGAATTATATGTTCCACGTCCTCAAATTCAAGTTCAAACCCAACTTCATCATCAAACCAGAAGGAATCAACTGTTCATAGTCACTCTCTAACCAGGACCTCGCCTCAGGGGTGGCACATACTGGCACTGAAGTGCAGCCAAACCTTGAAATAAGCGTTACCATCTCAATCACTGCCCCGTCTCTGACCTCAAATATAATCTGTATGAGTTTGATTACTCAGAGGGAATACAGTACGATCATTATGTAGCTATTTTTTTCCCCAGTGCTGCAAATAAATCAAATATTCTACACATGCATCTTAAGTGAGCCTGTCCTTGGAACACGATGTCCATGTGGGTTTTTCTTCTGGTACTGGGGTTTCCTCCCACATCCCAGAAACGTGCTGGTAGTTGGATTAGCAATGCTAAAAATTGCCCCTTGGTGTTAAAGAGTGTGTGAATATA
>JAQMYF010000014.1:17333040-17348649 GCA_030014195.1 Neosilurus mollespiculum | reverse complement strand
AATTAATAAAAGGAATAAAGAGCAAATAATAATAATTCAATAATAATTTATTTTTATTATTATTATTATTATTATTATTATTATTATTATTATTATAGAAATAAGAGAATTTGCTTAAGGTGATAAGGTTAATTATACATTTACACCACATCAGTGAATCCATCATGTCTTTATGCATCATTCTCATATTAATGGTCATGAGTCGATTACTTCTGTCAGATTACTTCGATCTGACTTGCATTAGTTATTATTGTATGTTCCTTTTTTAATTCTTCATTAATTATAATAACTTCATTAATAAGGATAATTAAGCTGTTTAAAGAAGCAGCCTCAAGAAAACACTACAGATTCTAACATTTTTTTCAAGTTTAAAAACACATGCGATACTATTCTGTGCTGTAACAATTTGAAAGGCTATAAGTGGATTAACGTCCGTTTCCACAACAGGCCTTGCACTGCAGAGTTTCCATCCTCCAGCATCCAAACATCCCTCTGAATCCCCAATCTCACCCCATCCTTTTCTACACTTGCTCTATTTACTTTCCTTTTTCTTTATCCCTAATGCTTTCTCTTGCTCCCTGGTTTAGCAGGCATAAATATATAGTGTCTAAGATCAAGTGTCCCATCAGGGAACAAGACAGGCTCATGAAGCACATCAAAAAAGTCGACACGATTCAGTATTGATCAAAGCGCCTCAGTTTTGAAGTTGTCTGAGCTTTGTGAGAAGCCTGTGTCCAGCGAGAACTGCCTGCACCTTTCATACTTCAGTATTTTTTACATTTTTTTTTTTTTTTTTATTTTGGGTGGGGGGGAATCCAAACCCATTGAGATCAAGAACCCAACATTTAATGAGCAGCATGTGCTGGAAGATGTAGTCCAGATGATTTCATTGTACATGGTCAAGTGGAGAGCTAGTTTTAATTTTAGTCAGTGTAATTATAGACATTATTTACAGTATATTAAAGATTATAAATAAAATAGACAGTTTTATTCCATTTCAGCTCTTTGATGGAGAGGTTTTACTTACTTAGATAGTCTAATGCCATATCTTCACGTGTAGTTAACATTATAAATTCATACACTTTATTGCTACATAACTGATGATACTCTTCCTCCATATTCTGCATCCGTCTCATAAAAGTCAGATTTACTCAATAACTGTGACTCTGTAGTGAAGACAGAAAATAAATGCAGCGCCTTGGACGGGTTATTTAGATTAAACCGCGCTAAATGGAATTTTTACACATTACAGTACAGCTTGCCCTCTTATGAATTGCCTATTCTCCAGTGCTGTATGCAGTGCTAAATGATGCCTGTCACGGCTCGATAAGATTAACCTGGTAATGATTATTAATGGGAGTAATAAAGAGCAGATTACTTAGTGGAAAGTTATGAAAAAATAAATATCTTTAGTCTCAATGCCTATTTTGTTTATATGATTGTTTTTTTTTTTCCAATTACTCACCAAACTCCATGTCCTTGCCAACTTTAAATTGTACCACTTTAAAACTGGCTTTTACCCTCACCCCCTTCTTGTAATATCTTTGTCTTTGTATTTATAATGGTGGAGTTGGTTGATAGCAGTAACTCGCTGCACCACGGTTCTTGGTTGGATCCAGAGCTTAGGAATTTCCTCGGGGTTTTCCATAAACATGCCAGTAGAGTTAGTAGACCACCTGTCATAGTTAGGAGGGGTATAAAAATTATACACACACACACATATATATGCATACATACATACATACATACATAAATACACACACACACACATACATACATACGGGGGGTGTCAGAAAACCAGTCAGTATCTGGTGTGACTATCATTTGCCTCATGCAGTGCAACACATCTCCTTCTGTGAAAAGAACACCTCTGAAACGTGCCAGACGCCATCGAATATGACCATTCAAGTCGGTTACAATGACGAACTGCAGACGACGAGCATGCAGATGAGCATCCCTGAGACGCATCTGATAGTTTGTTCAGAAATTCTCTGGTTATGAAAAGCGATTGTTGCAGCAGCTGTCCGGATGGTTGGTCTCAGACGATCTTGGAGGTGAAGATGCTGGATGTGGAGGTCCTGGGCTGGTGTGGTTTCACGTGATCTGCGGTTGTGAGGCCGGTTGGATGTACAGAAATTCTCTGAAACGCCTTTGGAGATGGCTTATGGTAGAGAAATGAACATTCAGTTCACAACAGCTCTGGTGGACATTCCTGCAGTCAGTATGCCAGTTGCAGGCTCCCTCAAAACTTATGACATCTGTGGCATTATGCTGTGTGATAAAATTGCACATTTCAAAGTGGCCTTTTATTGTGGCCAGCCTAAGGCACACCTGTGCAATATCCATGCTGTTTAATCAGCATCTTGATGTGCCACACCTGTGAGGTGGATGGATTATCTTGGCAACGGAGAAGTGCACACTAACACAGATTTAGACAGATTTGTGAACAATATTTGAAAGAAAAAGCCCCTTTGTGTATGTAGAAAATGTTTTAGACCTTTAAGTTCAGCTCATGAAAAATGGGAGCAAAAAAGTGTTGCATTATTATCTTTGTTCAGTATATATAAAATTTGGGTCACAAAATGATTGCACAAATGTTTTCTGTTGAAGTAGTTTAAAATGTGTAACAAAAACTGTAAAAATAATAAACAAAAACAAATAATCAGTAGTAGTAGTAGTAGTAATAATAATAATAATAATAATAATAATAATAAACAAAAACAAATAATCAGTAGTAGTGGTAGTATAATAATAATAATAATAATAATAATAATAGTAATAATAATAATAATAATAATAATAATAATAATAATAATAATAATAATAATCTAAAGACTGATGTTGGCTCATGTCAAGAGTAAACAACCAATCGGCATTGCAGTGCAACTAAAAACCAATTTTTAGTGGCCAACTTGCTTAATCCTACTAGGGTCTCAGGGACTGACTGAGTGAAGGTGGGCAGCTCCACGGTACAATGCAGGGCAAACACACACACACACACACACACACACACACACACACACCTAGGGGCAATTTGGAACACCCAATTGGCTAATGCCAAATCAAGTTCATGGTTTCTTAAGTATGGCACTCTCCTATATTTCGAGCAGCTTTAAATCCAAGAACAATGTCTTATCATCACCTTAAATGTCAACAGCAAATTTAACTTCTAATTTGCTTGTTATAAACCTAATCAGTATAGCATGCCGTCTTTATGCATGTTATGATCCTGACCATTAATCCCGAACAGAACCCTGCAATGTAATTCCTAAAACATCAGTCACACATGCTTATACACACCCTAATCCGTTACCTTGAACTCATCTTTAATGCATCCTTGATCCTCATCCTGTGCCTTCAGACACTGCAAATCTGTGATACCCCTCTCCCCAGGCTGTGTATTCGTGTAGCCATGTGTGTATCGATCCCCTCCTTCTTCTCCATAATGAAGTGCTCAGCACAGCTTCATTATGGAGCCCAGCTGCCATTGGCTGGAGGTAATATGAAATTAGGCAGTGTGCAGGCAGCCTGTCAGTATCGATTTCCCTACCCACATTACTTGTTACAAAAGAATAGAGCTGTCTGTGCCATAATTGAACAAGTTAACTCTTGTCTTATAAAATGGAACCCTGTATCGATTCCGAGTGGCCTGGTTTTCATGCACAGAGAAGGAAACTTGTAAAATTGTACAGACTTGTATAGATGCTCGAGTTGCTTTTATTTGTTTTTTTTTTTTTTTTTTTTTTTTCCAATTTCTCGGCAAGAGCTAGAATTCCATATTGCTGACTTACGGGAAAAGCCAAATGAGTTTCTGTTCCAGTCTGAATGCAGCAACTATTTCATTATTGTTATCTGTATTCCTTTATACCACCATTCTCCAGAGTGCATATTGTATGCATTGCATTATCAAGAACACATCTTGATGGCTTCTACATACACTTCTGTAAAAAGTACATTTTTACCAAGGCAATGCTTGTTGGGTGTATACTTATACTACAGAATATTTCACTCCATTTAATTGACTGGGTTGATTAATTGTGTGCATTACATACTAAAATGTTAATGCTATTATTAAATAAAACTGAGGTTTTTTTCCCCTGAAAAAAAAAAAAAAAAAAAAAGTTCTGGCAATTGAGTTATTCTGAGTTATTGCAATCACCAGCATTTGTCTATCCATTTGCAGGTTTTTTGCAGTTTATAAACAAACTCCTGACCACACTCATGCAATGATTTTTTTACCAAGCTTGGTGGGGACGCTACCCAACGTGAGTCCTAGAGATCATTTCATTTTGGAACATCTGGGTCACAGTTTTTTGATAAAGTGCTGACAGACATGCTATTACTATGGAGTGGTACACTATCGATAAGAAAAAAGCATCTCATCATCGAGTTGAAGAAGTTCCAAGGAAAGCCTACAGTGTACATCCCTCTGTCCCTCTGCCGTACGTGTACACATGGGAACCCTATGAAAAATGTATCTCGACAAAAGAAAAACGTAAGAAAATGTTTCTGGGAGAGAGTAATATAGAGAACAATAGACGTATAATACTCGGGTCACATGATGTGACGCCATCGTTAATCACTTGAAATAAATAAATAACTAATGATATTCTTGTGTTATTGAAATGTTTTCTAAAGCTGTGTTTTTTTTATGGTGTACTTTACATGTCGAGACTAAGATTGCGTGTTTGTTTCCCTTTTTTTTTTTCCCTTCAATAAACAAGGTATTAAAATTAAATTCATCTTGATATATGTAGGATACGTGTATGGGGCTTGAGAGTTCACACCAAAAACTATGGATAAGCATATTAGGCACTGCCTAAATCTTTATATTATGAAACCATGGGTACATCTTAACACCCTTAAACTGCATCCTTGTTTTCCCCTACTTGTATCTTATGTGAGGGGCATGTAATCAAGGAAATCTTTAAGAGAAATGGGACATAATTTCGCCCTGTGATGGCCTGGTGAGCATCATGCAGAGTGCCATCCTCTTCTGATGAAGGATAGTCTTGCGATGTACCCCAACTATGGACTTTCAGATGAGACAATTGTCTTTGACTGACTCTGAAAAGGTCAAACCCCTTCCATACTGTAAGACCTTGAAATAAATGTTCTGTTAACTTGGTCACGTTTACATACTACAGAACATATGGGTAATTAAATCCGGTACCCATATAGGGCCCATTTGCTACATTATCCATGATGTGTGGCGGAGGCACCCTGCACTCGGAGTGTCCCGCTAGTTATTATTTTCCCATTTTTGAAATGAATCTTAAGTGCAAGTACTTTGTAGCAGCTGTAACCATGTTCTAGGAAGTCTCGGTGATGGAAAGTGTTTGCAGATTTTCTATACCATGACAAGCTGCTATAAATAAGAGTGACTAGTGCCCAAAATGTTTAATGTGTTGGAACAGCCCCAAAACATAACTGAACAGATAAAACATATTCCGTGTTGTTTAATATATATTAGTGTTAATGTTGGCAATTTGCTATGGGGGAGTAAAACACCCCAGAACAGCTGCGCTAGAGCACCCCATTGCTCAGTCATTGATTATTTCCCTATATCCACATGTCCAGTTATGTTTTATGACTTATGCAATAAATTTCACCATCATATGCTTACATTCCTGGGGAAAAAAAAATAAAAAATGACGCATTGTGAGACCAAGAAAGGGAGGTGCACGCACTCGAGGACATGTGTGTAAAGAGCTCAGCCCTTTTTAAAAGCCACAGTAAGCAGATGAGTGGTTATTCCACACTATTACTCCTGCTAATTACAGAATGGATCCCAGCCAAGCGGAAAAATGCACACACCGTTTCAACACAAACCGAAATTGCCCAGCAGTGTCTACATTAAACGAACACCCATTTGGGCGAGGGGTGGAGGTCACTGGGTATTGGGTAGAGGGTAATAAACAGTTTCATGTGTGCGTTGAACTGTTGTTCTTATCACAGCCGTGTGTCTGGTACAGGGTTTTCCCCATGTGAGGTTAGGGGTTAATGAAACACTCCCTCTGTCTCTGCCTCTCTTCCTCTCCCCGCAGCAGAGTGATAAGTAGCTAACCAATGGAGCCTGTAATTACAATCTTACAGAAACCGGCCTGATCTGTATATAAATCTCACCATCCAATTACAAGATGTAATAATTCTGCACTCAAGCTGGTAATGAGCTCTAATACTGGCGCATGTGATAATCCCCTCTGGATGCCGGCTTGATCAGATGTTGGCTTTGTAATTAGACTGGCAGAAAATCATTATTTCATGTTCAAATAGAAAATGAGGTTGGTGGGAAGTTAATTTCTCTACGCGCTGTGAAGCGTAGACAAGAATTTAATGATTTAATTACAGTTGTAAGCTCCTTGGATGAGACTTAAATTGAGCTGAGATTTCCACACACACACACACACACACACACACACACACACACACACACACTCACACACACACAAACACACACACCCCTTACTCCATTTTTTTTTTTTTTAGCACACTGCCATTTCGAGAGCAGGGACACATCAAAGCCTCTGACAAGAGTTTAAAGCGATAAGGCAGCCCGATGTGTCTGAAACGGCGGAATTCCTTTTCTTGTTATCGAGTCAATTCTGCTTAAGTGAATTCCTGATTACTGTATAATATAACTGAAAATCTTTGTGGGACTAAACTTCATTATCAGACAAAACACCTTTTTCTTTCTTTCTTTTTTTTTTTAATTCTGTCTCTCCCATCTCCCACCGACTCTCTCACAAAGGAAAAAATGGCTGGTATTAATTTTCCGCCGTGTTATGTCTGACACCATTGTAGTGCAGCCTGATGATCAAAAGGACAGTAATATTGGTATTTAGCATGCCTTTTGTCCTCCTGCTGTCTTTCTCCGGCTACAGTGCTTGAACTTGTCTGGTGGCAGCAGGAAGACTTATTAATTCCTCCTCCAGTAATAGTTACGCTTATTGCACCATGTGGATGAGGTATTAGATCACATTTAGATATTTTCACACTATTTAACCACATTCGGTCCGATCACGAAGCCTAGATTTTTATTTATTCATTTATTTATTTTCCTTTGTGTAATAATCCTAACGTTTGCATGTTCTCCTAGTGCTTGCATGAGTTTCCTCCAGGTACTCCGATTTCCTCCCACACTCCAAAAACATGCACAGTAGGCTAACTGTCTGTTCCAAACCACGCCTAAGTGGCGATGTGAGTGTGAAAGTTGTGTGTGTTGGCCCTGCGATGGACTTGCGAGCTGTTCAGTATGTACCTCCCCACCTTCGACCAGAGTTGGCTGACGTAGGCTCCAGCCTCCCCGTGATGAAGCCATATTAGGATAAAGTGGTCCAGCAAATGAATGAATGGATGAAATTGAATTTTAATATTCTATAATGGTCACCAGGCTTAAAACTCCATCCGTTATATTTTATCTACAGAAATAAAAGCTTGTTACTTCTTCAGTCTACATGCAACGTTCTGCAATCTCCAGCCCACTGCCGGCTCTCCTCTGCTGACGGCTTGATAAGGAAATCTCTGAGTGGATAAGACGCGTCAATCTGAGGAACGTCACTCAATATGACTGATTCTTCGTGCCCCTCCCGTCCTGCCGCTTTGTTTAGCATTTCAAAATCCTTCTTTTTTGTCTCTCTCTTCCCTTCTCCGCAGTTCCACAGAGACGAGCATCTGACGCTTTCTATTTACGAAGCCTATCAGAGGCTGAGATGGATATGTGTGCTTATTGGACGGTAAAAGGCCACTCTTCAGGTGACACGCTTATCCGGCCACATATTCATGAATATTTAGCAGATGGTAATGAGGGAATTTTTGCATTGTTGCATGAGAATGTCCAGGCTCCCTGGAGGAAGCCTGAGAGGAGTGTGTGGACAGGAGAGGCGACCAGGTGTGGCGAGAGTGTATGTCAAGTGTGTGTCAGGTTTTGCAACTGGATATGGTATATACACTTCCACCACAGCTGTAGCAAACCCTAAATAGACACGCATGCTACATAAGGATGCATGGCTCATGATACTGACCTCAATCTGATATCCATTAAACATATTAATAATAATAAAAAAAACTAAAAAAACAACGATATGACGTAAACCAATCGTATACTTGCACTAATGAATAGACATGATCCTGTATACATTTTAAGACTAGCCTTATAAAGAAGATTGCTCAATGGGCGGAAATGCAGCACGTCTCATTTCATAATTTGAACCGCTTTATCCTTCCTTAGGGTATTTGCATGTTGGGAAAAAAAAAAAACAAAAAAAAAGACTACCCAGAGGAAACCCACGCAAAAAGCACAGGGAGGACATGTAAACTCAAGACAGAAATGTCCTTGGGTCCCAGAAATGTCCCATGGGGCTGGAACCCAGGACCTTTTTGCTGTGAGGTGGAAGTGCTAACCGTTACGCAACCCTGCCACCAGGAAATGCAGCATATTCCCAAGACATTCCTGTAATATGAAGAAACCTGAGGAGAAAATTGGAATTCATTTCTAGCAGCGTAGTTGTCGTAAAGGTCTGAGACATAGAGGACTGCAATGACGACCATCAAGAAAATCCAGACCTTCATGGACACCTGTCTGAGAGTAATTCTTAAAATATGCTGGATTGACACCTTCGGCAACCAGGAGTCTTTTTGGAAGACCAAAAGATGGTGGAGATGGCTTGGCCACACTTTACAGAAGCAAGCGTCAAACAGTACCCTCAGTTGCAAACAAGACCTCAGCTGCAACATGCAGGGCAAGAGGAAAAGTGGCTGGCCATGCAACACCTTGCACCGAGCCTTAGAGGCAGACACTATGACGTTGGGGTGTATACATATGGGGGTAGCTTGTTAGGGTGGCACAGGACTAAGAGGAGAGCTCTTACTGAGCCTATGCCTCAGATCGGGGTAGTAGGCTTAAGTAAGTAAGTAAGCAAGCACAATGTCTCAAACGACGCAACAAAAACAAGCTAGGTAGGCTAGGTGAGTAAAACTAGCAGCACTTAGCCTGTATGTTGTTCTGGGGGTTCAATTGCTACTTGATTCAAGGTCATAGACATAAACCTAGACATAGACAAGACCCTTGCTTGGTGTGCTTTTATGTGGCTGCCATATTACCAAGGATTAAAATCTTCCATTCCAATAAGATGGGTGTTGAATGTTGCATCTCAACCCGGGAATCAAACCCAGGCCTTCTTGCTGTGAGGCAGACGTGCTAGCCACTGCACCAAGGTACCTAATGTAGCTAGTTAGGAATGAAGAATGGCTGTTCATGCATGTAGATATGTGTGCAATGATTTAAACCTGGAAAATGAAAACAGATCTTAGTAAATAATGTTCCCTGATGTTGATTGATTAATACTAAGCAGGATATGCATCAGCATCAGTACCAGTATGGGCAAGAACAAAAAACATGTACTCAGACTCGCTATCAATGCGTTCCTATACACACCGACAGACACACACACATACAGACACACATGTTAGCACTTGAGTGTCTCTAGATGAAGTGGAGCTCTTTGTGGCAATGCTAAATCTACCAGTCCACCTTGATACATAGCTGTCATTCTGCCGAGAGCAACAATACATCATAGCACAGAGAAGACAGATGCAAAACAGTTAAGATGCGAGGACTGAAATGATTTTGTGCATTATTTATGGTCTTCTATCAGAGCATACTGGATTTATTTAATGTTGCCATCATTCTCTCTTGATTGCTGCTTTTCATTGTTTGCTAACTTGATGAAAAAAAACATTGTGCTTTAGCATTTCAAGGACCAAAGCAGCATCACAAGAACCATTTCACATCGGTATTAAAGATATATCTCCATATCTATAGTTCCAATTAATCGCTATCAAACAGACCTGTAGATGGTGTCAGTGATTTCAACGCATTTCCCTACATCTAAAATAAAGAAAAGAAAAAACTATAGAAAACTTTTCATTCACTACTCAGTCTAAGGGGGTGATCACACTAAGGTGCGATAAAAAAAGCAACTGGCGTGAATGGCGACTAGCGGTACCGCATTTCGGTCGCTTGGTTCACGAACACATCGCAAAAAAATTGTAACAGTTTGAAATTCCCGCAATATTTTTTTTAAAATACCAGGCAAATGAAAAGCGAATGGTGTGGGAATTGATTTGCCACAGGAGATTCGCTTTTTGTCGCCAAATATCTGCAAAACAAACGCAAATTACTCGCAAATCAGTTGCAAAAATTGTCACGGGATGTAAGTATTTAGGCTGCAAAATATTAACTTGCATGCGGAGTCGTGAAACATCTTGACACGGATTTCAAAATTCGCAAAAAAAAAATAAAAAAATAAATAAAATAAAATACAAATAAATAAATAAACTGCAAAAAAATTGCACAAAACAAACAAACAAACAAACAATTTTTTTTTTCAATTATCACTTTTATATCACACCTCTAGCGCGATCACCCCTATGGGTAGCCGCTAGGATGCTAATAC
The DNA here is from genome assembly GCA_030014195.1 of Neosilurus mollespiculum. Taxonomy (NCBI): domain Eukaryota; kingdom Metazoa; phylum Chordata; class Actinopteri; order Siluriformes; family Plotosidae; genus Neosilurus; species Neosilurus mollespiculum. The sequence goes on along the minus strand of JAQMYF010000014.1, from coordinate 17,338,192 downwards.
ATGTTTATGTATGTATAAAACAGAACTATGACTTTTCCTAAGAAAGATTTGCTGTTATTCTTCCAAAGCAAAATTTAAGTGTCAGCACAGTTTTTTTTATTTATTATTTTTATTTATTTATTCAATTTTATTTCTTTAATAAAAAGTGGAATAACACAGTTTGGTAAACCTTTCACCCAATTCTGCTCATCTAAAGACTTTTACCTTTGCTGTAGTATAGTTTATATAAACACTTATTTGTGTTAGAGCTGTTAAATTCTCAAATCTGATTGGCCAGAAGGTGTAGATTAATTTCTCCAACAGTATGACTACAGCGCTGACTGAAAGGCAAACTGCAGGAATATAGAATTTCATTCATGCTAATATGTTAGCTTTTGCTACTTATAATAATAAATAATAAAGAGATTTAATCATTTTGATAATAATAATAATACGGGTGGTATGGTGGCACAGTGGTTGTTACCACGTCCACCTCACACCAAGAAGGTTCCGGGTTCAAGTCCTGAGCTCGGGCATTTCTAAGTGGAGTTTATATGTTCTCCCAGTGCTTGCAGGGGTTTCCTCCGTGTACTCTGGTTTCCTCTTGCAGTCCAAAAACATGCACATTAGGCTTGTGGCTTCTTCAATTTGCCCCTAGGTGTGAATGTGAGTATAAATGGTTGTGTGTGTGTTGGCCCTGCGATGGTCTGGCGAACTGTTTAGGGTGTCCCCACACCTGCGCCCAGTGTCAGCTGAGATAGACTCCAGCCTCCCCGTGACTCTAGTAAGAGTAAGTGGTTGTGCGAATAAGTGTACATTTTTCCCTTCACGGAAATCTCCAGTAGCATCCGGTAGACCAGATATACCTCATGGATGCCCTCACGGTTGCAATGTTTGAATTAATCTGATGCCGGACCCATTGTAACTTCCAACATGACCAAACTTTCGGGGAATGGAGGCAACAATCACCTGGTTCTTAAGGTGGCAGTTATTTGGGATAATGTTGATTGGCTTCAGGAAGGCTAGACATGGTCTGCCTTTGTGTACTGTGAAGTCATTCCAGCAGTGTGAGGCCGTTTTTACACAAGTTGACTACACAACATGAACTGGAAAAAAAAAAAAAAACAACAAAACATAAAAATCAGTGACATCAATGAATCAATAAAACCCATGATGTGCCACTGCTTAAAAAAGAATAGCCATTCACACTCACACTCACACCTAGGTGCAATTTAGAACCTCCATTCAGCCTAATGTGCATGTTTTTGGACTGTGGTAGGAAACCGGAGTACCCGGAGGAAACCCACGCAAGCACAGGAAACACATGCAAACTACTCCACACAGAAACGCCCTGAGCCTGGTGATCGAACCCGGAACCTTCTTGCTGTGAGGCGAATGTGCTAACCCCTGCACCACCGTGCCGGCCCTATATTAAACTTCAGGAAGTGCTGTAATAGGGTAAGTATTGTACATGTAAGCTGGAATATTCATTAACAAGTGATTTGTCTACGAAACTCAATGAAAAGAGTAAAATTACATGGAATGCACTATGCCATATTATCTAAACCAAACAGTGTTCAGATTCAGGAGCCAGTGTCACCTATTCTAGTCAGAGACAGAGTCCATGTGGCCAGACAGAGCTGTACATCACCGTGATTTGTGTGTCAGACCCCCATATTAATAAAGGTAACCCCGACAGACAGTCTGAGGGCTGCTGGGACATCTGTTAGCCGAGTCTCAACCTGAGAGCTGTGCTCGGTTTTGGCAGCTCTGTCCTCTAACCCAGATGGAGATGTAGCGATCATGGTGGGCCATAGACTACCAAGCGACAAGTCGGGGAGAGTGAATGAGAGAGAGAGAGAGAGGGGGAGGGGGGGGGGGGTTAAATCAAGACACAATCCAAAAGCTTTCTATAAATCGTCTGAATGGGTTTGGTAGGGGGACAGAAAGCACACCTGCAAGAATTATGTTAGCCTTATTAACACATAAATATCCGAGAGCAGCTTCGGCCACAGCTCCTCATGATGGGAATAAATCTCGGCGTGCACCCGGTGAAGACGGAGAGCAAGAGCAGGAGTGTGTATGGATATGTGAGAACGAAACATGAGTCAGCGAGCACCATGGTGAGCCAAACTAATGAGTTATAAATGTAAGATTGCACGTGACTTAAGGATTGCGACAATAACCAGAGTTCTTCAGTTATTGTACTGTACAGAGAGTTTGAAATATCGGCCCTGTTTATGAGCTGTAACACTTTTGCACTCAGGAAGAACTCAGTGAGAACGATGTAAAATTTGATTCAACCTGCAGGGCCAGGCACTTAGCGGTTCTCCTTACATTATCTCCCACGGACAGAATTCAACACAGTGCTCTTTTATAGGAGCCAATTACCCTAATGTGCATGTCTTTGGACTGTGGGAGGAAACCGGAGTACCCCGAGGAAACCCACGCAAGCACAGGGAGATCATTTAAACTCCACACACAGACCGGGACTCGAACCCAGGACCTTCTTGCTTTGAGATGGACGTGTTAACCACTATGCCACCATGTCTTAAGATGCGGGCAATTATTCAATTCAGCAGTTCTCTACAATTTTCCAAAACGCTTATAGATAAAAAATAAGCTAAAGGTAAGCCTGTTGGCTGTTTACCCCTGAGTCTACTGGCTCATCAGGCTGGAGCTTATCCCCGGATTCCGCAGCATGAAGCGACTTGGGTGGGACTCTAGTCCATTATAGGTTACTTTCCCAGTATTTTTTACTAGTACCCATTTATACTGCTGGGTGGACAGAGGCACACTTGTGGCTAAGACCTTTCCCAGGGGTCTTAGCACGGTTGAGGTCTAACAAGGATTTGAACTCACAACCTCTTGATCACGAGCACAGCACCCTAACCACTACACCACCGGCCCCACTATTATATAATATAGACCACAGGGGTTTAGACGCTACCGACGAAAGGACCATTTCATAATATGCCTATATAGCACAAGCATACCAAGTTTGAAAGCCCCAGCTTCAGCGTGCAGCAAGTAAATGTCGGGAAACCTAATATACAGTTTTGCCTCTGTGACATTGAAAAGTAGGTCAAGGTCACTCACACACAAACTCATCCTAGCACTCATAGTAGTGAACAAGCATACCAAGATTGAAAGCCCCAGCTTCGGCACGCGGCAAGTAAATGTCCGGAAACTAAAGTGGGACGGAGGGACTTAACCCATTCCTATAGCTCCCTAGGGGCGGGAGCTAATAAAAACAAACAAAAAACCATGCTCAATTATAATATCATCTTGTATTTTGTTTGATTTTTTATTTTTATTTTTTGTCTGCATGATCTGCGTATCCTATAAGATATTCGGGCTCTGTTGGTACTTTCCATTAAATTAAAACCCATTTCAACTTTACATTCAGTTCACATTCATTCATATGACATTCAGACTCAGCACAAGCCCTTCGTATAATTGAACCCAGCGAATGATCATTTTCCTCTTTAGGGTCATTCTCTCTCCTCTCTCTCTCTCTCTCTCTCTCTCTCTCTCTCCCCCTCTCTCACATCCAGCAGTTCAATTATCCCTTAATGTGGGTTAAAAGTAAAAAGAATGGACAACCGTCACTGACGTCTGCATCTGATGATAGAGAGATGGCTCTTTTCTTGCAGGCCGAGCCACAGACTCTGATAATCACAGTTGTCCCAAACACCTGCGTTTCTATTGCCCTGACCTGCCTCTCAAATGAGCTCAATTAATGACAATCACCCAGCAGGTGTCAGAACACAGACAGTAATGGATAGGCCACTGTGGGCTGGACCGGCAGTGCTTGCCTCCGCAGTAAATATGTAATGATTATAGCAGGGGCGGTGAGGGCACAGACCACAGAGTAATCTATTTGTGTTTGGCCGAGCTTGATGCAGTTAAACAAGCTCTACAAACTGAAATGGATGGACTGGAATCTGATTCAGCACCACTGAGGTGAGCTAGGAATGAAAGGGGGAGAGAGAGAGAGAAAGACAGAGAGAGAGATAGAGAGAGATCTGAATAGACTTTAACTTCTATATAATGGGCAACATTTTCTCAGATTTCTCAGATCTATACATAATTCATACTTGATGACTGGTGATAAAATATCTGAGGATAGAATAATGATATAAATACAGTACACTGATAAATATTACTTAGAACAATAGTTATAAATACAGTACGTAGGTATGTAGAGTATGTAAATAGATATGAGAAGTTTATTCATTCATCCATTCATTTTCTAAGTCGCTTATTCCTGTTTAGGGTCGCGGGGAGGCTGGCGCCCATCTCAGCCGACTCTGGGAGAGGGAAGGGTACACCCTGGACAGCTTGCCAGGCCATCGCAGGGCCAACACACACAACCATTCACACTCACACTCAATCCTAGGGGTGATTTGGAGCAGCCAGTTAGCCTACCGTGCATGGTTTTGGGCTGTGGGAGGAAACCAGAGTACCGCAGGGCATAAACACACTGACAGCAACCCAATGGCCTACTCTTTACGAATGACAGCAATGGTTCTTTTACATGCCTCTCACCACAGAGAGTGAGAGACATGGCTGGCCTTTGAGAACCCAGGTCATCTGCGTAACATTTCATTATGTACCATTACCTTCACTTTTGATATATTAAGACATGAAATAAACAAGGCAAAGATTTTCATATAATAGCTGAACTTGGACCATATGGTAGTATTAAAATACTTTTGTAAACTCTTTCAGTACAGCACAGTAAACGGAGTACATTTTCTGGAATCTAAACTGTAAGTATGCTGTGCAGACAGAATCTTGAGTTTATTGGCAAAGTGGCCTGGCTAGAGAGAAATCTGGCAGTATTTGCTAAATGACTTTGCGCTGTGTGATTAGACTGCATGGCAGCTCGGAAACGCAGAATCCCAGAAGACCCAAAATGAGACAGATGGCATCTGGGTAGACAAGCGTTTTTCCCTTCTTTTTCCCCCTCACCTTCATTTTCTGTAGAAACAATAAGAAGCATCTAGCATCTAACAATTCAGTCATTTTAACTTTTATATATACTTATTGTACATATATTGTTGTATATGCATCATAAAAGCAAAATAGGCCTATGCATGTGATTACTACATATATATATATATATATATATATATATATATATATATATATATATATATATAAACAC
>JAQMYF010000014.1:17288166-17302012 GCA_030014195.1 Neosilurus mollespiculum | reverse complement strand
GCCTCTCACCACAGACAGTGAGAGACATGGCTGGCCTTTGATAACCCAGTTAGCTGCACTGGGGGACAGCAGTGACATCTCATTGATAGTGGGGCTTGAACCCCAGACCTTGGGATCAGTAATCCAGCACCCTACCACCGGGCCACCACTGCCCCTAAAGTCGAACTGAAATTCTGAAAATTTTTGGACCTGCGCAAAATCTGGTGGGAAATTCACATTTTCAAAGTATGATAATTCCCGTCAATATGATAATCTAAGGTATTCGAAGGTTTTCGGAGAGACCACTAATTTCGAGCATAATGGCAGTGTTTTCAACCGAAACCAACCGAAAACGACGCCGAATAATGTCACGCCTATATCGCTTACGTGAGTCGGCTTTTAGTATATTTATTAACAAAATTTCTATCATTATTAAAGTAAACTATAGTATAGCATACAACAGTATAATTTATTTAGTTATGATTTTGCTATACAGTATTAATACTGGAGAACAGTTGGGAGTTAGGTGCCTTGCTCAAGGGCACTTCAACCATGAAGGTGGAGGAAGGGAAGGTGCAGCCCATTTTTCCTGCTGGTTCAGGAATCAAGCCAGCAACCTTTCGGTCCCAAAGCTGCTTCTCTAACCATTAGGCTTCGGCTGCCCGTAGTACATAACAATGGAAATAGGTTTGGATCTCAACTCTGGACCAACTCTGAAGTTCAGTCCTGTATTCATCTTAATGTAGCAAAGGTACGGTATACATTTGGTGAAAACCGGAGAATGGTCAAATTTTCATCTCAAAACACACATAGGCTAACCCCCTCCCATTTTAGTGGTGAAAAAAAAATGGATATGCTCAGAAAATTTACACAAAACATTAGGGAGGTCAAGACTAACACAGGGGTGCACTTAGTTTCATTCCATCATACTTTAAAACGTATATACATTACATTGTAATGTAGTATAGCACTGCATAAATATACAGCAGTACAATACGAATAAGTACATAAATAAATTGATAAATAAATTCATTCATTAAAAATTAATAAGTACAGGACATAAAATAACAGCTGCATTGTGTAGCATAGCAATATTTAGTAGAATAAGTAGATTAATTGATAAAATAAGCATTGATTATAGTAAACTATAGTGCACTTAGTTTCACTGTATTATACTTTAAAACTGAAAACTGTAATCTACTGTAGTACTGAAAGCTCTAAGTATAGTACAATATCATTTATTCGTTTATTTGCTGAAACCGCTTTGTCTTACTATGGTCAAGGGGAGGCTGGGGCCTAAATCAGCTGACTCTGGTGGAATGCAGGGCACACCCTAAACAGCTTGACAGAATGCAACCATTCACACTCACATCTAGGGGCAATTTTGAACAGCCAATTAACTGAATATGCATGTTTTTTTTGTACCGTGGGAGGAAACTAGAGAATCTAGATGACAATCACACAAGAACATACAAACTCCACACAGAAACACCCACAGCAAGCCCGGGACTCAAATGCAGGGCCGTCCTGCTGTGAGGTGGTTTCAATCATTATTATAGTAAACTATAGCACAGCATGGCATAGTACAGTACGATTCATTGAGTCTTATATAATGGGGATAAGAAGTTTGGATCTCAGCTCTGGAGCATGATGGGACAAAACTAAGTGCAGTCCTGTGTTCATCTTAATGTACCAAACACACTGTATAAATTTGGTGAAAATCGGAGAACGGTCAATTTTTCACCTGAAAAAACACAATGCCTAACAGCTGTCTTTCTACATTATTTACTTCCCTTTACACAAATGATTAACACCTTTAGCATAACTGCTAATTTCTTGCCAGCAAAGAATGGACTACAACAAGTAACTGGAAATTCCACTCATAGTTCACGCAAGGAATCATAGGAAGCAGGAATAAGGTGGCTATATTGCATAATCTTGACCATTTTGTACAACTAGAACAAGACACCTCAGCTATAGACATGCTGAATGGAAGAAAGGAAAAAAAAAATAACAGGAATGCAAATAGATCATGGAGATACTATGAGAAAGTCCACATCATCAGCTTTCGTTTGGATTATTTGCCAATAATAAAAGCCACATGTGACTCTGAGTACACATCTGCAGTGGATAGCTCTCAAATTTAATCCTTCCATCATGCTTGGTGGAGGATGGATTAAGATTTTTGTGCTCTCGACATCGATCAGCTGCATTGTCATCATTTACAGACAGCGAGAAAGTGAGTGAAAGAAAGAGATTTGGCCTTTCTGTAATTGTCGGTGATTACGCTTTTTAAGCTGTCAAAGTCTCATCTCTCTCTGGACAACCGAGAACCAAAGTCTTTCACGCTTCTGAAGAAAAAGCCCTGATTCTTTGGAAAAAGAGTGAGAAAGAAAGAGAGAGAGAGATTGAGCTAGAAAGTGAGGCGAGGAAAAAAAAAAAAAGAAAAAAAACACAGCCTCCCTCTTCTTGAGATATTTCTATCCTGGGAGTATGAAATATTAAACATATTCATTATATCCTCAATTTGTCCTTATTTCTCGGTCCACAGTTTTCCCGTACCATCTTCGCTGGCGGGCCTGGACACAAATCCCTTCTTTATTATTTAAATCCATGCATACGGCCCGAGCTTCTCCAATCAGCCGGACGTCTCTGCCAAATGCCCGACCTCTGATTGGCAGCTTGATATACACGCAAAAGTGATGATACGGGTGACGAACAGAGACCTGTATGCCCAGGCCTGGGATTTATTGGGGTCATTGGATGGGAAGGAAGGGGGGAAGAGAGAAAGTGAAGTGACGTTTAGAAGGCCAGCTCAGATATTTTCAAGCCCAGTAAAAGTAGCTTTGGTAATTGGAAGTGGCAGTGGGCTGTGTCCGGACTGGCATTCGCCTGTCAGCACAGGCATGTGTGAATCTATTTGACGTGTTTTTGTCCGGATAAAAGTTTAATGTGCCAGCCGTGACAAATCACATGCAAATGTTGTTTTTTTATCCCTCGCAGATGAGATGACCTCCGAGCTCTCCCGCGGGAAATCAAGCTTTAAAAATCATCTCATGGCTGAATCCTGCCGACCAAACAATGCTCAAACACACACACACACACACACACACACACTCACACACACACACACGCACACACACACACGTCCAGAAGTATGATATCATGCTTTGATTCCGTACTTAAATTGCAAGCAGTTGTGTGATTTGTGCTTTAAGGTTTTTTTTGTCTTTTGTTTTTAATTCTGCATCATCATGCACGCATGGATGCATGTAACAGGAATTTCCACTCAATTTGTCCATTACAACAGCATACATGCATGTTTCAGATAATTAACTTAGAAAAAAACAAAAAAAAAACAACAACAAAAAAAAAAAACATCTATCCCAGCTCACTACACCCACATAATTATTTAAATGCAACTGAATTTCCTGACGATCATGAGAACACGAAAAACAATCTCTTCTCCATCATTCTACTTTCTTTCTTTCTACTCAGTGACAATACTGATGGACGAGGTGACTTTGAAAGTTCGGCCCCATGAACCTGATTCGTATATACTACACAGGAAGAGTGCAAGCTGATTGGTTCACTATCTGGGGGATAATAAACATTATCCTGGGTGGATAGTGCTTAAATCAAAACTTAATGTTCGTCATAGTCACTTGGAGCTTAAAAAATGGAAAATGAAATCATTAGGAGGTAGTTTGAGTTTGTTTTTCTTGTGTTTTTGTGTAGTACATACTAAAACTTTAAATAAGTTTAAAAAGCTGCCGTTGCATAGCACATGAGGCTTTTCTTCAGGAGAGTGTGAAGCTCACCTGACCAGTCTGTGTCATGGCTAAAATAAACCCTAAAGTAACTCGTTTAAGTTTGCTTTTTTTTATGTTCCTGTGTAGTATATACTAAAATAATTATATGCTAAAAATTGTTAGTTACAGATACAAAAGAAATTCATTCAAAAAGAATGAGTTTGGCCAAGTTATATATAAATATTATAGTTATAAAAATAACGTTATGTTCTTATGCCATTAGCATAGATGCTAGTCAGCTACATTTTTTTCTATTAGCTAATTATTGTATGCTAAAATCTCACCCCTGTTACTTAAAAAACTTAAACAAATTTGATTGTTGCCTGAGGATGCATTTGCAGTTTCCGTGTAAAAATAAATAAATAAACAAAATAATAATAATACATAAAAAATAAAGGTCAGGTTACAAAGTGCAAAATGTCCTTGCAGTCATGGAATCAGCGGTACGCCTCATTACTGCGGCTCTGCATGAGTGCGTTCGGTACCTGCGGTGTGTAGGTCTGCATAGGTGTGCGCACATGTTGGCGTGTGTATGCCTGTTTCTCTGCTCTGCTGTCATAAGCAGTAGAATAAGAGGCTCTTTTGTACACCAAGCGCCTGGCTGCATCTGAGACCAATAACTCGATGCCCTTGGGTCAACGTGCAGAGGATAAGCTTGAGAGATATAATCATACGTGCAGGACAAAACACCTTTTTTTCTGCTTTCTCCGCACATTTAGAAGCGGCAGGGACGGAGGGACCTTCGCCAGTTTAATATTTTCCCAGGATGACCTTTTGTCTTTAATAGAGTCGGGTAGCAATAAGGCTATATTGTATCTTAAGGGGGTTGTGGCATGCAATGGGGAGGATGGTAACAGGAGGGAAGTGTGTGTGTGTGTGTGTGTGTGTGTGTGTGTGTGTGTGTGTGTGTGTGTGTGTGTGTGCGCGCAGTTTTATGCTGCATAACATGGCAGTTCAGAAGAATATTTAGGCAAAGTTGATCCTTCCAGATTCAGACTCACTTTGTCAAAAACCACAACATTGCACAAAAGATGTGTAGTCACAATAAGTTGTAAAGAAAAGTCTGTGTGTGTGTGTGTGTGTGTGTGTGTGTGTGTGTGTGAGAGAGTTGCAAATCAGCACATCCCTTTCTTTGTATATGTACTATTTTGCTTCTTCTAGATTTTTATATATATTAACTTACAAATGCACACACCAATAACGTATATAACTAATACATATTTAACAGCTATTACATGACCCGTGATTGGATATGATCTCACAGCCTGCAAGTCTTTAGTCGTGTCCTATCAGGGGAGCTCTGGGCGTGGGCGGGGTACACCATGGACAGCTCGCCAGGCCATTGCAGGGCCAACACACATACAATCATTCACACTCACACTCACACCTACGGGTGATTTGAAACTGCCAATTAACATACTGTGCATGTTTATGGACTGTGGGAGGAAACCGGAGTACCTGGAGGAAACCCACGCAAGCACTGGGAGAGCAGGCAAACTCTACACAGAAACGCCCGAGACCAGGAATCAAACCCAGGACCTTCTTGCTGTGAGGTGGACGTGCTAACCAGTGGCCCACTGTGCCACCCTTAGGGGAAAAAATTCTGACTGTCAAATGCAGTGCTTTATTTACACGTTTTGTTGCTTTTCGTGGAATTAGTTGAGATTGAAGAAAAGGGTGATAGCAACACTAGCACTTGCTAACGGAACTAGCTAGTGGCAGTGGCTAGTGGCAGTAGCTGCCAGCACTTCTGGCTTGGTCAAACTGGGTAAGATGCTCTCCTGCGAACATTGTGGCATGAGGCCGTACTGAAGACTGAAGGCCTATTTTTCTCACTAAGCCAAAAGAGTTGTGCTTGGTGGGGAAAAACTGTTAAATTCTTTCTTAAATCTTTAAAAAAATACAAATACAAAATTCCCTGACATACCTTCATTACAAACATTGTTCATTTTTATTGAATCAGTGCTACCTAACCTGAAAAAAAATTGGCCAACACTTTTAATTTAACTTAATGATTGTGATGATGGTGTTCACTGTGCGACACAATACCTACATAGACCTTTCATGACCACTGACATAAACCTACATACATAAGCATCCATAAAGCCATAACCCCATATACCAGCTTTCATGTATTCCCTGAATATAGAATAGATCTCAGGGGTCCAGACACTCGCACCAAAAGGACCATTTCATAATATTAAAATATAAAAGAAGCATAGCAAGTTTGAAAGCCCCGGCTTCAGCGCACGGCAAGTAAATATCCGGGAACCTAATAAACAGTTTTGCCTCTGTGACCTTAAAAAGTGGGTCAAGGTCACTTGCATACAAACTTATCCTAGTACTCATAGTAGTGAGCCAGCATAGCAAGTTTGAAAGCCCCAGCTTCAGCACGCGGCAAGAAGTGTCCAGAAACTAAAGTATGAACCCATTCCAATAGCTCCCGAGGAAATGCCATAAGGTTCATGAACTGTCATACCAAACTCACAAACTGACTTATTTAGAACCTTACGGCATCTGACCTTTAGAGTGTTACCATGATGCTATAATAAGGCCCTGAATATGTTTTTAAGTATAACAAGTGTACACTTTACTTCATGTCAGCTATAAGAATGATTTTGTGTAACTCTATGAACTCTTATGTAACCATATGAACTATTATCTCAACTAAAAATATAAAGTAACTCAGTAAACTAATCCTAACCTTGGTGCTGATTATCCACTCCTTATGTCCATTTTATATCTCTCTACAGGAAATTCATGGCCAAACCCAACCACCGTCCTTCTGCCCCTGCAGCAATTTCATAGGTTTCATCCTGCTTAAAGAAGAACATACTTACTCACCCTCAACATACATATCTCACTCACCCTCCTGCTGTCTCTCAGATGGGGCAATGCAAAATGCACGATTGCAGATACTGATCACCCATAAAATTAAAAACCTTATGAGGCTGACAGTTGAGGTGAATAGCACTGATTACCTCATGACAGTGATCAGTCGGTTCTCGAAGCTGATGTGTTGGAAGCAGGAAGAATGAGCAAGTGTAAGGATGTGAGTGATTTTAATAAGAGACGCACTGTGATGGCTAAATGTCTGAGTCGGTCTATTTCGGTCTTGTTGGGTGTTCCTGGTATACAGTGGTAGGTACTTATCAAAGGTAGTCCATAGAAGGATGAGCAGTGAACTGGCGAGAATGTCATGGGTCCCCAATGCTCACTGATGTGTGCGGGGAGCGAGGGCCAGTACATCGACCCTGAACCTTTTGAGCCAAACAGATGAACGGTGCCAGCTGATGATGCACTAAAATCACTAATGTAATCCTGTCTTCATCTGAGGACATTAAAAGCTTCAGAGTTCATCACCGTGTGACATTTTCAGCATAGAAGCTTTTTTTTTTTTATAAGCAAGTTGTGTAACATTCATAACTTATATGAGACACCAGACAATATAGCTTGTGCATATATATGGTTAAGTGTGTGTGTTTGTGTGCGTGTGTGTGTGTGTGTGTGTGTTTGTCTGTCTGTGCTTGTTGCTAGGCTAAGCGGTTGATCATTGCACAGGTAAGTGAGCAGCCCAGGGGCTGTGCGACTCATTATGTCCTCCTTGGAGTGTGAAAGTATTTGGTAAAGCAGCAGGCAGGAAGAGCAACAGATGTGCTGTAATTAGATGGAGCTTAAGCAGACTTATGGCATGGTGAGAGGGAGCGGAGAAGTGCATTAGTCCATCAGCCAGGCTCTATAGAGGGGGATTAGCACCAGTCTAACATAAATGAACCACACTAATACAGCTAGGGGAAAGTCAATATACATATACTATCCACATGTGCACCTAATGCCCCGAAGACCACCTCCACTTCCCACCCCACTTGTAACCCCCCCGCCCCCGATCCCTTCAAAAAAATGCAGAAAATAAAGCTTCGTGGGCATTTACTTGGGGAAAGACTTTAGGGATGTATGTTTGTTGGCTGCTTGCTGTGTGTGTGTGTGTGTGTGTGTGTGTGTGTGTGTGTGTGTGTGAGTGCATGTGGCCAGCACTGATCCTGGTCATTAGGCATTCATCTGTGTATCAGGTTGATAATGGTTCCTCTGTCAGCAGGGCTTCTGCATAAAGCTATTAACACCTTTTGTTGTTTCCCCCCCTCCTGCATCTCAAACGTGCTGGGAAGTTCAAAAAGGCAAATGAGGCAATCTGTTAGCCCCCCTACTCACCTCTCTCTCACACCCAAACACACACACAAAACATACACACTACCCCATGCCATTCATGTGTGTTTAATTCAGCAATCATTAAGGAGTTAAATTAGCCCTGATTAGAAGGGCATCATCACTTCGATGCATCACCAACATGATTTAAAAAAAAAAAAAAAAAAAAAAAAAAAAAACTCGGACAACTCTCTATGTGTCTATCTTGGCTTTTCAGTATTGGCAAATAATGTTTTAGCAATGCAGCTACATGTGTTAAGTGGGGATCAATTGTTTGTTTAACAGCAAGCCTCTATTAAACTGTGAGGATGTAATTAGAGAGGGAGAGAGAGAGAGAGAGAGAGAGAGAGGTGGAGGGGGTGAGAACGAGTGCAAGGCGGGGGTGGCACAAAATCAATGCAAAAATCTAAAGCAGGAATTGGCTGCAGATCAGTTGGAGGAAATTAAAAACGGTGGATCTCGATTTCAATGAAGTCGTCCCGAGCTTCCCGCTGAGCGTTGGGGAGGCCGCGTTCCCCTGGAGCCAAACAGGAGTGCTGGTAATGAGGGAGGGTGAGAGCCGAATGAAAGGCCCTAATAAGTGATTATTCCCTTTGCCATTTTACCGATTTGCTTTGTTCAGATCAAAGGGCCTCTTTCAAGCGGTCCGTACCTACCGTGGGCTTCAGGGTGTCTCGCATGCCAGGAGGGCGGACCGGCTAGCCGTGCCAAGAAATCGCCCACAACGGCATGAGCAAATAGACCCATCTCTCATTGGTGCGCTTTCTTTTGTCATTTATTCCTTCATGTATTTGCATATTAATTTCCTTCGAATCTGTTTTCCCTCTGAATTATACCACAAGTTCAGTCGCTTTAAATTCCTTCTGTCCTGTTCTCCAAAAAAAGCTGTTTTTAAGTTTGGAATAACGCGTTCTTGGCGCAGGAGTTTATCCACCAGCAGGTGTGATGAAGCTGAGAAAGAAATGACCCCAATCAATTCTCAAAGACTCTCATAATTGGGCAAATAAATATTAGCATGATGAAGCAGTACCTTTTTAAATTTTTTAATATAGCCAAACCTGATGTAATGGAACGCAATGCTCAGAGGATACATCAGGGGAAAAAAAAAATCCAGAAAAAATTTTTCATTTGGCGTGATAGCAATAAAGTACTAGTGTTTGTTATCCAAAGAACGTTTTTAATTCATTCATTCATTTACTGGGCTGCTTAATCCTACTAGGGTCACGGGGAAGCTGAAGCCTATTTCTGCCGACACTGGGTGAAGATTGGGTACACTTTAAACAGCTCACCAGACGATCGCAGGGCCATCATACACACACTGACAACACTCACACCTAGGGGCGGTTTGATACAGCCAATTAGTCTAATGTGCATGTCTTTAGACAGTAGGAGGAAAATGGCGTATCAGGAGGAAACCCATGCAAGCACAGGGAGAGCATGTGAACATCCTCACTAATCCCGGGATTCAAACCCAGGACCTTCTTGCTGCAAGGCGGACGTGCTAACCACTTTTGCCCCCGATCTGCCCATAACTTGATAACTTTTTCACTCCATTTGTTGTTGATGATGTTGTTACTATGGTGACCATTTTTCTCCACATACATTAATTCTTTCATATACATCTAGATCTGGAACATATCCCAAGAAAAAAACTGACATAATGTAGTGACACACCCCGTTCACCACAAGCCATCGTGCACACATTTTCACCTAGGGGCAATTAATTGTAACCAAATCAGCTGCGCACTTTTTTTTTTTTTGGAAGTGCTAGGAAATTATTTAGGATTTATTAGTTATAGATCTTAAAAGTATGTGTACATAAAGTCTGGTAGGTTTTGACACAAAATGTACTGAATAATGTACAAAGAGCCCTTTATTATTGTGAAATTAGCCCAGACAGAGTGTTCATGACCCCGCTGTCAAACAGAGAGGGCTTAAATCCCTCCGAAAAGATCTATTCTATGATAATGACCTTTAAATGTACATTATCCTGCTTATTACATGGCTACTAAGTTACTAAATAAATCAATAATTTGACCCAAAATATTGATTTATATTGAATTTTATTAGTTCTGCTAACGGCGTTGTCCCAGGCAACAGTGAACACCTACAAGATAAATGCAACAATTGTCCAATCAGGATTGAGCATTCGAATGAGCCATGTAATAACACAGAATAATAATTATAATATTTGAATATTTATCCATCCATATCCATATCACATATCCATCAGGGTCGTGGGTGAGCTGGAGTCAATCCCAGCTGACTTTGGGTGAGAGGTGGGGTATACACCCTGAACAGGTTGCCAGTGTACCCCAGGGCTAAGTATTTTAATATGTGAAAAATAAATGACAATTATTCGCCAAAGGCAAGGTGTATATTGCTGAATATTCCCTGAGACTATTCCGTGATATCCATCAAGCCTGAGGCGAATCCTTGTTTTAGTATATTCTACACAGGAATATAAAAGAAGCAAGCTAAAATTAGTGAACAAAATGAATTGCATGGTTTAGGTTTACAGTTTTAAAGACTAACAAAGGTCATGCACTTTCCATTACAACACCTTTTAAAACTCATTCATACTTTGAAGATATGCTTTGAAGGTTGCCTTGATAACCACTGGGGACATGTTGATAGATTTTTTTGTTCATATCTTTTGGGACGGCATTTTGACTTTCTAGGATTTCAGAATCAATGCGTTTTTGTCCACCATTTTAATTCAAGCATTATCCTGTGTTTTGTGAGGTGGATAATGTCCATTATTTTTCTTTGAGGAGATTATCTAATTTCTGATTGGTGGAAGACCATCAAATAATTCTTGGTATTGCATCATTGCCATGGGATTACCGAATTATTGCATTGTTGCTACTAAAGAGATTGAATGATTATTGCATGACTGGTATGCTCAACATAGTAACGTGACTGTCTACTTAGAAAATATTTTGAAAAAGCAAAAAAACAATTATAGAATCCGACTCTTGTATGATATGGATAATTATTCACTCTTGGAGGGTTTTATCCACCTCGGGTAAACAACCCATAATACTTTGCATCATTCAATAATTGCTTTTTATACTAAGATTGCAAACCAATCACCATTCCCCTGTACCCATACATTCATCCTAATTAGGGTTGCAGGGAGGCTGGCCCCCATCTCAGCCGACTCTGGGCGAGGGCGGGGTACACCCTGGCCAGCTCGGCAGGGCTTCGCAGGGGCACCACACATACAAACATTCACCCTCACACTGATACCTATGAGCGATTTGGGCTCAGCCAATTCGCCTACTGTGCATGTTTTTGGACTGTGGGAGTAAACCGGAGTACCTGGAAGAAACCCACACCAGCACAGGGAGGACATCAGCACAATGCTTCAGATCATCAGACCATCAGGGTGGTCAGATCAGCACAACGCAACACCAGGAATGAACTGCCAGCCATCCAGGACCTCTACACTCAGCGCTGTAGGAGGAAGGCCCAGCGGATCCTCTCTGATCCCGCCCACCCCAGTCACACCCTCTTCACACTCCTGCTATCAGGCAGACGGTACAGGACTTGCACCGGCAGACTTAGGGACAGTTTCTACCCACAAGCGATCAGGATACTGAACTGCTGATATACTGGACAAATTGCACACAATATTTTGCACACACCACTACCTCTGCACTACATTTACAGCATTTGGCAGACACTCTTATCCAGAGCGACTTACAATTATCATTTTTATACAACTGAGCAATTGAGGGTTAAGGGCCTTGCTCAAGGGCCCAACAGTAGTGATAGTAGGGATTGAAACGCTGACCTTCAGACCTTCAGATCAGTAACCCATCCCCTTAACCACTAAGCCACCACTGCCAAAACCGACGCCACGACAACCACTTCAGTATTTCTGTATTTATTCTTCTGTATATATTTTAAACTTCTTTTAGTTTATATTTTATTTCTGAATTTTTTATTTTCTTTTATTTCTGTTTTTATGATGTTTATTTATGTACAATATTTGTTTCTTATGTGCAATATTGAGGGGGCTTTAAGTCCAAGAATTTAACTGGGGTAGTGATTGTTACCTGTATATGACAAGTAAACTTGAAACGTGCAAACACCCGAGCCCGGGAATCGAGCCCGGGCCTTCTTGCTGTGAGGCAGACGTGTAAACAGACTGCGCCACCATATACCCATACATTTTGGCGATAATATGTAAATACTTACTTACTCACTCACTCACTCATTTGCTGAGCCGCTGAACTCAACTGAAGCCTATCTCAGCCGACACTTGGTGAAGGTGGGGTACACCCAGAACCCTGAACACTCTGCACTTTCTTGTTGTAAGGCGGGTTGAATTGAATGTTCTTTGTTCACGGAGTGCACTCGAGAGATTACTTGCAAAAATTACATAAAGAATAGACATATTACTGAGATTTTAGATTTTGCTCACTCTCAGTCTCTGCTTTTGTATGTGCCCATAAAGTTGCCTTTAAAATTCTGCTATAATTCATAAGACTTCATTTCTCTCTGACGGCGAACTTCTGAACTGTAGTTTAAGGTCACCAGCAGCCCTAAACGGCTTAGCACCTCTATTTTTTTTCACGCATTCTTCTATTTGTTGTTAAGTCGTACTCTTTGGCCTCTTCCAGAAGCCATCGAGTGCCTCTCCAATGACTCCTCGTCCTTTTTATGGAACTCGGTAACGAGGCCCAGCTGTGGGCTAAAATTGGGCGTAGCACTATCCCAGGGTCACTGTTGAGGTCAAAGGGTGCTGCTTTGTGTCCATGGCAGCTTGGGGAAATATTACAAGCACCTTGAGCCAGAATACTGCACTCTACAGAAAAGTGTACCGATGTTGATAGAAATATGACCTGAATGTATCAAATAAAAATGGGAGAAATATATAAATGATGCAGAAAACCAACATCCAATCAAGTAGAACTCATGCTGCATACATTTGTGTGTGTTTGGGGCGTGGTTTTGGTGTCTACAGTGCTAGAAAGGGCCGCATTTCCTAGTATTTGTGTTGTAAAAAGACTAGCTGCAGCTAATGTCTTTGCATTTCAGTGAGCTATTCAGAGCGAGTGAGAAAAACAAATGGTGATGACCCAATCCCCATGATCAAACTTGCCCCTGTGACTCTCCATCCTACCGCCACTTCTTTAATCTTAATAGAATCAGCCTTTCCCAGCGCTGTTGACACAGAGAGATTGCACAGCCCTGGGAGGCCAGACAGGCCAGAGGGGACATGGTTCAAAAAAAAAAAAAAAAAAAAAAAAAAAAAAAAAAGTATTTCTCCAATTGCTCATTACGGGGTTCCCTACTTTCATGAGCTGTGCATCCCTCACCATCAGGAGGAGATAATGTCCCCACCCTGCACATTTGGTCTCTCACTGTGGTCTAATCTAAAGTGGCCCAATGGACTACTGATTTTTCAGAGAGCTTTTTCAGAGAGCTCTGTGTACAGTTCTTTGCCACACATGCAGAGATAGACAGAACTAAAAGGTCTCTCCGACATTCATACCCCATTAAGCTGTCTCGTTATCTCACCAAATGTTTTAAAAACTGCGCTGCTACAGCTAAAAATGTCACAGAGATGAGTGCGGACATGCTTACATGAGCCAATGTTTAAAAATATCCAAAGTAGTAGACAGGCAAAGTAGAATATATTTAATTTGTGTTTATTGGTGTTAGTTTCGACAGTAAGTGTGGATTTACAGTCGGATTTTTGTTTCGTTCATGTCAAGAATTATTTTTAGTTGAGGTGTATTTTATGAAATTTTTTTTTTTAGATATCTATCTATCTATCTATCTATCTATCTATTTATCTATCTATCTATCTATCTATCTATCTATCTATCTATCTATCT
>JAQMYF010000014.1:17236603-17249193 GCA_030014195.1 Neosilurus mollespiculum | reverse complement strand
ATGTATGTATGTGTGTATGTGTGTGTGTGTGTGTGTGTGTGTGTGTATCATGTCTAAATTTAAGCCCACTTCTGCTACATTTATAGATATTTATCCTTGAATGTAATATGAGTAAAAAATGTTAAAAGACTGATGTGGTTGTGAATTTTATTTATTGCCGTCTGCCTGCATGTCTTTGATACAACACCACATTTCTCAATAGTCATTAGGCTAAGGTTTGTTTTGCCCCTCCACCATGGATTAATGTAATGGCCTGTCTATATTTCCACCTTGTCCGTTGTCCAAGGTCAAACATTCTCTCTCTCCTTTTTTCTTACTCTCTCAGCATTCTCAAATGTTGAGTGTCGCTCACCGTGGCCTCCTCACTAATCCCCTCGCAGACGAGCCCCCATATTGAGTCCCCTTAAGGCAGAGGGGCTTGAAACTGGACACTCTAACCAGATCCAGAAATGCTCTCTGATAATGGGCCAGGACTGAGCTTCAACGTTTGGGACCGGACCCTGGAATTTGCCACATACATCATCATAGAGCTATTAGTAGCCAAAGTCAGGGTGTTTCAATATGATCTAAGGCAAACCGAGGAGCTGCAGGTAGAAACATCCTGATTAAATCAGACAAATATTTACCTTTTCCTCAAAACTTATAAATTGAATCTGGATGTGGGAATTCTTTTAAGGATTCTTTACCATTGTGGTATAGGGTCAGTTTTAATAATAATAATAATAATAATAATAATAATAATAATAATAATAATAATAATAATAATAATAATAAACTAGAAATGTGTTCTTGTCACTGAACACTAGGTGTATCCCCATGTGGTCAATGGCACGCATAGTATCATGTTTTTACTAAACTAGTGACATGGAAATCAGGTTAGGGTGAAGGTGACCTAGTTTTTACAAGGTTAACAGGCATATCCATAGACATATCTGGTATAAATACCCAACAATCCTATGCAAAATTTGACATATCTGACCACTTGTATATATCATGTGGCCCCTGTGACCTTGCAATTAGGTCAAGGTGACCCAGTTTCAATAGGCTTGAAGACCTTGACACTAAGCATAACAGGTATGAATTGGAAGCCGATCCGACAAAAACTGCACCCTCTAGAGTGCTAACATCTAATGAAAAAATAGGACAAGGTTAGCCAGTTTCGATAGGCTGAAAGGGTGTGCCATAGGGACCATTCAACATAAATATAAAATAAATCTATAAAGAACTGGCGCTGCTAGAGTGTTAAACAAAATTTAAACTAAAAACAAAAGTATTTAGCAAAAATGAGAATAAGATGGGAATATGCTGGCAGTTGCAGTTCTTTTACTCATCTATAGGAGAGGGTTTTTTTTTTTTCTTTTTACAAAGTTAAAATGTTTATGGGTCATTCTGGGATAAACAGCCTCATTTCCGGGACATAGAATCTCAAAACTAAAGTTGTCTTTCTGGTTAGTTTTTGTTCATAATGCAGTCTATTTGACAAATGGTAAGGAAAGATGGCTTCACAGGTTCTTATGAGAGGATTTTGAACCATCTTCAGGGTTGTCAAAATGTAATGGATGTTACTGTGGCAATACTTGACCTACAGTTTTCAAAAAACGGCAGCAACTCCAAAGAATTTCTTCACATAAAATGTTTGATACACTTATGCTGATTGTCTACAAAAACATTTTATGCTGCATTATGATATCATTAGATACATTCATTGTGTTAGTTAAGCATGATGGACGTTACCCAGTCGGTTCCTTGAATTTTTTTAAACAAACAAACAAATAACAAATAAATAAATAAATAAAAATAAAAAAAATAATAAAAAAATGGCAAATATAGACACATGACAACAAATTGGGAAACATAGAAGCATTAACACAAAACAGGAAAGCCAGGTTCTTCATGAGCATCATTCGTTTTTAGCTTTATTGTTGTCTTTACTGATGTGCAGTTATAATTTTGCTTTGTTAATGCATTTTGCATTTAAAGTATTTATATTTTTAATCCGGATATCTTTACATCTACAGCATTTGGCAGACACTTTTATCCAGAGCGACTTACAGTTATCATTTTTATACAACTGAGCATTAAGGGCCTTGCTCAAGGGCCCAACAGTGGTGACAGTGGGGATTGAACCGCTGACCTTCGGATCAGTAACCCATTGCCTTAACCACTTTTATGTTACAGCTCATAGAACAGGTGTTGAGCTTACCTGGGTGTTTAATTAGTCACCAAACCTGCATAGAAAACCGTCATATTCCATTAATCGCACTCTCACTCACTTATTTTTCTGATCCGCCTAATCCTCCTAGAGTCACTGGCAGGCTAGAGCCTATCTCAGCCGACAATAGGTGAAGGCGGGTTACACCCTGAGCAGCTCGCCAGGCCATCGAAGGCCAGCACACAACCATTAACACTCACACCTAGGGGCAATTGAGAATATCCAATTAGTCTACTATACATGTCATAGGACTGTGGGAGGGGAACCAGAGGAGTACCCAGAGGAAACCCACACAAGTATGGGGAGAACATGCAAACTTTACACAGAAACACCCTTGCCGAGGCCGGGACTTGAACCCAGGACCAGGTTAAACTGCTGTAGCAGGGGTGGGTTTATAATAAGGGTACAGAACAGATCGCATTCTTTCCATCATTCACACCTTGTTTTTCTTCTTCACCTTTATCAGTGGTTAGGTGTTCAGTGATGTGTAATTGGGTATCACATAGAATGTTCTCCACTGTAAACGAAACAAGAAAGATAATGGTTGGGAAATGTGAAGTGCACTATACAAGGGTGTGGTTTCCTTAAATCTACTTGGAAGCCCAAAGGGGCATTCAACTGTCAGAAACAGCCATATCACAACACTGCTCAAGCAAAACGAGATCACAAACACTGACACTGCTTAATGACACACACACACAGAGAGAGAGAGAGAGAGAGAGAGAGAGAGAGAGAGAGAGAGAGAGAGAGGGATTGTCTGTTTCTTAACTTCAGAGAAATGTCAATTGCTCATTAGCACCTCAGGGCAAATGAGACAAGAGAAAATGATTGATTTTGCTGTTAGGCAATGTAAGACAAGGCAACAAATAGTCCTCCTGTCAAACAACTTAATAAATGGCTGGGCTAAATGTAGCAAAACAGAATGCAAATGCATGTGGAATCTCCAGCTGTCAATACACGGACCAAAATGACACCTGATTATACCTGCTCACATTTATATTGTTTATGCACTTGCTTTCATTCTTATATATTTGTATATAACTATAGCTTTAGCACAGGATGTGAAGTCTTACTGGGAACCAAGAATGAGTGCTACCATCATGCTAAAGCATCATATTTGAGGAATTTAGTAGGTTATTAAAATAATACATTTTGTTACTTACTTACTCCTTTAAGACGTAAGGATTTTACACAAAAACGAGACTGTGCAGTCATGCGGTGCGATCATGATCCTGATCTGAGCCGATCGTATTCCGATGTTTCTCCGATGTTTCAGCTGATCTTCGAACCGATCTTCTCTGATGCGGACTGATATTATCCCGTTGTTTTATCCAATGTTATTACGAGATTTACCAGTGTCACTCAGATTTGTATCGATGTTCTTCCGATGTTGCTTCTATTTTTCCCCAAATTTTATACTAATGATACGCCAATCACTAACACTGTGTACTGATGTTACTTTGATGTTTCCTCAATGCACTCCCCTCCTCCCCCCAAATGTTTAAACTCGCCCAATATATTTCACCCTTCCCCGATGTTTTCCTCAAAAATTTTCAGTGTACTCAGATGTTTCCCGATGTGTACCAATGTTCTCAGATTTCCTCTGATGTAAAATTGGAATATGATCGGGACAAATTGGCATCATCATCATCATCGGTATTGTGTGAGCTCACCTTAAGTCCTGATTTCTTCTTCCTCTTCTTTTTTTTTTTTTAGGTAATATTAGATAGTCGCACAGATGTAGTTATTTTATATTGGTACTAAATCTCATCATGTTTGATTTGAAAATATTAACAATCAATTAAACTACACTTGTATGGAGTTTGCATGATCTCCCAGTGCTTGTGTGGGTTTCCACCAGGTATTATGGTTTTTCTCCCACAATCCAGATATGTACATTAGGCTAACTGGATTTTCTTGATTACCCCTACGTGTGAGTGTGAATGGTTGTGTGTGTGTTGGCCCTGTGATAGTCTGGAAAGCTGTTCCGGGTGTACCTTGCCTTCGGCCAGACTTGGCTGATACAGGCTCCAGGCTTCCTGTGACCTTGAGGATTAAGCGGATTGTGCGAATGATAATGATGGTAGTGGTGGTGGAGATTATGATGCTGGTGGTGGTGGTGTTGGAGATGATAATGATGATGGTGGTGGTGGAGATGATGATTGGTGGTGGAGATGATGATGATGATGATGATGATGGTGGTGGTGGTGGTGGTGGTGGTGTTGGAGATGATAATGATGGTGGTCATGGTGGTGGTGGTGGAGATGATGATGGTGGTGGTAGTGGTGGAGATGTTGATGATGATGATGTTGATGATGATGGTGATGATGGTGGTGGTGGTGTTGGAGCTGATAATGATGGCGGTCGTGATGGTGGTGGTGGAGATGATGATGGTGGTGGTGGTGGAGATGATGATGATGTTAGTGGTGGTGGTGGAGATGATAATGATGGTGGTCGTGATGGTGGTGGTGGAGATGATGATGATGATGATGACAGAGCTCTCAATTACAATTCTCCAAAATCTCACCCAGTTGTTCAGTCAGCTTGAAATCTGATTCATGCTTGAAAGCTGTAGTTATAATTACATCATTTTCATCCTCATCAAACATTCAGTGAGCCCTGATGGGTGGGGTGGAGCCATCCTGGAAGACACCACTCCCATCTTGATAGGATAAATGATCAAAGTTATCAATCAGAAGAACTTATTGTAGCAGAACGTATTGACCTGAAATGACTTGACAATGCAGTCGATGACTCTCTGTATGAAATCATGCCAGTAATCTATTTAAGCAGTGAAATGCAATAGCAATGAATTTTATAAGGCAAGTATCTTTAGTATATAAGAGACCCTTTTAAATTTCTCTTGTTCATGTCAGGCAGACAAGGTGAGTCTGATGTTTTTAGTCAATTTGCTCTGGTCCACTTCAGTGGCACCTCTGGCTGGGCAGCCACCTTAATAGCTAGCTTTAGGCCCGTAATTCCGCTTTCAACGCCCAGGATAATTCAGTTTTAGCAGCCATCTCTACAGCCATTACATTACATTACATTACATTACATTTATTCATTTGGCCGACGCTTTTATCGAAAGTACAATCCAAGCATGTGGTTATGATCAGAGCTGACTCTGTGCAAGTACTAAGACTATGCATCCATGACACGAATAATGAAGCTATAGAACATTAGAATTAGATCTAATAGATGTTCACAGAGGAGGAGTGGCTTGAGGAGATGAATTAACATACAGTATGTATTGCAATATCGCAAATTTAAGCCAATACAGGTTCATTCGTGGATGTGAAGTGGATGAATTGTGTTATACTATAAAACGAGCGTAACTTTTAAATTTTATCAGGGTCACGAGGAGGCTGGTGCCTATCTCAGCCGACTCTGGGTGAAGGCAGGGTACGCCCTGAATAGCTTACCAGACTATCGCATGGTAACATACACAACCATTCACACTCACACCTAGGGGCAATTCGGAACAGCCAATTAGCCTAATGTGCATGTCTTTGGACTGTGGGAGGAATCAGGCGTACCCGGAGAAAACCTGCGCAAGCACGGGAGCGTGCAAACTTCACATATAAATGACTGAGCCCGGGACTGAACCCAGGACATTCATGATGTGAGGCAGACCACTATGCCACTGTTTATAATTTGGGGCTATATTTACTGTTTTTTTTTTTTTTAAACGTATAGTTTTAGAATTACTGTACATTAATTGATGCTCCCTCCAGAGACCAGGCGTGCTAGCCTTTACTCTCCATGTGCTTCACTGAGCCTTGGGCACCCATGACAGCCAGTTTACTGGTTGCCAACTTTGGTAGCTCTTATGGGTTTCACCACCTAATCAATGAGTACCTCTACCACTAGTCAGAGCTATAGGCAACAGTCAACTAGTCATACAGAGAATAGTAGCATGTGGACAAAAATGGCCATGATGCAGTAAAAGGGTCTGGCTAAACAAACCCAACATTCATATATATGGAGGTACCGCACTGATCATGACACAAACCCCACCGTGATGTGATGGCAGTGCTTGGCAGAAATGAAGTACTTACCTTACATACCTTTGCTATGCTCAGTGATCAGAAGATGAAACACCTGCTGCCAACATCTAGCACTAGCAGTAATGCTAGCAACAAAAAGCAAAGTACTGCAGAGGCAGACTAGCATTATTCAGATTATTTCATAATGACTACTCGACTGCTATTTTGAAAGACTAGGCAACTAGTAAAATTTGGTCAAAACACCCCACGAGATCATCAGGGGCCACTATGACAAGATAATCAATGTTATTCACTTCACCTGTCAGTAATCATAATGTTTTTAATGTTATGGCTGATATTGTAAATCTTCTCTTGTGGAAAAGTGCTACAATTCCGTGGATTAAAACAAGCTGTATTTCTAAACCCACCAAGACGAGAAGTGACAATCCAGTCGGAAGCTTATGGCCGTATTCCATCTCAAAACCTAAATGATCTGAATCTCTTTAAAAATGCTTTCGCAATTAACTTCTCATTCTGTCTGACTGACAATGAGGTCAGACATAGACATTTTATGTTCAGAAAAATAACAGCACAGGCGCCCAAGTCTTCAATTAAATAGCTTTCATGGAGATTTATTGGAAACCATGATTATAACACGATTAAAGTAAACACAGAGTGTTGTTGAGGATGTTTAGTTGACCCTTTAAATCCTTTCAGTGTTTACAGCCACGTAATGGTTGTAAAACGATGTGGGCTACGTCTTTTGTTTTCTGACTCAATGCGAGTCGTGGTGTGTGTGTGTGTGTGTGTGTGTGTGTGTGTGTGTGTGTTCTAAAATGTATGCCATAAAGTCAATTCTTAAATTTTGACACGGGATCTAATACACTTTATCTTTGAACAACAATCTAAGTAATTGGTAATAGAATCATAATAATAGAAACAGGATAACAGTGGAGCCGTTGGTCCAGTGTCCGCCAGTTGCCCACCACAGGAAATCCATTAGGACTGCCACTTCACTGAGTTGACGCTGATTGGCTGTTATGTATTACTGACTCACTAGGCAGGAATGAAAAAATAAATAAAAATTAAAAAAAAAAAAAAATAATTAAAAAATTAAAAAATAATATTAATAATAAAACTCAAACTCAAACTCTTTTCCAGAATAGAAAACACACAGTCCACCTTATATAGGCAGACAGTCTTGTAAGTTTGTGGAGCAAATGCCAAAATCAGAATCATGCCAGAGCATGAATTTATTAAGCAGATACCTAAACTGATAAGACAGGTGATACAAAAGAAAGAAGAAATAATAAATTCAGTAAAAAGCAAACCCAGGCTCACATGCTCTGCTTTTAAGCAGTGCCTAAATCTACAGTACAGATTAATGTTCATGTATCCTGCAGTATATTTGCATGCACACTTATACTCTTATACTATTACTCCAAACATGACAGTATTTAGAATTGTTAGGGTACGTATCACGTAAACAGCATCTTTCTTTTGAATATTTTAAATTTGGCGAATTTAGCATGCGCCAATTAAGATAAATACTGTAGTATGGGGGGTATGCTAATATTATTTGGGTCGTAGGGCATTCTTTGGATATGGACACAGCATACTCTGAATATGCAAATATGTTTACAATCGGCTCTTTGAAATCGGGGAAAAGTCTGGAACATCTTGTGCTTATAAACATGATGAAGCTTTTATAAAGTTCCAAGACCACTAGTTCAATCCTGAACTTAGGTTCCTATCCGTGTAAAATTTTACATGATCTCCTGAAACATTTGTG
This sequence comes from Neosilurus mollespiculum, assembly GCA_030014195.1. Lineage (NCBI taxonomy): Eukaryota > Metazoa > Chordata > Actinopteri > Siluriformes > Plotosidae > Neosilurus > Neosilurus mollespiculum. The sequence goes on along the minus strand of JAQMYF010000014.1, from coordinate 17,241,203 downwards.
GCTTTCCTGTGAGTTATCTGTGGGCAACCCCCCCCCCCTCACCCCACCCAAAAAAAAAAAAAAAAACAAAACATGCCAGTAGGTTGACTGGTTATGATAAATTACCCCATATGTTGTATGGGTACAATGAACTGGCAACATAGGGACCCTCCTCAGTGGAGCACCATAAGCACTGAAGATGGCTTGGACGGTTGCCCCGTGTCACGTCCGGTGTCTGCACCTGCCCACCACAGGAAACCCAATATGGCTGCCATGTTGCTGAGTTGATGCTGATTGGCTTTTATATTTCGCTAACTTGCATGGCAATGGGAGGCAATAACAAATAAATAAATAAATACATAAAAGACGAATTATTATTAATAACAAAACGGAAATAAAAAAAAACAGAGGCTCATACACCACTGCTCAGACTCACACAGAATAATAAAAAAACACAATCTAACACAGGAAGGCAGAAAAACTTGCAGGTAGATAAATGTTCATGGAACGAATGCTGAAATCAGAAGCTTGGCAGAACACGAACTCGTTAAACGGACACTTAAACCAACAAGACAGGTGATACAAGTGAGTACGGATAATACAAGTGTACATCAGAAATGCAGTAAAAAACAAACTCAGGCATGGAAACATCTAGAGACATCTATCTGGAGCTACGCTTTCAGGCAGTGCCTAAATCTATATATTATCTGAGGTGTCCTCCCACCTCTCTCCCAGTTTTCTTGTGATATCCCGCATTCCGGATTCCACCACAGCCCTGACCAGGATAAAGCGCTTAGTGAATATGAAACACCACAATGCTTTTTTTCCCCTGCAGATATTATTATTGTCACAAAGCTTCACTAAGACGAAACTATTTCAACAAACACGCCCATGATTTACCTCAGTCTTGCTCTTTCTATTCACTTCTCTTGCAGGAGAAATAACTTAATTAGCTCATAGGCCAAAAGTAAATAGAGTAGAAGCAAAGTCAATAGACTGTCTGTGCAGCGGAAACATGTTTGTGTCAGATCTGGGGCCTGTTCTTCTTATGTGGATTACTGATCTTGGATTTGTCCATTCATCAAAGCTCTTGTCAGACTTTTTTATAAAGACAAGAAGTCTGTTAGCCCCACCCTATTCAGGACCAGGCTCATTCAGAGTAAACAATGATAGAAGCGCAAAAGGTTCAGGATGCAGTGTGTTCTTGAGTGTGATGGGACGCTTAAGGGCTTTGAGATGCAGTGTACTGTATGCTAAACTGAATTTTAAGATATCGTTTGCAAAAGAAATAAAGAAATAGATAGATAGATAGATAGATAGATAGATAGAAAGATAGATAGATAGATAGAAGTAAGTACATAAATAAATAAATTAATAAATACTAGTGGTTAACACGTCCGCCACACAGCAAGGTCATGAGTTCGATTCCCAGGAGTTCAATTCTTGTGTAGAGTTTGTGTGTTTCCACATGCCTGCATGGGTTTCCTCCAGGTACTCTGGTTTCCTTCCACATTCCAAAAACATACACATTAGCCAAATTGGCTGTTCCAAATTGCCGCGAGGTGTGAGTGTGGATGGTTGTATGTGTGTTGGCCCTGCAATGGTTCAATGAGAGCTGTTCTGAGTGTATGCCTCCCTTGCCCAGAGTTGGCTGATATAGGCACTAGCCTTCCCGCGACCCTTATCAGGATTAAGCAGCTTAGAAAATTAATGAATGAAAGAATACTAACCTAGTGGCCTTGCGATGGTCTGGGCAGAATGGTAGAGGGTGCACCTTGCCTTTACCCAGAGTCGACTGCGATGGTTTCCAGCCTCCCTGCAACCCTTATAAAGGATAAAGCGGTTCAGAAAATGTCAAGACATCACCGATTACACAGGGTTAATACAGCTGCAATATGGCCATGCAAGTTTCACATTCAGGACAAATACTACATGCAAAATATCACTAATATGAATTAATAATATTCTGTATTTTTCCATTATTTACAGTAAAGTCATGTTGGCACAGTTGGTCGATGACTACAGGACATATTCACATACACTCCTTTCTCCTGAACAAATGTTAACCATCTCACTAAAACAACATGACTGTATATGCATGTATTTCCCTCCGAGGCAACGTAAATGCCTGCCAGATGATCAAGTTTACACAGGATGATTTGTAGGCCACAAGGTTTGTCAAAAGCCGTCATGATACCACATTAAAAAGAAGTTTCGGGGAATGTTTCAGTAAATATTAGTCCAAGGTGGTAATAAATTAAATACCAATCGGTATAATACACTATCAACATGCAAACGAATGAAAAATCTCTTTTGCATATAACGTCTAATGGGTGGAACCTGGATTTGAGAGGTGAGAAAGAAATGTGTGCGTAATTACAAGTGGTTTGTTTTGTATTGTTTCATCACCATACAGCTCGGCTTCCAGCGTACAATGCAACCTTGTTCAACACTAACTACACATGAAATCTAAACAACTTTATCCCATGTATAACATTTCTTCATCCTGCCAAACAAAAGGCTGTTTTAAAGGATACAATAAGCACATAATCTTCCATTTTTCTTTGTTAAATAAAGATATATAAATATGCTATATATATATAGTATTGCGTTCAGTTTGTTTGCCTTGACAAGTGAAGCCATTAATCTTCTCGAGCTGCTGTTCATGCCGTACTACACACTGGCTGCTCTCTTACGCATATAAACATATGGATGACAATGACTGGTTTGTGCTGCTATGATTGATGGGGGTTAACGCCATCCCTCCAAACCCTCTGTCTAATTTTGCTTTTTTAGTACCCAGCGATGGATTACTGTAGCATAAGGGTAAAGCCGCTAAAATGTGATGCAAGGATGGGTCTTGCACTCCGGCTGGCTGGCTGCAGTATAATGTGTAGCAGCACCGATCCCTATATGCTCAAAGACCTTTCTTGGTCTAATCTGTGTTTTAATCTATAAAAAATAATTTGAGAAGTTTGTTTTCCATATCACGATATATATACACATTATTATTATTATAATTATTATTATTATTATTATTAGTAGTAGTAGTATTGTTATTATTATTATTATTATTATTATTATTATTATTATTATTATTATTATTATATTACCTGGAAATTTGCCGAACCCTTATTCCCTTATTCCTATTAGGGTCAGAGGAGGCTGGGGCCTATCTCAGTTGTCTCTGGGCAAAGGCAGGGTACACCCAGAACGGCTTGCCAATCCATTGCAGGGCAAACACACACAATTCCCCATACACCTAGGGACAACTTGGAAAAGCCATTTAGCATAATGCACATGTCTTTGGACTGTTGGAGGATACTGGAGTACCTGGAGGAAACCCATGCAAGCACGGATATCCCATGTAAATTCCATACATAAACAGCCTCACCGAGTCCGGGACTCAAACCCAAGACCTTCTTGCTGTGAGGCAGATGTGCTAACCATTATGCCACAGTACTGCCAAGACAGCAACAGAAATACTGAAATTTTAATCAGGATGTTGAGAGCAAATTACTCCATATACAGTGAGCACACACTTCTGTATGTTGCTACAACATTGGCAATACTGGAAGTAGGAGGGCTTCTTCGCTTCGCTGATCTCTGCGTACTGTCAATGATTTGTTTCTTTTATTATTTATATTGTATACACTTATTGGGCGGCCACTCTAATATTTTCATGTAGTGCATTTATCCTTGAACACAGCATGTAATCTCCATGGCATTGTTGCTCCAGTTGGTCCAGTCGAGGCTCAGCAACATTAATGTGGCAATAAAATGAAGTCATCGGATGAGCTGAATGTACTGAATGTGCAGGTTATCACATCAATGGACTTTTTCTTCTCTGATGTCACGGATATAAAATGGCGACTCAAATAATGAGCGAGTGATTCAGGGAGCACAAGGAATCATTTTCGGATATGAGGTTAGAACAGTGACAGTGGTGCCATTTATTTTGTGAACAAAAAACAAAAACTTTCAGGGCGGCACAGTGGTGTTCCTGTTAGCACGCCTGCCTCGCTGCAAGAGGGTCCTGGGTTTCTGTCCTGAAGTCCTGAAGTCGGCTTGGGCATTTCTGTGTGGAGTGTGAATGTTCTCCGTTACTCCGGTGTCCTCTCACAGTCCAAAGACATGAACATTACAATTATTGGCTGTTCTAATATGCCCCTAAGTGTGAGTACATTTTCTAAGTGATCTGATCAGTCTGTATCACTGAAAAAAAAGAAAAGAAAAGAGAATGGAAATCTTTTTATTTTTTTCTTCAGGAGCTTCTTATCTTAAGGAAATTCCAATGATGCGACTTCCTGTTGAACATGTGAGCTATGGGAAAATTCCAAATATTTCATCTGGCCTAATATGTTACAGACTTGAGCGAATAATGTGGAACTAAGATGAATTTTTTATTAACTCCACTTAAGGTTGAGTAATGTGAAAGGATGTGTCAAGTCTGAGATATTACACGGCATCATACATTAATGCAAAAATAATATGAGTTTTGAATTATTTTTCTGATTGTAATTCATGGTAAAGTCTGATTACGGTGGACTTGGACTGACAACACTGCAGCAGACCTTGGAAATGTTTTATTATTATTAAATAATAATAATAATAATAATAA
>JAQMYF010000014.1:17121923-17142147 GCA_030014195.1 Neosilurus mollespiculum | reverse complement strand
AAATGTGTGTATATATATATATATATATATATCATATATTCAGCTCTGAATAAAGCAGAAAAGGTTTGGTTCCAAAGGAATTTTATTTCCATTTGCCGTCGGTGTCACGCATCAAAGGTAGCTCAGAACATGCCGTCTGGATGCCTCTGACAGTTCTGACACTAAGCAGCAGAACCTCCTGAACCAACAAGCAGGTTTTAAAATACTTCGACTTCAATCGATTCACTTTGGACAAGCGTGAAAGAGAAAGGGGCAGAGCTGCAGGGTAACAATTGGGAAATAATATTTGGGTAGTATTTTTTTTTCTTCTAAATGTAAAATAAAATGTCTGTCACACTGACAGACTGTTAAATGGTTCAGTGATGTCTCTTTACTTCTAATGGCGCACTTCATGAACTATTAGGATTCCTTGTTAGTTTGTTGCACAATCCTACAATGCAAAACTTTAAACTTTAAACATTACCCTACATAAATCACAGTTTATAATCACAGTTCTTTACACATTCTTTCCTTTACTCATATCAGAACAGTCATTAAACATATACAGTTCATTAAGAATAAACAGTTCTTAATAAAAATGATTTTTAAGTGATTTTCTTGTATAACAGAACATTTTTTAATTTAATAGTGTTCATACAAAACAGTAAATTAATAAATATGAACAATTAATAGACATGTCATATTTTATAGGTTAATATCCATAACATCATTTACACTCATGAACACTTCATATAAACATACGGAGCAATAGCAATAAATAGAAAATCAAGCATTCATTCATTCATTCATTCATTCATTCCTTCATTCATTCATTCATTCATTCATTCATTCATTTATTTATTTATTTATTTATTTATTTATTTACTCTTATTAGTCTCACTACTTTGATGTTTTTATACATTCAGTACCCAAAGAACTCAGACGTTTATGTTGATGGTCCTATTTTGAGGACTGAAATATTTATAATAAAACAGCTTTAGCAACTAACAGTTTAGGCAAAGGATAAAAACAATGTTATTAATTTTAAGCAAAAATATCACCTTAATAAGAAATCCCTGTTATGTTTACCTTATTGGGTATTTTACGAAGAAATAGCAACATCCATACATTCATCCATCCATCTATCCATCCACCCATTCATTGAATCAATGCAATTTATCCATCCATCCATAAATCCACCCATTCTCCCTATTGATCCAATCAATTCATCTATCCATCCATCCATCCATCCATCCAATGAATCCAGTTTATCCATCCATCCATAAATCCATCCCTCCATCCATCCATAAAACCACCCATTCTCCCAGTCAATCCAATACATCAATCCACCCATCCATCCAACCACCCAATCCATCCAATTCATCCATCCATCCACAAATCCACCCATCCATCCACCCAACCATCCAATCAATCCAATTTATCCATATGCATAATCCACCTATTCTCCCAGTCAATTCAATAACATCCATCCACCAATCCATCCAACCACCCAATCAATCCAATTTATCCATCCATCCATAAATCCACGCATCCATCCACCCAACCATCCAATCAATCCAATTTATCCATCCATCCATCAATCCATCCATAAATCCACCCATCCAACCATCTAATAAATTCAATCCATAAATCCATCTATCCTCCCAATCAATCCAATCCATCCAATCCATCCATCCATCCATCCATCCAATCAATCCAATCTATTCATTCATCCACCCATCCTCCCAATCAATCCAATCTATCTATCCATCCATCCATTCTTTCATAAATCCACCCATCCTCTAAATCAATCCAATCCATCCATCCATCCTTAAATCCATTCATCCAATCAGTCAATCTATCAATCCAGTCCATTCCAGTTGACTTCAATTGAGCATCACCTCACAACAAGTTTTTGGATTGATTCCTCTCAGCTGACCGAGGCCTATCTGTGTGCAGTTCGCTTGTTTTCTCCTGCATGGATTTTCTCTGGGTACTTCAGTTTTCTCCATGCATGTGAGTATGAATGGTTGTCTGTCAATATTAGTTCAGTGGCAGACTGGTGACCTGTCCTGGGTATACTTCACATCTTGCCCAATGTCAACCTGGACTCCAGTCCCCCCATAACCCGAAGCGGGTAAGCGATATGAGTTAAAATAACAAATAAATGAATAAATGATTGCATATAAGTGTTAATCATTCTAATATATACATATTTGCCTAGAAAATAAACGTATCTCGAATTGCTGTGCTTATAAAATTATGTTGACTTCTCATAAGCAGTAATTAAAATAAACAAAACCAATTCATATTTCATCACTTTAACCTATCTACATCAACTTATTGACTTATCAAGACCTCCATTCAGACTTTCTACTTCTTATACTGATGTGGATAAAGAAAAGAAGTCAAAGCAGTGGATTTAACAGATCCCATAGAGGGTACAGTGCAAAAGTTTACGTTCCCAGATCAAGTGGAGGTGAAAGTGCCGGAGATGGGGGCGAGGGAAAAACGAATGCGGGGATGAAAGGATGAGCAGCGAAGCTGGCCGCATAGATTTACATCGGCAGAGGGGATTACAGACACCTACTTCCAGCTTAGGGGAGCGGTTTTGAAGTTTTGGCCTGGGAGGGAAGAGATCCTTTTGGCAGAGTCCTGTTTGATTCTGGTGGGAGTCCGTCACTAATCCTAGCCTCCACGCATGCACACACGCTTTCTCACCTTCTGCCTGATCCACTAACTCCTATCGGCAGTCCCAGGTCTGTTATCCAACCATCCCATCGTTACTTGCTCTTATTCGTCAGAGAATGCAAGCGAGGGGGAGAAAGAGGGTCTCATCTCCTCTTCATTAATTTCCCTAAGCTGATTACTGGGTGTGTGTTTGCTGTTGTTGTTGCAGCTATCTGATTTGCCTAATCTTTTTTTTTTCTTTTTTTTTTTTTAACTTGGGTTGTGTGAAAGGGGGGTGGGCGCGTGCGGGGTGTGTGTGGGGGTGTGTGGGGGTGCTGGATTGGTGGAGGTAAAGTGGCACGGGCAGGGACCTTCTTCCTTGCAGGCACATGCATACACAGAGTTAGCCAGCACAGTGAAGAGAAAGGCACACCCTCAACACCCTCCCTCTTGTCTTTCCACAAATTTAGACATGCCAAAAAGGAGATAGGCCATGACGCCTGACAAGTGTGTTGATCAGCTAGGCTTAAGGGTTGAAAACCAGATAACAGCCTGCATCAACACATGCTCTGAGGGGTCACAATTCAGCAACGAGGCCCCTGGAGCCATGCAGAATACGATGAAATGACAATGTACCCCAGCCAGCATCGGCTGCTGCCCCTCCGAGAGCTACCAAGCAAGCACTCTACTGAAAAATGAACCATCAAAACAATGCGGTCAGCTGGCAGGCCGTCCCGAGGCTCCTCTGGAAAATGACGGCTGTTACATTCATTCACTTCACTTCACCCCCCCAGTCCTCACACAGTGCAAAGCTGGAATGGAATTTGCCAGTGATGACCGACCAGGTGCCCGGAGGTCACTCTGTCTTTTCCCTGAAATGTCTCATTAGAGAAATGAACAGTGTGTGAGCCGTGGCCAGCAGGGTGAGTTGGCATCGCCGTGTTTCAACTGGACTCCCCTCACACACATCATTATCGGCTATCAGTGACAGTCAGACCGACATTACGCAATTAATCCTCCTTTTCATAGGCGGTGAAGAGAGAGTGATTTAGTGTGTTTGGCGTAAATGAGCTGTCATGCTCCATGGCCTGGTGTGCAAGCACCCCCCCCCTCCCGAAAAGACAGAAAACAAGCCCACAGATCACGTAGCAGTCATCATATGACTTTGGGGAGTAAATGGATTTATTTACTGGCATTACATGATTAAATCACCCTCTCACTAATTTGCTGAAATTCTTAATTCTATTAAGGTCACGGCGAGACTGCTGCCTGTCTCACACTGGGTGACCCTGAACAGCTCGCCAGACCATCGCAGGGCCAACACACATAAAACCATTCAAACTCACACTCACACCTGGGGACAATTAGGAATGTAAAGTTGGCCTAATGTGCATGTCTTTGGACTGGTGGAGGAAACCGAAGTACCTAGAGGAAACCCACGCAAACATGAGGAGGACATGCATACACCACACAGAAACACCCGAGCCCAGCAATTGAACCCAGGACCTTTTGGCTGTGAGGCAGAAGTGCTAACCTCTCCGCAGTGATGAAATTAAAGCTTGTCACATACAACTGGGAAACTACTAACGACACATCCACTCGAAAACACTTTATATTTATTTGAATAGAGTATGTTTAGAGATATTTGTGATGATGTTAATTTACTGGTTGGTACTAGTAGGGTATATTGGGGCTGTTAGTGTAGTGGTTTGGGTGCTGGGCTCATGATCAAGAGGTCATAGATTTGATTTGAATCCCCGTTAGCCCCCGGATTGTGCTAAGACCCCTGTTCAAGGTCTTAACCACAAGTGTGCCTCTGTCCACCCAGTAGTATAAATGGGGACTAATAAAAACAAGGAAGGTAACCTGCGATGGGCTAGCATCCCATCCATGAGGAGTTGAACTCCTAGCTGCTTCACATTATGTAGAATGGGGATAAGCTCGGGTCTGATGAGCCACTAGGGTAGGGTGTAAAAAGCACAAGAGACAGATAAGACAGCAAGAGATGTGGGAAATGCTTCTTTATTTAAAAAAAAAGAAAAGATGTATAAGGCCTAAACATAGTCAGGGACAGGCAGTATGGTGGTTATGATGTACTAACCTCAGATGCTTAACAGTTTAAGAATTTGTCAAAACAATATAGGTGGAAATGTACAACATGGTTAGAGCGACATGGAGCTTGAGGTAATGTGTGTGTGTGTGTGTGTGTGTATGTGTGTGTGTGTGTGTGTGTGTGTAGCCTGAAAAATCAGTGAGATCTAATAAGCAGCAACTCCTTGTATTAGCCAGCTGAGTTAGTCATGCTGCCGACTGCTCGGAGAAATAGATGTAATAATTTACCTCCTCCTTCTTCCACCTCTTTATCCAGTTCTCCTTTGCCTTCCTGTCTTCTTCTTCTTCTGTCTGCAATGACCCCCTCCAGGGCTCCTCCTGTTTAAGCCAATATAGACCCTGTACATCCTGCGGGGGCACAATATCAGGAGGGACTCAGCTGCTTTTATTCATTTCTCTTTTCCTTCCTTCAGTCCCTCCCTCCTGGTATCTTGCAGCCCTCCCTGCTTGCTCGTCTTCAAATGGATGGCTGGCTGTCTTGCCTGGCAGCCAGGAGAAAGCTTTCAGTTAAAAGGTTAGCAATTCTCATTTGAAATCTACGCCTTTCTCTCTCTCTCTCTCTCTCTCTCTCTCTCTCTCTCTCTCTCTCAACCTCTTTCATCTTCCTAGACTGGCTTCTAGCCTGTGCACCACACCGCCATGCACATCTCTGCCATGACAACTAAATAGGCCCCCTAATACCACTTCATAAAAGAGGCAAGTTTCCTCTAGGCAAGTCTCTGTAAATTAAACACATAAATGGCGCCCTGGTGGAGGCCTTAAAGGCTGAACCTTGCACTCGAGTGACAGCGCCGGCTTAGCAGTCCAAACTAAATGATGCCTTAACAAGCTGTAATTTATAGACATGTCTTACAGTGGGGAATACATGCGTCGCCACATGACTGTGGCTGCGACCAGGAGTGCAAGAGCATATGTGTGCGTGTATGCGTGCGTGTGTGTGTGTGTGTGTGTGTGTGTGTGTGTTTTCTTTTGCTTTTTCTTTTTCAACCCCATGAGCCTAAGGGTCTTATTAACAACAGGTGGAGTTGTAACACTAAAATGGGAGGTGGCAAACAAAGAAATGAAAAAGACAGAGAGAGAAAGAGAGACTGCTCGTAGGTTATCCTTCAACAAAGCAGCACAATTTTACTTTGTAAAGCGACGACACACCCAGATAACGTCAACAAAAAACTAACGCCTGAGGGTCGACTGGGTGCCGCCAAAGATTCCTTCACATCTTGTGTGAAAAGCTTTTGAAAAAAGATGACAGGTGATGGTCAGAAAATGTGTAATGGGTGTAAACACTCCACACCAGAAGGTGGTAATAGACTGTACACGTAAATACGGTAAGTGAGTAAGTGTGTAAACAAAACAAACAAACACGCACATATATTAATAAAAAAAAATTGGGGGGGGGGGGGGGGTGTCACAGTAAAAAAAGATACTACTCATTCATTCATTCATTCATTTTCTAAGCCGCTTAATCCTAATTTGGGTCATGGGGAGGCTGGCGCTCATATCAGCTGACTCTGGGTCAAGGGTCCCTGAACAGCTCGCCAGGCCACTGCAGGGCCAACACACATACAACCATTCACACTCACGCCTAGGGGTGATTTGGAACAACCAATTACCATACTGTGCATGTTTTTGGACTGGGGAGGAAACCGGGGTACCTGGAGGAAACCCACGAAAGCATGGGTAGAACACGCAAACTCCACATAGCAAGAACCTGAGACCTTCTTGCTATGAGGCAAACATGCTAACCACTGTGCCACCATGCCGCACCATGTTTAAACGTCCAAAATAATGATGGCGTGAAGAGACACAGGAAAGGTTTTCACCCACATTCAAGCACATGGAGCTTAAATGATTGACATTATGTGAATATTTGAGTTGTATGTGCATCGTTATTTATAGTATAGATTATGTTATTTATAGATTACATTAAGCAGGGTTGGCATGTTGGCGCAGCGGTTAGCATATCTGCCTTACAGAGAGTAGGTCCTGGGTTCGGGTTCTGGGCTCGGTGAAGATTTTTCTGTGTCTGGTTTCCGTTTCCCATTTCATCTCACAGTGTAAAAACATGCATTGGGCTGACTGACTGCTCCAAATTGCTCCTAGGTGTGAGTGTGAATGGTTATGTGTATGTGTGTGTTGGCCCTGCAATGGACTGGCAAGCTGTTCAGGGTGCACCTCGACTTCGACCAGATTCGGCTGAGATATGATCCAGCCTCCCTACAACCCTACTAGGATTAAGCTTCACTGTGCACACTAATGTAGTCAGTATCTTTTTTTTTTTTTTTAATAGATCTTTGACAGTGAAATAGTTCACAGACGCCACAGATTTCCGCAGCTGGGAAAAAAGAGCTACTATTCTTATTTGTGATATAAATATAATTATACCGACACTAGACTATGTAAAAAAGCCAGAACTTCACTTAGTGCGCATTTGTACATTTGATGTTTTGGCGTAATTTGATTGTCAAATGTCATTGAATAAAACTAGCAAGTGTTTGAACATGTTTTCTGTGACGGCAGTCCTAGGAAATAATTACGGGTAGTGCCGTCATTGTAATTTTCTGCCAAAACTCTTCTATACAAGTCGGCATTCTGAAAGACTGAGAACAGGCCTTTTAAATGCAAAGAGGACACACACACACACACACACCCACCCACACACACACACGCACAGAACCCGGCAGATCTCAGAGGGGGATGTTTGGCTTTGTAATTTCACCCTTGAAATGTGTGATTACAAACAGGACAACTTTTTTTAATTTTCTCTTTTGTCTGGATCCCGCGGCCTGCCACTCGGCCCGCCAGCAAGGCCTTTTAATCAATCACAGAGATAATCAAATGTCACTGGCTATCTGCTCCATGTAATTACTTTTGCAATTAAAAATCAATCTCCAGTCACCTCCTGTAATTAGAAGGATGGGCAGATCTTCATCTAGATTGATTTCGTAATACATATTGACTTCAAGTGGCGTAATTTGGCCGTATTCCTCTTATGTTTTATTATGCCCTGGTGTGTAAAAACACAAAGCTTGCAGAGACGAATGAAGAGCGTTTAGCAAGGCTTTGTTACACAGATCACAAGATCGTAATCCAGCAATAAGATTAAAGCGTATTTTGGTATCCAAAGACCCAGGGTTATTTAAAAGATCTTCTACCATAGTGCTGAGGAATTCTCACAGATGGTGTTGATTAATTTTTGTGAACAGCACCACGTGTGTATTCTTTCTGGCTCGAAGCCACGTCACATGTTGGTAATAATGACATCATTCATTCATTGATGTTCCGAACCACTTTCATGTACTACGTTCTTATCTCAGCCGAATCTGGGTGAAGGTGGGGTATAAAAATCCGACAGTCCATCACAGGGCCAACACAAACACACACAACCATACACACACACAGCCTTATACCTACGGGCAGCTAATTAGCCTAATGTAAATGTCTTTGGATTGTGTGTAGGAAACTGGAGTACCCAGAGAAAACGTACACGAGCACAGCGAGAACATACAAAGTCCACGCACAAAGGGGCGCAGACGGAGGACCTTCTTGCTGTGAGGATGCTGTGCTAAACACTACGCTACCGTGCAGCCCTAATGAGATCTAATACATCCGTCGCTGCCACTCAAAGTGAGTAAATCGTCACCAGGAAGGAATGATAAAAGTCAAGTTACATTCTGCTGTTAGCAACTGGTTTGCGCATATTTCTTGCCGTTGCCAGTAGAGATGGAGAATCAGCTGCCCCGGACACCGTAGCATTATATCTGACTTCATTCATTTCGTTCATCATGAAAGCGTGTGCTTGGCGTCGATGACGGATGCACGGTTCATCATACTTTTGACAAAGTGCTCTAGATATCTGGGGCAAGAGAGAGATCGATTTTAGTTGCCACTTAAGTACCCAAGGGTTCCACTACCCTTCCTAGGTGCTCATCTGATTGAAGCCATTGACACTTCCTATGAGGTCCCAGTTATACCGCTGAGAGCTCGGTCCCAGAGCCTGTTTTTGGGCACCAAGCAGGTGTTCACCCTCTAGCCATGATGATGCGTTTCTCTATCATAGTGCAGTGAGCCCATGAGGCATTCCTGTCCACACTCTAGAGATCATGGGAGGAAACTAATACGTTATAGTTTCTGTATTAACACGGACTCATGATGAGAGTGTCAGATGCATAAAGTAATCTAAGGGCCCTATTTTAACAATCTAGGTGCATGCTTTGATGCACATATGGGATAAAGCCACTTTTGCTTTACTTTAACTGCAAAAAAAAAAAAAAACACACACACAAAAAAATTATGCTTTCTGCTGGTGGTGAGGGGGTTAACATGTCCACCTCAAAACAAGAGGGTCATGGGTTCGAGTCCCGCGCTCAGGCATTTCTGTGTGGAGTTTTTATGCTCTCCCTGTGCTGTGTGGGTTTCTTCCGGATACTCCAGTTTTGTCCCTTAGTCCAAAGACATGCACATTAAGCTAATTGGATGCTCCACATTGCCCCTAGGTGTGAACGGTTGTGTGATTGTCGCCCTGGTGAGCTGTTCAGGGCGTACATTGCCTTTACCCAGAGACGGATGAGATAGGCTCCAGCTTCCTGCGACCCTAGTAGGATTAAGCAGCTTGGCAAACGTGTGAATAAGTGACAGACTGCAATCAGTGCCAGGCACATGGTTTGAAATAGGTATGTTTTGGGTGCACCATGCACTAAACTAATCCTCTCCCACTTGCTTTAAGTGATAGGTGCACTGTTTAGGCAAGTTGTTCAGGGTGTACTCCCCCAGAGTCAGCTGAGGTGGGTACCAGCCTCCCTGCGACCCTAATTATGTATAAGCGGTTTAGACAATAAATTAATGCTCCTACTGTCCTTTTATTAAATTGTAATTATAAAGGAATTTAAAGGAAACACACCAGGATGTTATTGATGAGAAAATGATCAGCGTCTGGGTGCTACGCTTAGCTACTCTTTGTTTTGAGCTCACATTCCTTGATTATCATATAGACTTTGCTACTGTCCAATCTTCAGTAACGCGGCCCTAGTGAGCAGTGTGTGTTGTCTCTGGAGCTGACATCTCCCTGTGAGAGGGTTAATAAGAGCTGCGCTTATCAGGTCTTCCCTCCAGCCAGGTTCTCAGCACCAGCACTAGAGCCCCGGCTGTAGCGGAGAAGCAATTAATCACTATAGAGAGGGTCCTGCCAAACTCAGGCTCGCGGTACTGATAACACTGCCTGGACCAGTTTGGCTTGATGGAAATGTGATTTCTTTTCACCTCCGGCGTAGGAAAAAATAAAAGAGATGAGAAAGACTGCACCAGAGTTATTTAGTGTAATGACGTGACGATCGGACCAGGATTAGATTCAATCACCGTGTTGTCTTCATGGCATTCCTCATTTAAAACACCAAATGTACAGCCGATCAAAACTTGATCGTAGATTTTCAAGAACTTTGTGCTTCTTTCCATGGCAACAATGCAAACCTTGGCCTGAATGTGTAAATAATGTGGCCGCCACACTGTAACGAATTTAAGAAACTATCATGAATGAATCGCAAAAGTCCAAACACGCACAAATACGCACATAAACCCAGCCGAATATAAACTGATAACGTCACGTTTGTACGCAGGTATAAAACATAAAACGCTGATCTTTTTTTTCCCCCCTGTAGTATTGTGCGAGTCCTGAAGATGCCTTAAGTCCAGAAAGAAACAGCCGTCCTGCAGTCAAACACACAAGGCTCCATCTCCACCACCCACAACTTCACCAGAAGAAGAAGCTGCATCCAAAGAACCCTCAGGATCCAAGTCTCCCAGTTCCAACTTTTCACAGAAACGTCTCTCCCAGTCCATCCAGTGTCTCAACCTCCTCCACATCCTTAACAGTACCAGCAGAGAAGGCCAAAAAAGAAAAAGAAGACAGAGTTTAAGCTCAGGAGTGTGGATGATTAGTAAGATGTTAACTCGCTTGAATTTAGTGAAAGTGGAACTTAGAAATTACCTCACTTGGGGTTTGATGAATGAGGCCGTACTGGTGCCTTGCTGCAATATAGCGAAGTAATCATAGTAGTTAAGTAAGTGAATGAGAGTGCTACATTACACACACTTTGGTTATACCAGAAATTAAAAATAAAATAATAATAATAATAATAATAAAAAATCAGGATGAAATGATCTGTGTTCCTGTAGCATACAAAACAAATAAATAAATAAATAAGAAATAAACATCCAAAAAACATTTGTGTGTCTTGATCCATGATCCATGTCTGTGCCAGAGAATTACGTCCCTCATCAGAAAAAATGTCAGAAAACATTCTGAAGTGCACCTAAGAGAATCAAAGAGAATCTCGGACACGGGAGTGTAAAGTCCGACATACCGAGACACATCAAACCCCTGACATGTTTGTGATTTTGCTACGCCGTGTTTGAGCAGGATAGAGAGAGAGAGAGAGAGAGAGAGAGAGAGAGAGAGAGAGCTCTCATGAAACTTTCTGGTGGGATTCCTGCGAGCCGGTGGGATTTAGCACGCTGGCCCCAGGTTAGTGTAAGGAATGTGGCCTGAGACTTAAAGCCAAAGCTTCTGTTTTGTTTGCAGCTTGGGTGTCAGGAACAAATATGCACAGTGACGTGATTGATGATAACAGAGTGCGATGGAAGAGAGTAAGCGAGATGAAAGAAATACCGCTGACCTAGTCAGGCTAAGGGTTCTTATCGTCTAGTCGGCTAAGAGGAGCGAAACCCTGCGGCAGGTTCAAAGCCTTGCTTTCCACCTTCTCCAACTTTCCTTTCTTTCTTTCCTTCCTTTCCTGTCTCTCCCTTTATCGCTGTCCTTCAGCTGGAATGTGTCATGCATAATGCTACATTTACATCCTGCAATAAGACAACAGTTTTAATTGTTTAACTAAGACATTTGAAATAAACTGGACATTGGAATTACATTTCTCTCGTCAGTAGATGGGCACTTGGTCTAATTTTCATTAGCATACACGACACAGAAATGCTGCAATCTGATTGGTTGGCTATTATGAGATAATCGATATTAGCGTATTACTATACTGGAACAGTGTGATCTGAATGGTTTGCTATTTCAGGATAAAAAAAAAAAACACATTATTCTGAGTAGATATTGTTTAAATCAAAATGATGGATGCTTACAGTTTGTGATCGTCACTTGGAGCAGCTGGCGTCATCATAATCAAAATAAACTATAAAAATATAGTTTCACTTCTTTTTTTTGTGTTTCTGTGTAGTAAATACTAAAAAAATATTTAAAGAGCAGGGGTTACTTAAATTTCTGTGTATTATTTATACATTTAATATATTATATATTATATTTTAGTTTGATCTTTATTTGCTTGCATTACCATGTAGTATATACACTGCCCAGCCAAACAACAAAAAAAAAACAACAAAAAAAACATAAAATAAATAGTCGCACACACGAATATGGCTCATTCTGGGATAATCAGCAACATTTCCGTGACACAGAATCTCAAATTCGTGTGGATTTATTTAGTTCTTGTCTAGAGGAAGTAAACAAGATTTAAAATGCATAAAATTACTTCAAATGTTTACTTAATTCCAATTTCTAGTATATTAGCCGTTATAAAATCCACTGTATCATGTAATGAAAAAATAAATTCAGGGAACCGACTGGGTAACGTCCATCACGCTTAACTGATGCAATGAATGTATCTAATGATATCTGCAGCATAAAATATTTTTGTAGACAATCAACATCAGTGTATCAAACAGTTTATGTGAAGAAATTCTTTGGAGTTGCCGCCGTACTTTGAAAACTGTAGGTCAAGTATTGACACAGTAAAATGCGTAAAATTCGGACAACCCGAAAGATGGTTCAAAATCCTCTCATAAGAACTTGTGCAGCCATCTTTCCTTATCATTTGTCAAAGGACCGACTGTCAAAAATTGTATTAGTAACAAAAACTAACTTTTATTTTGAGATTCTGTCCTGGAAATGTTGCTGTTTATCCCAGAATTACCCATATGTTGTTGTTCCACCTTTAGCCTTTCTTACAGCACATTATCCTCATGTCACCGTTTCATCAAACTTAAGCAACATAACATTTATCTCCATCCAGTGTCGGGTTCATTTCTCACTGACGTCTTGAACTGATGAGGGGAAAATTGAATCACTCCATAAAGTCTTCTCCAGCACATCCCGAAAACTTTCAATAGGTTTAAGGTCAGGACTCTGAGCTCTGAGTTTCCGTTTTATATCCGCGCCATAAGGGAAGAAAAAGTGCATTGATGTGATAACCTGCTCATTTAGTACATTCAGCTCATCAGCTGACTTCATTTTATTGCCACATTAATGTTGCTGAGCCTCGACCGGACCAACTGAAGCAACAACGCCCTGGAGATTACATGCTGTGATCAAGGATAAATGCTCTCCGTGAAGATATCAGAGCGTGAGCTTTTTTTGTTCGTGCAGTGTACTAAAACAATTACGCGCCTCAGGTTCAGTAGATGTTGCTGAATTGAACAACCCCTTCAGCGTTTCCTCTTGGAGACTATTCAGCAACATCCTCATTCATGAGAAAAATGAGGTAGTATCATATTCTGGCAATAGAGGTGTCTTCCCATATGCTGAAAGACTCTCCAAAGTGGACAGTTGCAGCTTATTTGCAGATAAACTCCTAAACCATGTGATAAACATGACTTCATTGAATGATTTGTGTTTTTCTCAAAATCACAAATTTGTGACTTAGCAGGTTATGGCACTGAGCCCTTCAAGTGTTCATAATCACCACCTGAGCTGGGAAAAATACTACTCAAATCACCTCTCCTACTAGTCAGGAATTATACACTTCTACAGTATTCTTCATAAACTGCATCCACACGAGAACATTTGAGTTTATAAACATATCAGTTTTGCTTGCTTTACACCTGTCCAAACTTTTGTCCAAACTGACGGTGTACGCATTAAATAATAAAGTCATAAATGTGAAGTTATTGACTTCGAAGGTATAGTTAACCTCTTACTTACAATGTGACCTTTTGTATTGGCGGAGCTCTCCTATTTGGCAACTCTCAACTGATGCCTTTTTATTGCTATGACAGCTAGTCGATATTCAATCTTAAGGCTGCAGTGAAACTGCACGACTCTCAGAAGCCCTACTGTAATCATGACCTCTGCAATAACAGGACTCAAGCACTTTCACACTCCCCATAGACCTCTGAGATGTGGACTACACACACACACACACACACACACACACACACACACCTCAATTATCCTCATTTGCTCTAAAGGAGTACTGACTGTAAACAGAAATATGGTGGAAAATGAGAGCCATAATAATAACAATACTACTACTACTACTACTAATAATAATAATAATAATGACTTCATGGCATGCATTTCATCTTTTGGTGGAAGGTCATTGCCAAAATAATTAGGTGATTGGTGAGACAGATGAAAGGTAGATTGGAAGTGACTGGGAGAGGAGGTTAATGTTTCTCTAATCAGTTTGGTCTGAGAAAATGCAGATTGTGAAATTTTCCAGCTACTTCCTTAGAAAAACGCATTTCACTTCTGATTAGATCTGATTAGCGGCGTGGAGGCACAGGGCTGCGTACAGAGCCGGAGACGGTTACACACACACACACACACACACACACATACACACACACACACACACACACACACACACACTGTCTTTCAAGTGGTTGAGTCTCGGTCGGAGAGATGATTTAACTGTTGCATCACACTGTTCATTCTTCCACAATTCCACGGTACGAAATGTTATTACTCTATTAGCGTCTGAAATGATAAATGAGAGCAATTAATGGACTCCTACCAAATAAAACACACACTCAGGAAGGTATTACTTAATCCTTAAATATATGTACAGTACTCCGGAGCAGAGACGAGACCTAAAAAAAAAAAAAAAAAAAAAAAAAAAAAAAACAAAAATGATGACTTCCACATTGGATCATGGGAATCCTCCGGTTCCATGGGCCGTTCCATCCAAAGAGGATGCGGGATTTACCCAAGGTACAAAGCCTCCAATAAAACTGTTTCTTTGTTATGCCAGGTAATAGCTTTTGAGCCACAGCGTACCGGGAAGCTAAATGCAGAGCAGATGTACTGTATAAAATCCAGGAGCTGATCAAAGGGACAGATACACAGGCAAATGATGATAAATGACTCTCTGCTGAATTGTAAAGAGTGCATGAATGTATCGAAGTGCTAGAGAGGAGCCTGGCCAGAGCAGTGTGTGTGTGTGTGTGTGTGTGTGTGTGTGTGTGTGTGTGTGTGTGTGTGTGTGTGAAAGAAGGAAAGGAAAAAAGTAAAAGAAAGAAAATGTCAGACCTCATCTGAATGATCCTAAGCAGGGGTCAGAACGATTAAGTTCCTACAGAGGGGAAACCGGGTTTGGACAATCTGTAATTGATTTTGCAAACAGATCACTGAGCCGCAACACACACACACACACACACACACACACACACACACAGGAGCAAGTCTCTCCTGTGAAAGTTTGTCTCACTCCCCGGGCCCTCCGCTGCAGCACCGGATGACATCATGACGGAACATATTTCTGCCCCCTTTATCTTCTGAAAGATGTGTTAGCCATGTGCAGGCAAAACCCAGGCGCGATCAAAGGCATAGCATTGCTCTGGCAACGAAAAAAAGGAAAAAACTCAAATTCAAACACGATTTCTCGGCAGAGAAATAATCCGTTTATTTCAAGACATATTTCCTTACATGTCCGACTCATGTGCCTTTTATACAATTTAACATGGCCTACTTTTTCCAGATCCGAGATGAAAGAGAAGGCTTGACCCTTGACAGGAAGATGAACACTTTTTATTCTTTGACATATGCACATCTGATAAAGTTTTGGTTTTAGCTCTGTATGAGCTGTGAGCTAATGTCTCTCTAACACAATCCCAGGCCTGACTGCCGCGTCTTGAGGGTGGGGGTCGGCGGCGGTAGAAGGGGTTAGCGTCATGACCAGGCGACATGATAAATCACTCCTTCATTACTCTGCCTTTAGTATCTGTTTATGCCCTAACAAATTGAAACCCCACTGGCACAGACCTGCCTCGCCGCACCTTCTCCGGCCCCCTTCCCGATTAGTTCAAGGTGGGGCGGGTTTTGCCCTCTCCTCCCCTGCTTTTCCTTCTCTTGCTCTCCTCTGTGTTTTGTCTCTCCTCTCTGTGGGGGAGAGAGGTGGACATATGTAAGCAATAAAGTCGAAGGGTCTGTATCTACCACAGGCTGGGCGCGAGGAATGCAGAACCAAACCATAGAATAATAATAAGGTGAACGCTCGAGACGGAAGTCAGGAGATGGGCACATCTGTACCCCATACCTGTTGGGCGATCTGGGCGAGTGGCAGGGTTTCTGCCTGCCTGGCATCACTTCAAACGGATGAGCAGTGCAGGCCAAAAGGGTGGTTTGACCCAACGCGCTAAGCTCCTGCTAAGCCTCTCAAAGCTGGAAGGAGGTGTGGAGAGATAGAGAGACAAGCAGTGAAGAGAAGCAGGAAAGAGGACGACAAATATTAAGCCTGGTTCTGGATCTGCAGATATATCATTACAACAACATCAACAACGACAAAAATCAAAGCCAGGAGAAAGATGAAAGATGAAAGCAGTGACGACCGACAGTAAATACAGCTCTATCGAAGTCAGCAGTAATAACCTGCTCCGCGTACACGCTCCTATCGCCTGTGCAAGAGGCCCCTTTTTTATGTAATGTTAATAAAATCAACAGCCTGTTTATTATAATCACTAAAAATAAACTATCAAAGCACCAAGGCAGACAGTTTAGGTCCTGAGGCATTTATCAGCTTTGAACACTTTTCTTTTTCTCCTCCCACCTCCCCTTTTAGACGCCACGCACTTCTCCGGAGCACGTCGACGCACTGACACCATTCTTTCAAAATGAGGCGCATCCGTCGTAATTGCGTGCTACGTCGTCGCTCCGCGCTCATCAAAAAGTGCGATTTGATCAAAAGGCTGTTTCCGCACTATTAAAAGGCACTCATCAAAAGATCATTTTAACAAAGCTGCTGATACACTCAGGGCCTGGAGCGGTGGTGCAGGGAAACAAAAAAAGGGGGGAAAAAAAAAAACAACAAGGATGCTAATGCTAACAAAAATGAAAGAGAGAAAAATCAAGGCACCAATGACAAATGAATGAGTGATTAAAAAAAAGGCAACTAGAACAAACCAAAAGAACCAAGCGATCTTCTTGGAGGAAGCAGGCCTATCCCAGAATACTGCAGGACAGGAAATGGCCGCTGAGAGCAGCAGGCTTCCCTGTGGAGTCCTGTGCCAGTGGAATGCATGAAATGAATAGTGACATCATGTTGCTTGGTCAACAAAGCTGGATGATTGATGAGGACAAGCGGGCAGGGTGATGGCCAGTTGTTGGCCTTCCATGGGAGATGCCGTTTCCCTCTGACCTCCAGTCCTACCCTCTGAAAGTGATAGCAGTGATTCTCTCTCTCTCTCTCTCTCTCTCTCTCTGTCTGTCTCTCTCTCGCAGGCCCTGTTGCTGTATCCTTCTCCTATCCTGACAGGAATATGATCTTTCAACTGAACGTCGGCTAGTCTGCCCCCCAATGGGCTTGCCTTTGGTCTGTTTTCAGATTAGCGTGTTCCCACACAGAGGCCAAACCAAGACAACATTACCTCTTCAACTTGATGAGCAAACACTTTTATGTCCAAAAATATTATTAGCAACCCGGCTAATTCCCTTTGACATTTTTAAAAAAAGAAAAATTTACGATGGTAAAATATTACAGCGAGTAATCTCACATTATTATTATTATTATTATTATTATTATTATTATTATTTTGTATGATTGGTATTATTGCTCATTACTCTGTGAAGCACCGTGTCACTGTCCATTTCCCAACACTAGTACGTTCTAATGAAATCTGACAAATTGACTGTGGATGAGGCTTCCAGATGGATGTCACCCAGCTGTGTTTTGAACCTGCAGAGCACCGGTACTAGCAAATCTCTCTAAATACTGGGAGTCTCTCGAGTCACATGATATCTTCCTGGGTAATGTGACAGTACTGCTAGTGCCTGGTGTGTTTGCATAAGGAAAACAAAATTAATCTTGGTCAAGCTTCACACTATCTATTCAGAAAACTGTTTTTGTATGTTCAATACATTTAAAACAAAACTTTTAGATTTCTTTCATTTTTCTTTCTTATTTCTTTTTTTTTTTTTTACATTTTATACTGATTTACTGTGGGGAAAACATGGGGAAAAAATAAAAGCAAAGCAAGTTGAAATTCAAATAATTTTCAAATTTAAATGAAAAATAATTAAAATGTAATAAATATTTATGCAATAAATAGCTGTCATAAAATAATGAATGCTATTTTTTAAAAAAATAAATTGTTTCAAATATGAATAAAAATTTTAAATTATCGAAAATAGATGTATTGATTTATTAAAATATAATCAGTAAAGGTTTATAAATTATAATCAAATGTGAAGTCAATTAGGAAACTATTTAGAAATACGCTATAAGTGTTCCAGTTAAATATAAATATCACACAAAATTACTACATTAAAAAATAATAATAAAAAATGTAATTTCATTTTAACACAGACAATGGGCGAATTTAGGTTCAGCTGCACAGAGAATTTTCAGACTAATGTTTATTCATTCAAAAATAAAAAAAAATCAGTTGCACAATTAAGTTTATTTAAGTTTCTTAGCTGTTTCTGGATTATTATCCACGTAGCATTTTTTTCTGAAAAATATACAGGGCATCCTATCATCTCAAAATAATCAGTGACCAGGTGAAGCAGGGTCACTACTTCCCCACAAACTTTTTAATTATTTATTTATTTATTTATTATAGATTATTCTCTTAACAACATATATTTCATTCATTCTTCTTCTTCTTCTTCTTCTTCTTCTTCTTCTTCTTCTTCTTATTATTATTATTATTATGATTATAACTGTTATTATGATTATTATTATTTTTATAACTGTTATTATGATTATTATTATTATTATTATTAATAATTCATTCAGACGCTTAATCCTAATCAGGGTTGCGGGTAGGCTGGCACCTTATTTCAGCCGACTCTGGGCGAAGGCAGGGTACACCCTGGACAGCTCGCCAAGCATTACAGCGCCAACACGCATACAACCATCCACACTCAGATTCACAATCACACCAAGGGGTCATTTGGAACTGCCAATTAGCCGTGAACATGCAAACTCCACACAAAATTATTATCATCATTCATACTTATGTATTTATTTATTTCCTTGTTTATTTATCTGAATTTATTTATTTTTTGCCAGTGCAGCATTGGGATATGTCAGTAAACTCTATTACACATGTTAAAAGGGCTGCTAGTGATTCCCTGGCCATCAGTACCATTGGGTATACATGTTTGTGTGTGTGTGTGTGTGTGTGTGTGTGTGTGTGTGTGTGTGTGAGTGTGTGTGTGTGTTGTTAGCTTTCTATTATTTCTAAGAACATCCTTTAGCCGCTGATGAAAAATAATATTTCAGAATTTGGCTATTATTTACACGAGCTCTGCAATAACACAACCCTTGAACTGGAAATAGAGGTCTTGTTTCCCCCTTTCCTCTCCTGCTGGAGCTGACGTGAGTCGACACGATTCGTTTAGTTCTGAGCCACACCAACTGTGTAAAAGAAATAAAAGCAAGATGACTTGCTGTTGTCCAGGTCAAGGCAACAGAGAACAACATTCTCTCTCTCTCTCTCTCTCTCACTCTCTCTCTCTCTCTCTCTCTCTCTCTCTAGTAACAGGTTGAGATAAAGTGTCTGCTGCTACAAATCTCTCACAACACGTGAAATGGCCTGGTTAAGGCTTCGTTCGCCATGAGACAATCCAAAGGATGTTAGATTCTACATTTTTATAAAATATTTTTTTTCACTTTCATTTATTATGCTTTTTTTATTAGGAAATTACACAATAAACAATACCTTACAAGGTGGTGTAGGTTGGTGGTTAGCACTTCTGCGTCACAGCAAGAAGGTCCTGGGTTCGAGTCCCAGGTTCAGCAAGGGCGTGTCTGTGTTTCTGTGGAGTTTGCATGTTCTCCCTGTGCTTGTGTGGGTTTTCTCCAGGGACTCTGGTTTCCTCCCACAGTCCAGTGACATGCACATTAGGCTAACTGGCTGTTCCAAAACGCCCCTATAGGTGTGAGTGTGAATGTTTGTGTGTGTCGGCCCTGCAATGGAGTGACGAACTAAGCCTTGACCCTGAGTGAGAGTGAATGAATGAACAATAGCTTACACATATATACAGGGAAAGGGAGAGTGAGACAGAGAAAGAGAGAGAAGGAAAATGAGAGGCAGACAAATACATGCAGACAGACAGAAAAATAAAGGGAAGAGAGAGAGAGAGAGAGAGAGAGAGAGAGAGAGAGAGAGAGAGAGAGAGATTGAGAGAATGACAGACCAAGAAGGAGTGTGAGAGGCAGACAGTAAAATAAAG